>JAXDDW010000009.1:3565000-3937500 GCA_034670385.1 Hoplostethus mediterraneus
ATATTTTGTTTTGGGTTTAAAGCAGATAAAGTGGGCCATCGCCACCACATGAATGTAAACAAACAAGGAAACAAACCCCTGCAGTTGGAGCGTAGAATAGTATTTTATTGCTAATGTATGTGCAGTTGCCATTGTTTTTGCATAGATCTACCAGGATCATGTTTCTGTCCTTTCTGACCACGGCTGTCTCTGTGTAGGTGGTGGGCAGTATGGACGCCCACCCCAGCAGGTACTGTGCTACGGTGCGGGTCCAGAGGCCCAGACAGGAGGTCATCCAGGACCTGGCCTCCATGGTGCGGGAGCTCTTGATCCAGTTCTACAAGTCGACGCGCTACAAACCCACCAGAATCATCTTCTACAGGGACGGTGTCTCAGAGGGCCAGTTCAGACAGGTGTGCAAACTTGTCTTTTTCTCTGTCCAGCCTACTACAAGGTGAACAAACATGCATGTACTGTATTTCGTGAACTGAAAACTGTATGTTTCTATGTAGGTGCTGTACTATGAGCTGCTTGCTATCCGGGAGGCTTGTATCAGTCTAGAGAAGGAGTACCAGCCAGGGATTACCTACATCGTCGTGCAGAAACGCCACCACACACGTCTCTTCTGTGCGGATCGCAACGAGCGGGTGAGCAGCGCAAAGGGTCTCTTTTTGTGGTTGATGTTCGTGAATGGGCACCGAGTGTAGACAATATTGGGGCTGCCTTCTCTTTCCATCAGTTTGCTTGACCAGGTGAATTCAGGTGATTAAATCCAACTCGGTTATGAAGATGCATGCAAGGTAAAAAAGAGAGACTGAAGAAATCGGGTTATTGCTAGCTTGTGTCATCCTCTTATGTTTCCCCCAGGTTGGACGAAGTGGAAACATTCCTGCTGGCACCACCGTGGACACAGACATTACTCACCCCTACGAGTTTGACTTTTACCTCTGCAGTCACGCTGGCATACAGGTAAGCTTCCTTTGGCTCCAAACCCTTTGAAGAACCCTGTATTACCTGCCTCACTGTAAGCTAACTATCATACTCTTTACATCAATAGTTCACCCCCAACATCGCCAAAAGAAAACGTTTGCCAGGGTTAGACTAGACCTCATCATAACCCAATTTCAGCATATTATAGGCTGGGCCTGGTAGTCGAGAATGCTTGTAAAATGCAGCTTCACGCGTTTCTCAAAACGGCCCGCTGCCTTACCAGTTACTCTTCTTTCCCTTTAAGCCAATGGTTGCTCACAGTCATGCAGCCAGACCTTTTAGAGTCCGGAGCCCAAATAAGATGCCCAAATAAGTTTGCGTTGCATTCCAGTGTATAGACCTAGCCAACTGGACTCAGTGCTCTTATCTAGAGCAACTTGCAATGAGTGAGCAAGTAGGAATAGTGTACTTTTACTAACAGCAGTTTCAGCTGCTGCAGGGATCAAACCTGTGACCTTTTCATTACGGTCGGTGTGTTGAACCACATGGCCACCCTTCCACGCCCAGTTTTTGTCGCTCTCTGTTTTGTGTTCTCCCCATGGAAGCGATGCGCTCTCTCTGGGGTGTGACTAACTTGGCCTGCCTTCCCCAGGGTACGAGCCGGCCCTCCCACTACCACGTCCTGTGGGACGACAACTGCTTCACCGCTGACGAGTTCCAGCTCCTCACCTACCAGCTGTGCCACACCTACGTCCGCTGCACGCGCTCCGTCTCCATCCCCTGCGCCGGCCTACTACGCCCACCTGGTGGCCTTCCGCGCCCGCTACCACTTGGTGGACAAAGAGCACGACAGGTTTGACAGGTTTCAAATATTTTTTTTATATTTAAAAAATAAAAAAAAGTTTGTCTATATTACTTTGAAGTCTGTTTGTTTAGTTTAGCAGCCATTGGCAGGTGAGTCAGAAGGTTAATGTGGGACGCTGTGTAGATCACTTTCTCTGTGTAGTTACTTCTTTCCTCTGTTTACTTTCCCGTCCCAGTGCGGAGGGCAGCCACGTCTCAGGGCAGAGCAACGGCAGGGACCCCCAGGCGCTGGCCAAGGCTGTTCAGATTCACCACGACACACTGAGGACCATGTACTTCGCCTGAGCGCTCCTCCACCCTTCCCAAGATGCAACCCAGCCAGTCAGCCAGTCTTGGTGTCCCACTTACATCAGCAGCCTGGCCTTATCTATCAGAAGGACCCTGTGCCGGTGTCGCTTTGGCCACTGAAACAGGAGGACGCCAGCCTGCTAAAGGATATCATAAGCCAGAGAGGAGTACAGCCACATTATGCAATTTGAAACCAGCCAATCGTTCCTGTGCTCCCGCCCATGCAGCCCCGCCCCCCACCACCCCCTCACCTCTGCTGTATTTTAAATCAGATGGATTTTATGTCTCCAATAATGCTCGTTGGGCTCGCAAGTCATGTCCTGGCCTTACAGTTTTGATGGCAGAGTGAAAGACTCTGAAGTTTTATTTTTTTGTTTCTTTTTTTTTTTTGTTTATTGTCAGAACAATAGAGCATAGAGAAGTAACAGGGAAAATGAAATGGCTGAATTTGGTGCATGGATGGGGGCCGAGCAGAACCAGTGAGGGTCTGACTTGCTCCGCAGCCTATGAGCCTAACCTTGCTGGTCTTTATTATAGACAGTTTTACATGTTTGTTTGTGTGTTTCGGCTTGTCTTGATACGATACTGTATGTGTGTGTTTTTTGTCTGTCCAGCAAAGTATGATTGCCATGGCAACACCTGGCGGTCGAGAAACGCTTGTAAAACGCGGCGGCCTCGCCCTCTCCCTCGAAACGGCAAGCTGCCTTACCCGTTACTCTTCTCTTTCCCTTTAAGCCAATGGCTGCTCGCGGTCGTACAGCCAGACAATAAGAAGCATAACGCTGCACTCTACCAATATAAACACTGAATGAAACCGTGATATTGTTTTTTGAACGCAAAGCCACATACAGCCATTGCATATAGAGGACTGTTAGACTGCTACGCCATGGCCACGTAAAGGACATTTTTAAAACTCTCGCTTCGAGTTTAGCTTGGTACAGAGTGTTATACCAAACTTTCCTTGTGTGTTTTTATTCCTCTTGCTATTTATGAGATTTTTTTTTTAACTTAAATAACATTCATGTTCAGCAATAGAGCACAGTGGACGGTTCATATCTTTTAATGACCACAGGCAACATTTTAGTTTTTCTTTTTTTTTTTTTTTTTCAGTTTTCACATAAGGAACTGACCAATTATGTCTTCAACTCCTTCAGTGCAATAAGGTGTTAATGCAGAGAGAGCAGGTCCCGTGGTGAATGTTTTGGATTAGTGTTTGTGTGCAGAGATGGGTCCTCCCCATGGTGTTGTTGGGGGGGGGTTGTCTTTTCTGATTGAATTTGGGCAAGTGACAATGATTTTGGATGCGGGGAATGTACAGTATTTGTCATAGGTTGATGCCACAGACCTGGTGTGTAGACCTGCGCCAGGGTCTGTTGGTATTTGGAAGAAAGGATGACATTGCGACAAAGTGCCTGATTTGTCTAGAGAGTGAACCGATGGGAAGATGGAAGGTTTTAAATCGTATGTTGGTTCGGGTGCCTCTGTTAATGCATTTATTGAGACGGTCTCAGAATCTCGTTGAAGCGTAATGTAAAACAAAAAATCCTCTGCCCAACACACGGGGGCTGGACGGCACAGAGCCTCGGGGTGTGGTTGTAAATGTGAATTTCCGAGCGGAGAATTTCCACATCTGACCAAGTGGAGCGGGAGGCGGTCAGCTTGGCCGTGCTGTCCTGACGTGGTGCACTGGTAGGACTCACTGTTTCAGTCAAAGTCTTCATATTTCAAATTTAAGAGTTTTTATCAACCTAGTTTTCGTGCCTTTTTTGTTTTCAGAGGGTGTAAGGGCTGGGTATCACTGGCAATGTTTCGACACCAGTGCCGGTTTCAGCACTTCAGATTCAGTACGTTTTCAAAACAGTACTTTTTAAAAAAAAAAACCTTTCTATTTTGGGTAAAACAATATTTCAGTATGCAATAGAGAAAATAGTTTTCTGTGCTGCATTTGTACATACTGTTGGCTTAAGAAACTACAATCATACCATGCTCAATTTTCTCAAATAATTTTTTTCGGGATAAAATAGACATCTCGTGAAGTTAACATCGTGAAGTTTATCGATACCTTTTGATGCCTTTAAACAGTCGTCAATGCCAAAAAATTGGTAATGGTGCCGATATCGGTTTTTGATGCCCAGCCCTAGAGGGCATTGTCTTTCATGGCCTTGCAGCGCAGTAGACTCCGGATGAAGCCTTCGGGTTTTGTCGCGTTCCACTTGGACCAAACCAACGTGCCTGGTGGGGGTGGGAGGCAGGGGGGAGGAGGAAGTCTCCGGGGCTGGGGGGGGGGGGGGCCGCGGTGTGGCCTGGATACAGTTGCTCCCTGCTCTCACGGCCTTAAAGCAGAAGCAGGAGCATCGTGCTGACGGGCTCTGTGCTTGGCTTACTGTGCTAGCCACGTGTCATTAGAACCAAACTAGCTGCTATAAGTAAACGTTTATTAGAATGAAGCATTTATTTAATACTACATCAAATAGATAGGCTATATATTAATACAGAGAGAGACTATGAGGATAGGATGTTTGACTGCACTTAAAAAGATGGCTGCGTTTTAAGGTTAAAGTTCAAGATGCTGAGGAAATACTTTTTAACTTGATGAGAAGCAACAGCAGAGCGGACTCTCTCCCCGAAGACTTGGGACGTTCGTATGCTGAAATCTGGAGGACAGTTGTAGGACGCGAACTCAACAACATCGCAAGGGTTTGTTCCCCTTTTCCCCCGCAGTGTTGTTGTCAAGTTGGAGCTAAGCGGTGTCCTGATGTCAGACATTACCAGCATTTGATTTTTACTTGAAGAACAGTGGTGATAGTTGCGGGCATGTTTTAACCGTGTAGGCTAGTGTGTAGCTAGCTGCGTCTGCTTGCGTGAATAATACTTAATGTCTATACAGCCTTAGTACGGGAATCCTCTCCACTCATATTGCCATGGAATTGACCTCTAGAGCCTAGGTGGGGCATTGCGTATGAGACTAATGACCTTGCGTGTCTTTATAACGCTGGACATCAGATGCCTTTTTCCTCACACCATTCAAAAGCATTTTTAAGTCTGAATGGAGATATATTTATATTTAAAGATATTAAAATGATGCACACACCACTTATTTTTTCTAACAAAAATCCTTTATGAGATAGAACCATGATGGCTGTAATGAAATATGACATTAATGATCATCCTTAGCCTCTAATAATGATCCAAATTTGATAATGCAATAGGTTTACTTGTCTTATGTGAAAGAAAACTGACACGTTTGCTGCATTGACCTACTGTGTGGAGATTGTTGGGGGTTTTGTTTTTGTTTTGTCATGTAGTGAACAGATGAACTTTCACCCCTCCTCTACTTCTTTTTTTATTAACTAAACTATGGACCTGTGAAGATCTCCCTCTACTATGAATTTTGTTATCATCTCTTGAAATCTCGTCAAGGAAGTGAATGACTTTGATTGGCCTTGCTTCCGATGAGGCATATTACATTTCTTAACGCCTACATACTTGTACAGTGCACATCAAACGTTTGCCCGTTTGTGTCGGTCTGTGTTGTTTCCTCATATTCACGGGAGGAGGGTTGAAAGTTCATCCTGGGACAGAGTTGTCCTCAATAGACTGTGCCTTTCCTGATGGTGCTGAAAATGAGTAAATCAAAGAAGAAATCTTAACATTCAAAAAAAACGTTTAGGGCGATGTGCCCGTGTCTACATTGATAAGTATATATTGATACACGACAATACTGTAAGGTGTGATTGTGTGCGTACATGTATGGTTTGTATGTGTGTGTATACCTCTGACATATGCCAAGAACACAAAATATGCAGAACTGATCAGTTTGGAGCTGACAGGACCAAAAGGCCTGTGGGGATTGGTGAAGTGGACGGGCACTCTAAGCACAACCCACAAGTTGACATTTCTAAAATGGGGCAACTCATACGGCAACGCTCATAGCTTTCTAGGTAACGAGTAGCTCAATGTACATGTAGCATTATTTATTTGACCCTTCCCCCTGCTGTCTGCAAGCAACAAGGTGTTTTTATTTCTCCTCTGGGACTTCAGCGTTGTTTGAGGTTTTCCATCTTCAGTGGATAGCAATAACTATAAGCAATCTTAAATTTTCTGTGCAATCGATTTGTGTTGCGTCACACTAGGCGAATACTGGCAGCGAGCCTCTTTCAGTAACGTGTGATTTGAGGCTAAATTCTTCTTGGAAACTCATCCAGCAAAACCTACAGTAGATGAAGCCAATATAGGCGCATGTCCTCGTATTTTGAAACCTCTGGCCTTCCCTGAATGCATGCATGTAGCCCCCCCCCCCCACCCCATTTTATTCCTTTGTTAATTTTCTATTGTGATATTTAGACGTTTACAGAGATGAGATGGTTCTGTTGGTTGAGTTGTGACCCCATGAGTGCCCGTTTTCCATTTAAGGGATCCCCCACAAAAATAAATCTGTAAACCCTACACCTCTGTGGTTGGCTGCATATCATACTCAACAAGAAATGAAAAGTGATGCTTTGGTTTCACAGTATATTCATGTGCTCGTTTTTTTTTTTTTTCCTCGCCTGATTATGAAATTGTGTCACTTTTAGAAGTAAATTTGTATGTCAAGACCTTTTTTGTCTTAACACTTATCTGATCCTGGTCCTAAGTTGAGCCTTTTTATTTGGTTGTCATATTTAATTGTTTTGATTAAATACTCTATGTATGAAACCTGTGTGTGGTTTGGTATTTGGACATGTTTAACTAGAGAAGTCTGAAAGCATTTTTTACACTTTTTTCTTTTTTTTTTTAAACATTTTTACACTGTAAATTTTTACACTACACTACACTTTTTTTACACTGTAAATAATTCAATTTTTTACAGTGTACATAATTCAATCAAACGTTTTGGGTGATCAAAGCGCTTAGAAATAGTTGCACACCATAATGGCTCGTGATGCTCTTTGCTGCCTCACTATTGGTTGATTACATCATAGCCTTAATTGATGAAAACCTCGTGTTTACCGTTGCCATGATATTTTAATCATTAAGTAGCTTCGTTCGATATTTTGCGTCCGCTCGTTGCTTGGCAACCTGAACGGTCCGGAACACCGAGCCACGTCGAGTCGGCAGCTTGGACGTCCTAGAACTCCGGGTGAGTAAAATGATTTGGGAATCAACGGTTTCCGGTGGTTGTGGTTATATTCCACGTAACTAGTGAAAGAATTAAGACGCTATAAAGTCAATTTCCTCGAGTTGTGATACCTGATACACCGTGTTTCTATTGGTTGTAATGACCAACTGTATTGTCTTTGAAGACTACAGTCCGCTAAGTCATCATTTCCCCCTCATCACCACTTCCTCTTCCTCCTTCACCTAACTGTCATATTTCATTGTGAATGTGGCTGATAATTTGTGCATCACTGCCATACTTAAAACTTTAAGTGCTATCTACTATCTAGCAGTTATGGTCCAGTCCACCTACAGTATATTCAGCCTGTTTGAGACTAAATATTGAGTATGTATGATTATAGTCCATATTTCTTGCCCTGTCCCTTCGCCCTATGAGCTGTAAGGTATCAATGTGTCAGCAAAATAAATTCCTGAACATTTAGTTGCTTCTTCATGATTAAAGCGGTTCTGACACTGCTTGTTTACCACCGGCACGTTGCCACAGCAGCAGGATGTCTACCGTTCCTGCAAAGCCTGGTCTGCGCCACAGTGTGTCAGAATGGGACAACAACAACCGGCAGCTGTCTGCCACGGCACAGCATGAGAGGCATGTCTCGCATGAGATCCGGCAGGAGGGGAAGACGCTGCGCAATGACACCAGCAGTAAGGTGGGGAAGCCGAGATGTTCATAGATACAGATCATAGAACAGAACACTTCCCATGCATTGCCCAGAGATGACTTTGCACGTTTTCATCCCTCATTTTCTGCAATCTTTCTCCTCCTCAGACGATGTGGGACGAGAGCGATAACTGTGGCAGATTGAGTGACAGGATCTGGGATGTTGCGCGGTCGAAGGAGGCGTTGGAAGCCGTCGCACGGGAAGTGGACAGAGAGATGGAGGCGTTGACCCTGGTGATTTCAAACTCAAGGAGCTTGTCTCATTTTGTGTTCACGATGATTCAAAGTTGTCCTGGCTCTCGGGCCTTTGTGAATTGGTGTTGGTGCCTCTATATGTGTTTGTCAGGGTTGGCGTCAATTCTCTTTCAGTCCATTCAAAACAAGCAATAGTGATTGCTTTTCAATAGATAACAATTTCACAAAAACACCAACATGCATCATTCAACTGACTGCAAGTGAAATGACCGGTCCCTTGGTGTGTGTTGGGACAGTCCAAAGAGCTGACCGAGCAGGCCCTGGCTGCGACGGCGGTGCCCCTGGAGGTCAGCGTGGAGTGCCTGACCCTGAGGGAGGGTCGGCGAGGGTACGAGCTGGTCAGCGACCCCGTGGAGGAGCAGCTGAAGAAGGAAGTGGAGCTGATCCAAAGAGTGCAGCAGGTCCTCCAGCAGCACATTGACAAGGCCTTTGAGGAGCTGTGGTAAAGGAAATGATGGTTTAATGCTGAAGCTCAGACCCTTTCACTTTTCCTTTTTTCCTTGTTACAGCCCACATATGCTGAGATGTGTATTTTCTATCCTTGTTTGTGTGTTGGTGAGTGTGTTTTTCCACGTCTCCCCTTACCAGCCACTCTGCAACTGTTCAAATTTGAACCATGGATCAAAACCAGAATGCTCAGTGGGACAAAAATGAATCCATGACTTTAACGTTCGACTACGTCTACGTCAAACATCGACTACTTCCATGTTGCGTCTGCCGATTTATTTGTTCATTTTATTTTCATTTATTTTTTGTTTTTTCTTTTCCTCCCCATTCCCTCCATTCCCCCGAAGAGGCATTTTGCCAAGCCATTAGAATAGAATATGTTTTTATTGACATGCCTGGTTAAACAAAGGTAAATAAAAATAGAATCAGATCAACTTCATGCCTGATGTCCTCTGACTGCCTCTGTTTGTTTGCTGTTCAAGTATTCTGCAGGAGGCTCGTCACCAGCTGACCTTTGACCTCCAGAACAAGACGGAAGCCCTTGACATTGATATGACCTGCCTGTCACTAACAGTGAAGTCACCTCAGATCTCCCTGAAGACCAACCCTGTTCGCATACCCACAGGGTATGAAACAACCTACAGAAACATAACACACAGTTCACCCAGTGGCACTTTCAACATTTTAAGCATTTTGCTGAAACTGACAGTTTATGCTGTTGCACTGTACGTCACAGAGGCACTGTAATAGTTTTTACAAGACAAACATCATGGCTTCATCATTTCAAGTTATGTTCTGTTTTTACTTTCACTGTTAAGAAAAAATTCAATTACAGTAAGAGCAGGACTTGAAAAGCGGGAAAAAGTGAAAATCAGCATCCAATAGTTTCAGAGACCAAAGCAAATCTAAGTCAGAATAGGCCGAGTAAGACGATCACTTGTGAGTAATGCTTTCTTAGTCAACCTGCCTGGTTAAGTAAGGGTTTAAAAGGGTTTGATGTAGCCACAGCAGCTAAAATTGGAAAACACAGAAACGTCACCGTCAGATAGAATATAGTACTAACCTGTCAGAAATCCCTCTGTTGTAGTTCCTCCACCCCCCAGGAGTGGGCGCAGTTTACCCAGTACAATGTGGCTTGTGCCCAGGAGGCGATGCAGTTGTCCCAGCAAATGAGGGAGGACATGAGTCTGACTAGAGCCCAGGTATGTGTGATATTCAGGTAAGTTGTGAATCACAGAGTCACAGAGTCTACTAAAATGACATTGTGGCAAATCCCATCCATATGGCAAACCAACTAGTCTAATACAACCCATAAAAAAGTAAGTGCCTGGATGAAACACACACCATTTCCTGCTTTCCTCTGGTTGGCTGTGTAAGATGTAGCAGCTGGGGGGTGAAGTGCTTCTCCATCCTCTGTTCCTCAGCTGCAGAACGAGTTGGAGACTCAGCGCAGCGCCACTGAGTTCGCCCTCCGCAAGCGCACTCACCACGAAGAGCAGGCCCGCGATGAGCTGGAGTGGCAGATGAAAACCGTGAGTGATCGGAGGTGCTTTTAGCGGCAAACGGTAAAGTTTGTAAGCTTGTTTTGTTTGAACACAAACCATTTCCCTCATAGTGATTGGAATCATCTTTTTTATGTACGTATGTATTTAAGTTGGATCAATAGGAGTTGAACTATGATCCATCAAAGCACTGTAACCTCTCTGCTATTGTCCGAGGCTCCAAGATGTATAACCACCTCTACTTAATATGACTGATGAGAGCCAAGAGTCAGGTGTATTGATATCAGTATCAATGGTCTCAGTGTTGGTCTCAGTGTTGGTCTCAGTGTTGGTCTCAGTGTTGGTATGGGCAATGAGCGACTGTGTCCATCTTGTTTGTATCTGTATGTCAGACTGAGGATGAGATGGCAGACATGGAGAGTGACATCCGTGGGCTGGACGAAGACCTCCGGGTGAAGACGGCCTCACTGAAGTTGGCCCACACCAGACTGGAGAACAGAACCCAGAGACCTGGCATGGACCTGTGCAGGGATGAGGTACATCTGGATACCAACAGGTCGTAGTTTTAGATCTACCAGTGTTAGGCTGAAGCCCAGTGAAAAAGGCAAGAGGTAAGAGAGGAGCTAGCTAATATTATGAAGCCTAGTGCTCTTGCTACTAACTGAAGAAAATTCTAGCCACACGAAGTTATCTGAGTTAGCCTAGCTGACCTTCCAAGTTCAAACTAGCTATATTAGGCTATAGTTTTCAAGGTAAGCTAGTTAGCTAGCCTGCTGACCTTCCAAGTTCAAACTAGCTATATTAGGCTATAGTTCTCAAGGTAAGCTAGTTAGCTAGCCTGCTGACCTTCCAAGTTCAAACTAGCTATATTAGGCTATAGTTATCAAGGTAAGCTAGTTAGCTAGCCTGCTGACATTCCAAGTTAAAGCTAGCTATATTAGGCTAGCTATATTAGGCTATAGTTGTCAAGGTAAGCTAGTTAGCTAGCCTGCTGAACTTCCAAGATCACGGTAGGCATAAAAACAAGAGACTTACAATACACATTCGAATGAGGTCGTGCGAGAAATCATTTCCCCATAATTCCTAGTGTTTGTTTTGCACTGGTTGGACTGCCACATGGTGGGATTTACCACATCAGGACATTTCAGGTAAGTTATCAGTAACGTAACATAACCTTCAAGTATTTTCCTGTGATTGATGAAATGTTCTGTCATCCATTGTATTGTCCTTGGTGGCACTTAGTAAATAGGCTAAAGCAAACCATAAAAAGATATTTGGAAATAGTATTTGACCCACGTCTGGCATGTCCTATTGTATGTGTAAGAAGAATAATACAGTATGAACCAGGTTAGGTTGCCTGAGAATTACCTTTATGTTTTAATATATATTTTATATTTTGGTAGGACTGTGACAGACTTCACCCAACAGTCAACAGAACAGCTTCTGATTGGTCCCTTACTTCCTGTTTGTTTCAGGTTCAGCGCGGCCTGGTGGATGAGGTGAATCAGTTGGAGGCCACCATCAAGGCTCTGAAAGAGAAGCTGTCTGAGGCTCAGTGAGTCACCGCTTTTTACTAAACCTTTAAGATGTCAATTCATAATATACATGATAGGAAGTACTATCACTCTGATGTACGTTATATAAGGATAGGGTCCTTTTAAGGAAAAAAAAACACAAGAATTTATGTTTTTTTTTAACCCTCAAAGAACCAGCAAAACGTTTGCACAGACAAGGAATTTGACTTGGTGGTTTGCTCACGTAGGTATATAACAAATGTAAGAGTTGAAATGTAAGGAATATGTCTTTTTTTAAAAAGTGTATGAAAGAAAGTAGTAGATAGGAAGATAGCAGTATAGGAAGCAGGTATCTTTATTATAAAGTATGCACATGGTTCTCTGTTGAAACCTGACTGACTGCACTGATAGGAAACTATGGAAGTCAGTACAAAAACTAAACACAATATATACAGATCTAGAGAATAATACATAATAATGTTTTTTTTTTTAAAAACACTGTCTAAAAAGCTAGTCATCTTTCTATTTCACCCTTCCCCTCCTCACCCAGGCACTCCCTGCAGAAGATGCAGCTCCATCACACTCGTATGCTGCAGGATCTTTCCAGAAAACAGGAAGCCCTGTCCCTGGAGCAGCGCAGCATGAACACCCGCGGCCGCCTGACGCCGGCTGCCTTCACGGATAACACCCGGGCTGCCCTGGTCCCACTCACAAACTCCAGCGGGAGAAGCAACCTGGAGCTACTGGCTCAGTAAGACCACGTCCTCTCTTTGGTGAAGGAAGGCCATTTGACTCGGCATTGATCGTTTCATTTGTTTTCATGATGGACTGAATGGCAGAGGGCTGAAAAAGTTCTGTCCCAGCCTGAAAATATCAGTCTGAGCATAGCTGCCTTAACAAATCATTCCCACTAGTGATGTAGGATGTAGCACTTTTCTACCATTTGAACTTAACAAGAAATGTCCTCATCTGAAATGCTGAAGAGCTTCATTGTTTGAACAGAGATGTGCAGTGTGTTGTATGAAATGTGTTATTTTTGTCTATTTATATTAGCTTAAAGTAATCGTGTGTAATATTGAATTGCCTCTGGCCTCAATAAAACATTTACTCAACAAGATATGATCTTTTCTGGCATCTGTTTGAGATTAGCCACTTTAGAATTTAGTGACTGGCGACAGATTTATCGAGGGCAAAAAAATAAAAATAAAAAAGTGAAAGCGCTCATGTTTGTGCCTTTTTATCGACCATTAGTCTTAATGGCGTTGTTTATCCTCGTCGTATTGTTTGATCAGCGCTGAGTGTGTTGAGGGTGATTATGACGTGAACTTTGTCTCGTACGATCTGCGTGGTTTAGATAGAAGATCTGGTAAACACGCCGTGAACAGACTAGTAGACAGTAAACCCTTTAACTGCCACCGCTCCGTTGTCATGTCTTTAAACGGATGTGTTTTTGTCAGGCTGTCTCTTTACGAGGACTAGCAGGAGTGTTTTCTCATACTTTTGATAATATTCTGTGCCATATCCAAACTATAAAATATAATAGACCACAACATCCACGCAGACTAATTGTAAAGTTTTATGTGGCTTGTATAGATATTTTATGTTTCTGGTTATTGCAGACAAGGAATCATAAATCTTTTCTTTTTCTGTGGTACACCTGTTAAGCTTGTTACTCCAGGCTGGAACCAGTTGTGAATCAAACTGATCCCAGATCCGTTTTTGAAGGTTCACGTGTTTTCACAAGAAGGTCTGTGAAGACAAACCCCTGTCCTGTTTGCTGACTCGGGCTTATGGTTAATCAGTTTTTACCACATCTAGTCTGATTTCTGATTTCTTGACCAGACCAGGTCAAACAGCTTCTTAGTTTCCTTTAACCTGATTGTCCCAGGTGGGTGGAGTTTACCACATCAGGACAATACGATTAGGAAACTAAACAACAGGAAAGTACTTGATTGAATTTACTCAATTCACCATACATTTTGGTTATTTGACACTAAATGAATTGATCTGATGTAGGAAACCCCACCCTATCAGGAGAATGGTACTAAAACAACTTGTATTTATAGTAGTAGTACTAGTATTTATGTTGTATATGAATGTTTTGCAACTCTCTGCTGCTTCATGAAAAGGAAACATTGACAAAATGTAAGATGTGAACAAGGGCCGAGCTAAAATCACTTTCAATTCAGTCAATAAATAAAGTATAATATAACTGAATGGAGTAATTTGAAGGAAAACACCCATTAAAGAACATACTGGAAGGCTAGATACGTTTGTTAAAAAAACAATGACTGAAACAATGGACAGCCCTGTTGTCATTCTCTTCACTCAATGATGAAGCCACTTTAATTTTCTGCTCCCAAAAAGCCTTATTCATGACACAAACAGAGAGAAGCTGTTTCTCTCTCTCACTATAAAACAATCAGAAGCGGCTTCATGCCACAAACAACATTATATCGTCATCGTCTCCCCAAAGCCCGACCCGCCCTCTTCCCCCGCACTGACCATCATCTTCAGCGCTTTATGAGTTTACTGCCTGGCCCTCCACTTCACTTAGATGGGCTTGGCCTCAGCGGGATGGCGCTGCGCTTCCTGACAAGCTGAATTATTCTGAATCATTTCACTAAAGGGCCCAGATGCTACCTGCCTGTTGCCCTCCATTGAGAGGGCAATTAAGGCAGCCTGGTGCCTCCTAAATGCCCCGCGTTTCTGCATGAGTGGATATCTCTCCTTATCTGCCTTTGTGTCACGATGGCGTGCGCACCTCTCCCCCTCCGTACCCACATGCACCAGCGCCGTCACCGCCGTCACATCCATTCCGCCGCCGCCCCTTCTCGGAGACGCAAGCTCTGTTTACCTGCTGAACATGAGGGAGGAGGACGCCCTGGCTCGGCAGCAGCTTGCTTACCCGGTATCTAATGGAGGATCTGTCTAAAGATGCAGTTTCTAAAGGCAGGGGAAGGAAGAGCGTTGTCTATTTCCTTGGTTGAGACTTCTTCCCTCTCAGCTCTCCTCTTTTTTTTGAAGATTTGAACGTACGAACGTCGATGCTGTTCTTGCGCCTCTGAGTGGTCCGCGACCTCGCCTGAAGACATGCAAGTTGATGACTGCGTCGCCCTCTCCGTCTACAGCTTCACCTTTCTGCTGGGCCTTCCCGCCAACCTGCTGGTCCTCTTTGCCTATGTGCGTAAGGCCCGCAAGCGCGGCGCCACACCCAACGTGGTCTACGCCCTCAACCTGTGCCTGGCCAACCTGGTGCTGGTGGCCTGGCTGCCCGTCAAGGCCCTGGAGACTTTCCTGAAGGACTGGAGGCTGCCGGCGCCCCTCTGCCCCATCTACAACTTCTTCCTCTTCTCCTCCCTCTATGGCAGCTGCCTGTTCCTGACCGCCGTGACGGTGGGGCGCTACCTCAGCATCGCTTTCCCCATTAGCTACAAGCGGTACCGCCGCGCTCGCATCTCTTGCTTCATCAGCGCTGCCTTGTGGGCCTTGGTGTTCATCCACCTCGCCCTGAGCCTGGTGGCCGAAGGAGGGGCTTACTTTGTCTCCTCGATCAGCGATGACGCTTCGGTCTGCTACGACAACTTCAACGCTTCCCAGCTGGCCGTGCTGCTGCCCCTGCGCCTGGAGATGGCCGTCCTCTTGTTCCTCCTGCCCCTGATGGTGACGGCCTTCTGCACGCTGCGCTGCGTCACCCTGGTGTGGCGCTCCAGCCTGCCGCCGCTGGGGAAGAGGAGGGTCCTGGCGGTGTCTCTCTCCACGCTGGCCGTGTTCGTGGTGTGCTACGTGCCGTACAACACCTCTCACATCGTGGGGTTCGCGTTGTGGGAAAACGTGCCGTGGAGGAGAGAGGCGATGCTGACGAGCTCCTGCAACGTTTTCCTGGAGCCTGTGATCATGCTGATGCTGTCCCCGGCAATGTCGCAGGGCATCATGGGGAGAATCTGCGGCCGGCACAGCGGGTTCAGCAGGACAAGCGGGTTTCGGCATCAGCGCAACACCTTGATGCAGGACGCCGCGGCGAATGTCAGGGCGGCGCCTACGCTGTCTGAGAGAAGCCAGACTAAAGTAAGCCAGGAGTAAGGTCAACGTGAGGGGAGGCTTTAAGGAACTTAAGGATGAATTCTCCTGTCTGGCTCACATCCAGCGTACAGGAAGATGGATTTTTTTTTAGATGATTTCTCCACGTCTCTCATTTCAAGGAAGAATGACTTCCTTGTTTATTTACTGCCACAGTAAATAAGGATGTTCTCGTGTTCAACAGAAAGATGTTGACGAAATCTGACCGCAAATCTGACTAACAGCATACCCTGCGTTATCTCGGCAGTTTGAGCTGATGATAAGAAGTGAGTCATAGTGCAATATTTCATGGACTGGGAATGGATGAATGAGTAACTAGCTTGTCAGTGATACGTATTAGAGGATTGATTGATTCGAAGTCTATATTTTTGCCTGACTGAGTCTTTGGAAAAGAAGCGGTGGTCCTTCTGACGGTCAACTGATAAAGCAACGAGGTTTAGCTGCTGTTCCATGTGACACCGTAGTTTTATTGGGGAAATATTTCAAAATGTGTCATGTACTCTTTGAGAAACTGTGATAGTTTTCAGTGTTTTCCCCCAAAAGACCTCAGAGGATGTTTTCAGATGGACTTCAGGTTTAGAGTGAATAAATGAACACCCATTTCTACATTAATTGATTAGTTTCTAAGCTCTTGGATGATCGATCTCTGTTTATTTAGTAAAATTGTTCTTAATCTAGGATTTCTTTCACAATAAAACATGAACTGAACAAGTGTACTGTGTGGGTCCTCTCTTAATTAAAGAATAAAAAATGAATGAAAATCAATGGTGAAATCTGTTGAAACACTTTTACACCCTTTACACATTACATATCAGTAGTGTAAGTAACAGACCATCGACATACTGAGGAAATGTCATACTGAGGACAGACTGTCATGTTTAAGATCCCTGTTTCTGCCCTGGCGCTCCATAGATGATATTTGTTATAAGAAAAACACTTATTTTAAGATTTTGGAAATGATGCAAGGGATTCTGTATGAACCCTGAGGTTATGAAAGACCACTTATACTTAAAACACAACTTTAAAAAAAGATGATAAACGACATTTACAGCTGAAAAGGATTTTGCACATGAGGGGTGAAATAGATATTGGACTGCTCTGGCTAAGATTTGGAGCCCACAGTTACCTTTGTGAGCAGGAGTGAGTGTGTAGGGCTTTCTAATATGGACTTTTATTCACCATTTCATATAGGTCTAATATTTGAGCAGTATTCTGTTGTAGAGAAAACTGCTCATCACAAAGAACAGAGTTAATCTACTAAGTGGTCATCTTCTGTTTTCCTCTGCTTTGGTTTGCCTCATCTATTACGCCTCTGACACTTTCTCCTGTTTAACTTGGTGAATCATCGCGCTGCCTCTCCTGGTGAGCTTGTGGTAAGTCAACATGTGGCTGCTAGAGGGCGCAATATCATCACCAGTCCAGTAGAAACAGTCTACGTGCTATATAATACACACCAGTGCTCGATTATGACAGAAGAAGACTTTCACTCTTCCCATATACACCAACAGCATGACGTTGCTTTTCAGAATAAAATGCAAAAAGCAGTCAAAAAGGTAACTGCTCTGTGCTTGGCTTCCATAGACGTCCATATAATGAATTAACAGTAATTAACAGTAAACCCAGGACACACATCCTGACGTGCCTGCCAACATGGCCATAACAGAAGACCTTAAATAACCATATGACCCTATGATCCTCCCACCACCAAAGAAAATATTCTTCTTGGCCAGCAGCTCTTCATGTTGTCTTCTCTTCCTTGGGCTTTATGACTGAGAACATGTGATCAAGAACTTCCTCTACTGTATACCATAGATTTAGATCATTTCATATCAACCCTGAAAAGGGGGTAAACTGTATTTCACAACGCTGAATAAGCTGATTTTAGGTGGGCTTGCCTCCACGTTTGTGACATTTCCACGCACTTGATGAACAGACGTGCACTGGGATTGTCTGCCTGTGTGCCGGGGGGTTAAAAAGTTTGACCACCACGGATGGAAACCAGGGACGATGCTACAAACAACACGCTACAGTGAGCAGTGATCTTGTTTTGGAGAACATTGCTGTTCAATGAGACGACATTAAAAGGGGGTGGGTGGGTGTGGTTTTGGTAGAAACGGGCTCAGGCCACGGTGGACATGTGTGGCTCCACAGGCTGAGCCACCTGCACTCCTCCAGGCATGCTGCATGCTTCATGCTTCAACTACACTGGCAGGGCTTGAAATCAACACAACAATACAACACACCAGTCACCTGCCCAGTCTGGAGAGTGTTTCATTTCTACTAACCGCAGGTAAGCCAGTCAATCTGAGTCAGTCATTTAAAACTACTTCTGCAGCTACGAAATCAAAATTGGCAGTTAAATATTATTATATATTATATTCTATTATTATTATGAAATTGTTTTAAAAATGACTCACGGTGTAGCTTAATATGATATGAGCACTCATTGAGTATTTTGAGCATTTGGTAAAAAACAGGTTTTATGTGTAGTTCATGTGGCATCGGTTATTATTTCAATTTTTCACTTTTTTTCATTCAGATTTTTATTTATGTTATTCCTCCACTTCCATGCAGAGTGAAAAAACCTTATTAACAATACAAATCACTGCCATTGGACTTTATCATTAAAAACAAGCACTGACCTGTACGCCTCTGGTGCTTCACTTCACTTCCTCTTTACAAACCGGTCCAAAAAAACATGCACTGAGGTCCAGCCTGCAGTATTGTGCCAAGCTTGAACTTGTTCTGACCCCTTACAGTAAGCATGTCAACCTGACCAAATCAAGTCTGCCCTGCCCTCTGGTGGGCGTCGTCGTGTGATAACGCCTCTCCACATCCTTACTGCAAGTGATGTAACATGTGCCCTCCCTTTTGTGTCCGTCAAGGCCTTTCACACAGATCAAAGAGGTTATTGCAACACATTTCTATCTATATCACACGTGGAGCCTTGAAGCGGTTGCCTGGAGCTGATGTTTGGAGAGCCTGGAGGACAAAGATTGTGACAGAGGCTTATTAAATTTCCACTATCTGAGGCTAGATAGCAGGTATTCAGTCGGCCGTTCAACTTAAGGGGAGTCTTAAGTCTGTCTGAGGATCCAGAGAGGACAGCTGCACAGTGATGGAGATCCTGCTTCTTTATAACTGACAGAGGTAAGTCATTTACTTTTCTTCCCTTCAACAACGCAAATGGAAATGTGATTTCATCTAATTGTCGTCGCTGATGAGGTTCGCTGTAGGTAAAATTGAGCAAGCAGAATTAGAATTAGTAGATATTTTTCTTTTAGTGTCAAATATTTTATGAATGCTCTTATAAGTCCTCTTGTTTAGACAAAAATATTGCAATCCAAAACCTTCCTCAATAGAAACCTTTATAATTCTACTTTCTCATTGTTCTCATTTTGTGATGAGAAAAAGATCCCCCCTGGGTTGGGCTGCCAAGGTCTCTCTAATGGAACATTAAATTAGAGGGTATAAACTGACATTCCCAGTGTCCATTCGATCCTGTGTGTTTTGTTTTTAAAAGCACAAGCCAGATTTTAATTCAACTATCTTGATTTATCAGTCAGTTCCTCCAAAAGAGCATGTGCACCAGTATTTTGGTTCTTGGGATATTAGAAGCATATGTTCGTAATCTTGGCTGGACATACTTGGAGACACCACTGAGGTTGGAAACAGTTCCTTTAAAGCATCATCCTTTAAGTGTCTATATATTGAATTATATT
This sequence comes from Hoplostethus mediterraneus, assembly GCA_034670385.1. NCBI lineage: Eukaryota > Metazoa > Chordata > Actinopteri > Trachichthyiformes > Trachichthyidae > Hoplostethus > Hoplostethus mediterraneus. Next base: position 3,584,397 of record JAXDDW010000009.1, read on the forward strand.
GTGGGAGCTGCCTGGAAGGCACTGCGTGGACTTCCTCAGTTTTTATTATTATTGCTAAGGAATTGCTAATCAAATTGCCAACAAACACTGAAGCTGAGGACTCGGGGAGGCTGAAAGGACTGTTCACGAGAACTGAGATGGGCTTCTTTAAAACCTGAACAATCCCCTTTAAAATCTGAAAGTGCTGATGATGTATTTCTTGCTGTAGTGGTCGGGAGGTAGGGAGAAAAAATTTGCTTTAGTAAATCACCTATAAATGTTCTGCTTTGTGCAGTTTCTGTGGAGTGATCGCCATGTCGAACAGTCACCTGCTGCTTTCCGTCTACATCGTCACCTTCCTCATGGGGGTCCCCGCCAACATCCTGGCGTTCTGCACTTTTGTTCGCAAAGTGCGGCGCAAGCCCGCCCCGATCGACATCCTCCTGCTCAACCTCACCGTCTCGGACCTCATCTTCCTGGCCTTCCTGCCTTTCAAAATGAAGGAGGCTTCGGACAACATGACCTGGAGCCTGCCCTACTACCTGTGCCCCCTCAGTGGCTTCCTGTTCTACTCCACCATCTACAACAGCACCCTGCTCCTGACGGCTGTGAGCGTGGAGCGCTACCTGGGCGTGGCCTTCCCCATCAGGTACGCCCTGTGTCGCAGGCCTCGCTACGCTGTGCTGGCGTGCATCCTGTCCTGGGCGGTGTCCTTCCTGAACCTCAGCATCGTCTACATCGTGCCCTTCCGCCAGTGGATTAAAGGTACCGGCGGAGACGACGGCGATGCCAACACCACCGCCACCACATCACCTCCGTCCACCTGCTACCTGGATTTCACTGAGGAAGAGCTCAAGATCCTGCTGCCCGTCCGCCTGGAGCTCTTCCTGGTTCTCTTCTGCATCCCATTCTTGATCTGCTGCTTCTGCTACTTCAACTTCATCCTCATTCTGTCCCGGCTGCCGAATATAAGCAGGCGCCGGCGGCTGCGCGCCATCGGCCTGGCCCTCGGCACCCTGCTGGTGTTCGCCGTCTGCTTCGGGCCTTACAACGCCTCCCACGTGGTGGGGTTTGCCCGCAGGGAGAGTGAGGACTGGCGGGAGGTGGCGCTGCTCTCCAGCACCTTCAACGCCTGCCTGGATCCCTTCATCTTCTACTTCTCGTCGGCGGCCGTCCGCAGCACGCTGGATCACTGCTTCAGGAGCGTCGCGGCCAAACTGCACGTCTTGAAGTGCGGGAGGGCCAGCTGCTGTCCTCGCTCGGGACCCCCCGCGGACGACAAGTATAAGGAAACAGCGCCCCCTTGAGAAGACGTTATTCATCTACGTTTGGTTTTTAGAAAGTGTGTTTGTTTATTTCCTGTAACTGGCGTGACTCCATTCTAACCAGTGAAACCAGCGGTGCGTTTTGGGGATACCCGTCACTGTGGCTGGCAGACGTCATGCCCAGTCATACACCAGGATGCAAGTTCCTTCAAAAGTCTTAAATTCTCCTGAGCACTGACATTCATCTGTATTTTAGGTATTTTATCTGCTGGTTTCAGTGTTTTCTTTGAACTAAAACATGTCAGAGCAGGAATTGAGTGTTTTAATCCACCACTGTTAAACGCAGCCATGTGTTACTGCATTACATCCCTTAAAATCCGTTGAGGTGCACAGCTTGAAGGGTCTTAAAGAGAATGTTTACGGGCATGTAAGAAGATATGAAATGGGATTAAAGAGAGAGAATACATGTGGGACGAGCCTTCGACTGGAAGTGGGACACAGCCGAGACCAAGCCCTGCCAAGACACATGTTATATAAGACGCCGGATGCTGCCATTCAATACATATTTACTGTTGGGTTATAGACAGTGGTGCAATGGCAAATAAAATACGGTGGGTAAACAACGAACTCCAGCTGAAGAACATCATAAGGAAATGAGAACTCTTACAAAATGACTGCCATGAAAACCAAGCATATTACTGTCACGGTTATGAGTCATCCTAAGGTCTTTCAAAATAAAATCACCTCTGAAATGTGACTCGATTTGATATATAGTGCTTTGGAATGAAAAGTCAAATTATAACATATATACATATATAGAGTAAAATATTTCTATCAGGTTAAAAAGGTTTGTAAACTTCAGTGAGTGGGCTGGCGTTATCCTCCACCACCCCTCATGACTCATGACTCAAATTGTAAGGAGGACATTGATTAATCAAACATGAGTGTTTTACAGGGGCTTGGGATAAAGCAATCAACCCCCGAGGGCTGTTAAGACCGCAGAGGCAGGTGTAAGAGGTTTTCTACAGCCAGGCCAATTTAGTCTTACGAGCACCGACGGCCGGAAGTGCAAACACAGAGATGATACCCGGCTGTGATGAGGCGCGGCTGTAAAGCGGCCCTCTCCCTGGTCTCAGGGACTTCAAACAAGACGGCGAGGCGAAGACCCGTCCTCCGCCCATTTCCTGTCAGCGATAATGTACTCCCGTTCTTGCCGTAGTCCACGCAATTGGGCCAGCGCTGCTATGCAGGTGGAGTACATGTAAACACAGATAACATGACTTTATAGTGTCTGAGCGTACAGATCTGGGAAGTCGGTTGTGTTGGTTCAGCGGGGCACTCGGTTCATTCGTTATTAGTTTATTGTATGATTTAGTAATGAATTCAGGGGCCCAAAGTGTTTGCTCGGTAAAGGTCAACACAACACTCAACACTGATCTTGGAAAGAGAGCAGCTGAAGTTCCTGTCGAGGCTCAACGTGAACAGACAAAATAAAACCAGTCCGAGTAGAATAAAACACAGGAAGTCTTTGTAGCTATACATTAAGATCCAGTCAAAACCAGTAAATTCCTGCAAAATAAATTGCCCAAAGAAATTCAATTGCGTATCCCAGATGAAGGCCAGACTCGGCTGCAACGTGTTGGTGCACGTTTTCAAACTAAAGGTATTTTGATGTTTGCAGTGTGACAGAGTGCCAAAGAACATGCATTTGGCCTATTCTGTCTCTGATACCCACACAGGTCCCGTCTACACCTTCCCTTCTGTTTTTTGTCCAATAACAATACAACCATTTTTACCTTCTGTTTATCCAAAACACACAGCAGTTGAGGCAGCTTGGTCGTAGCTTCAGATACACCAGATATGATGCAGGTATCTTCAATAACCACCAACACTCGGTATAAACATCGCTGTTTTATTGTAGTATCAGAATTAGTCATGCCAGTGGTTAGAGTCCCATGCTGTGGTCACTTTCAGTGTAGACAAAAGCTGGTTAGTTACAACTATCATCATCATCATCATCGCTCGCTCTAAACCCCCCCCCAGCACATTCCTGACCATGGTAGTTCTGCAAACTGTCTTTACATCATCAGCAGCAACGGTTCCCAAACTAAAAAAAAAAAAAAAAAATTGTGATTACCATCATCTATGCTATGCTACCTCAGGTCTCCACTACAATGCAATTGGACTGGTGAGCCGAGAGAGGTCGGCCTCCCAACGGGAACGCTCTACACTTCCAATTCAGTGCATCAAAAAGCAGTGACCTATAACAACAAGCAGATATACAAACCATGATTTAATGCCCGATAAAAAAATTCTTCACACATCGGAAGTCATGTCAATATTGTCGTCTTTCTGTACATTGCACCCAACGGGGGACGCGAGAGAGATCTAAACCTCCCCGAGCCTTCATGAGTTTGGGAACCACTGCCAGTGCACCATCCCAAATACCTGAGCTATGTTAACACCTAGAGTCTTAAGGCCTTGCACTACAAATAAAACCTCCATGCCCGCTCCGTCAAAGATCCTTACTGAGTACACACACACACACACACACACACACATTGGATCATGAAGCGTGTGTTTGGGCGCTCTGGATGAGGCAGACATTGAAAAGGTAACGCCAAACTGTACAGCTTTCAAATCTTTATATGCACATGGCCCACTGACAGCAAACCTAGCTTTAGTAACAGTGATGACAATGAATCAAAGTACCTGATTGGTCTATTATGGGGGGATGGGGGAGGGGGGGGGGATGCCACAGCAAAATTGTGTTTTTGTACTATGATCTCTACTGCAACGGATTTTTGTATACATGTTCGCTGCAGGCTAATAAATTAAAAAGGACGAAACAAAAAAAAGGAGTTTTCATTCATGTCACACTTCCAAAAAACACAGCAAATGCCAAAGAAAGTGAAAAGGAAAAAAAACGCAAAGATGAATTCTTGCAGACGTTTGTTAAAAAGGAAAGTCTCCGTAGCGAGTTCATAATTTAAAACAAAAAAAAAAGAGAAGGTTTGGTGCAAGCGTGGTGGCGGCGACGACGGCGAAGAGTTCGTTGTCCTTTCAAGCGGAGGCGAGGCGCTCAGTCGGCTACAGAGTCGGAGGGGTTTCGGCGTCCGGCCTTCAGACGGGAGGTGGAAGAGGTGTAGTCAGTTTGCAGTCCTTCAATACTCCAGCCCCGTGTGCGTTCCTTTCAGGATTCTGTCCTAGCATTGTTCGGGTGGGAGGGGGTGTGTGTGTGTGACCTTGTGTTTGTGGCGTGTGTGTGTGTGTGTGTGTGTGTGTGTGTGTGTGTTCGTGTGTGTTCAGTCCATCAGTCCGTAATCACTGCGGTGTCGCATCTCCGTTGATTTCTACACCATGCTGCTGCAGCTGCGCTCGAAGCAACGCGTTATCGTTCTTCAGCTCCTCGATCTGGAAAACCACAAAATGGATAATTAGGAAAAAAAAAAATATATATATTTCCACCCGTTTTTATCCTGGGAAGGTTTGTTGAGCATGAACACCATTTTTTTAAAACAACATGCAATATCAGGGGAAAAATAAGGGAAAAATACACCCTCAGATTACACTGTTAGATTACATTTAGAGATTACAGTTACTTTTTGCTGTACTCACTTTCCCCTCACTCCAACTCCTTCTCCTCCAAACTACTTCCATTTCAGTTAGTGATTTCCTACGTTTCCCAGAATGAGTTTCAAGAACCCCCAGAGAACGGCATGAACTTGTTGCTGTCAATCAAAGGTGGTACGGTCATAAATAACCCAATCTGGGGTATTGATCCATCAACCTTCTGCTCACAGTTTCTCTAAATACCATGTTCTGGTGCCCCAAAGTAAAAAGTTTCCACATCACACTAGTAAAGCATCACTGATGAAGCTGACCTGTTGTCTGAGCAGGTCGTTGTCCCCCTGGACTCTCTCCACCTCTTTGTAACTCTCCTGCAATCGCTGGTTGTTCTGACGCAGCTCCCGGATGTAGTCACAAGCTTTGGACAGGATGCCTCCTTTACTCTGAGGAACACAGCGCAACGTCGAATTACCGACTAGGTTAAACATTACTGGTTTCTCTTTAAAATTTACTCTTGTTGAGTTATGTCAGTAACTTTACTTTTACTTGTATGTTTTAATCCATTATATTTAAAAAGACATGGACAAGGGGGGGGTTGAGAAAGGCCAAATGTGGACCCATAAAATCTCAATCTCAAAAGTGAGTGACCATACGTAATTTTTTGAAAAGGCTCAATTTCATGGACACGTTGCAATCTGGAGGACACGTTGGAAAGTCAACTCTGTATCAGGTCAACTCTGTTTTTACCCCCCAAAAACGGAGCTTTTTACAAAAACGCTCTCCCAAGTAGATAAATTTGAAGACGCCGAGTGTTCTGTGCATGCCCATGGAAGGAGGTATCCATATGTGGTGGTCTAGTGTGGACTGTGAGCTTTTCGGAAACGCTAGACCTGAAAACGCTGTTTTGAAATGTAAACGGTTTAGTTTGTACGTACTCTCAGACTCACCGCTCCAGTTTTACTGCTGTCTATGTTACAGTCAGGGATGATTTTTGACAGGGTGACAATCCAGTTGTTAATCTTGTCTCTCCTCCGTCTCTCCACTGCCAACAGAGAAACACACCCATGGTTTCACTGTCAAATCTGAGGGTTATGTATCCTGAGAGAATAATAGAACTCTTACAGGTCCGTCACTTTGGATTAAATTAATCTTTGTTCCCTTTCCAAACAAAAACCTTTCATGCCCCCGAATATGCATCAATATCTAAAAACAACTGTAGCACTGTAAAGTAAAAGGGAATATAATTGAATTAAGACACCACCATGACCACATACCTTCGTTGTGCTGTGCTCGTCGCCGCTCGTCCCTGGGTGCCCGTGGACCGTCCAGCTTCCTGGAAAGAGACAGCAAGAGAAAGAAATACTGGAGAGGTTGACTTTCTCTTTCCCCGTGTTGAGGCCACAGCCCAAAGGGATAGTGACATTAAAAGAATTAAAAGGTTTTCATGTCAAGTCAGATTTTGAATGTGGTTAACATTATTAACACATCAGTGATTCAGTTACACCTTAACTAGGATCCAATTTAAAAAAAAAAACATCTTCATATGAGTCACGCTGGTGCTGGCCGATGGGCTGACATTAGTGCCACCAGGAATCAAATTACATTTATTTGAATTTGTATTACACAATTTGAAATTGAATTGGATCCTCATTGGATTCAACTATCAGAACTGAATTTGAAACATATTTTACTAGACTGAAATAAAAGTTGACAGTTGAATGCGATGAGAATCAATTTCAACCCATTATATTCAATCAGAGCATGACAAATTCAATCTCTGGTGGCACCAATCCCAGCCCCCACCGGCCCGCTGAAAGGCATCGAAACAAACCCATCTGATTGACGATGAATCCGCTGGGTGACCAGAATTGGCTACGATTACATGCACGAAGAAGAACTAGTAACCCAGTTAAGATGCCTGGCTTGTTACTGCAGCATGGAAACACCACTTCCTGTTTTCTGCACAGAACTTTGCGTGCATTTTAAACTATTAGGGTCATACCTTTTTACTGGCAGGACACATGTGGACGGGGATCATCTGGTAACTGGTTGACTCACGGCAACAAGGACACATATAAACGGCTTGACCTCAATGGGACCTTAAAGGGGGCGTGGTCAATAGCCGGGTTACTCCGTACATGTAAGCGTAGCCACTCCCTCTAAACATCAAAACCACAGATCACACAGGGACGCTAAACAACACCTAGCACTGGTCACAACTAGCGAGGCACCAAAGGTCTGTCTCTACCACACATGATGGGGGCAGGGGGTTCTTCTTCTTATGGGATGTGAAAGTTGTTCTCACCAGTTTGTGCTGCCATGCTGCAACATCTCGCTTTCACCGAGGTCTCTGGGGATGGCAGGTAAGTGGGACAGATTTGGTTTTTCAATTTCCAATGTTTTGAACGATCAATATTGTTTCTTTTCTCTTTTTTTTTTTTTCTTTTTTCTTCAAATTCCTCATTTGTACACACAACCACAAACCAATCATGCCAAAACGGGAAGGAAGAGGTAAGGGGGTATCCAATCCACTGGGTGGGGAATATGTGGGGTGAGAAGTCGGCCAACTACATGGAGGGTGTATTCTGGTGACATGGTAATGCTGAATGAGCTGGACACAATATGGAGGTACGTTACGTCATACTCACGCAGTGTAGGTGTGTGTGCGTGGTGCGATAGTGCGAGGGGCGGTGGTCTGCAGCACGTCAGGGGGGCTCATCATCACGTAAAACTGACCTGGATACAGAAAAGACAAAAAAACACAACTATGCTTCAGTGATGTTTCAAATCTAGTGGATTTTTTAAAACAGTCTCTCCTTAAAAACACAAATAAAAAGGGAAACTGTCTAAAAACCCTTAAAATAAAATGTCACATCCCAGTCTACAGATAGAAGCAGATAAAGTATCATTACAAGTTAATAACAGCATCCAGCCTCTGAATGTAGTACAAGACTACATGGTGCTGTATCGTTTTTTTTTTGCCATCCATCATTTTGCGATGTCATTTCTTTTCTATTTTTGGAACAAAGCTGTCGGCGTTTCCTCACCTCCTGCCTGTGTGAGCGTCGGGTCGGTGGTGGCCTGCACCGAGACGGCCGTGGCCGTGCCATCGCTGACCGTGGTGGCGGGGAAGTAAGCGAAGCGCGTCTCCCCTCCCACGGTCTCGCCTGCAGGACTGCCCCCGTTGCTGAAGGGGTTCTGGATAACAGCCTGGGAAACAGCAGAGAGCAGCAAATCGGGTCAGTCAGAACAGTGGTCTGCACCAACAAAGCATTTTTCACATTAAAACAATAAATAGTTTCAACACTAAAGCCTTCCTCTGGGTGCAAGCAACACTGAGCAAAATGGAATCCGTTAGAAATGTTTTTAAGGCAGAGTATCTTTACCTGAGCCACCGCTTGAGGGGCTCCAGCAAACGCTGCGGTGGAGACGACGCTGACGGCTCCGGTTCCATCCGTCGCCTCTATGTGGTCGTCTGTCACCTGAACCACGCGGTAGGTCACCTGCGGGCAGGGCGACACTCTGGTTGGCATTTCTCTTGTCTTTGGTTTGATACGATTCACACTGGACAGAGTTTTGGTAAGCTGTCGTCTTGCCAGGTTAAGAGACTTTGGCGGCGGAGGGGAGTCTGAACAAATCAGATCCCAGTAAGTTCATCTGAGTGTAACGATCTCATCTCTGCTCGTTGCTGTAATTTATCTCCTCTGGTGTTCATACGACATTAATTCCTCATGTTTGCCCTCGGGTCATTTTGCCATGAGTAGCTGCTGGCTATCAGATGTCAACACCCGTCTCTTTATACCCATAAATCCTTGTGTTTTGGGGTCGTTAGGATCACATTCCCACTCCTAACAAACCACACAATTCGAATTGACAGTAATCAAAGTACGTACAAGGGCCACAACATTCTTGGGAGCCACAATAGTTGGAAAAGATATTCCTTCAAAATATTTAGGTATCGAGAAACTAGCTAGGAGGTGAGAGACAGGCAGCTACAGGGAGCTCTTATCCTGCAAGACTGAGCTTGACATCATCACCCCGGTGCACAAGAGGATGCCAGGCAGACTTCAGTTCCAGGCTGGCTTGGCTTCTGTGCAGCGGGGTGATATGAGCCCAAGGTTATAGGAAGTGACGCTGCGCCCGGGCCCTTCAATAACACCACGGAGTAGAGTGGTGGGACGCAACAGCATGTGGGTTTAAATACTGTGTTGGAACAGATGTGACTGCAGGACATGAGCATGGTTGAAGGCTTTTGATACATGAAGGTCAATAGGTGTCTCTTCCTGTTGAGTGTGTGTGTGAGATCAGAATCAATCACTTTAATAATGATTTCACAGCCAAGGCTCTCCTCCCAAACCTATTCACACTCCACCTATGGTACTATGGTATTATAATTACTACTACATCTGTTACTACTACTACTACTGTTAGAAAGAGTGAAGGAGAGATCAAACTGTTACTAAAAATGCTGTTGTGCTCCTCACCTGCCCGCCACTGTTCTCTGTGCGGAACTGGTACTGGATATTGTGGTCTGCAAACGCAGCCTGCTGAACACTGGCGATGGTCACGGCGGTCTGCTCCTCCGTCCCCACAGCTTCTGCTGCAAGAAACACAGGAGCACGTTTCAGACTGTCACTTCACACAGAAGGCAAGCCCATAAGAAACACCAGATGTGAACACAAAAGGAAAAGACTGCAGGCGTGATCACAGTGTGGTCAAAGTAGGAATTGGACAAGGATACTGCAGCAGAACTAGAATAACTGGTATGTTTGTGTTGTGGGAAAACTCTCTTTACATGCATTGAAGATATTTATTTTCACAAACAAAAGCAGATTGTTCCTTTCACTTGGGCGGGGTGGAAGAAATTAGAGTTCCTACCTTCCTGTAACTGGACCACCTCTTCTGTTTCCTGTTTCTCGTGACTGGAAAGGAGAAAGATAAGGAAAAAAACAACAACAAAAATTGTAAGAAATCAGTTTAATCATCAGCAATAATACCTTAGGGCTCTCAAACAAAATAATAACTGTGGCTCAAGAGCGCCCACGCGCGGCAGGACGAGGCGGTAACACAGGAGTAAAGTAATAATCAATTGGAAGTGAAACAGAATTCATGTTTGCCAGGTGAAACTTTCAGGGTAAAAGTTTATATTATTTAAGAATTGAAATCCACGTGTGTGAAGTTTGATTGGCTGCACGTGGAGAAACATCACTACCCAAATTCAAACACTAGAATTAAAACACTCCCAGCAACGCCCATCCTAGTGGGGTTAAAGCGTTTATTTTTTCCCCCCCTTTTCTCTCCAAACTCTGCGTGTGGTAGAGCACGTTACACGACATCAGACAGGGCAATAAACTCAAGACGTCCCGCTGAAAAAGAAACGCCAACTGCTGCCCAGCTCGCCTCGCGCAATATTAGCAGCCGTTGACGTTACAACTCTCCAAAAAGACGAGCCCACTTGGCTGAAAACATCCTTCTGGAGAAAGCGGACGAATGAAAATAAAATAAAATACAGCGCCACCCCTCCGCGAGCGTGCACCCATTCATTGATTGGGGATAAAACGACGTAAAAAAAATAATAAATAAGAATAAAAAAAAGTTATCTGTCCACGGTTTAACATTGCGCTACACACACACACAGAGAGAGAAAATGGTGACTTTGTAGGGCACAGGCCGGGGAGCCATGGCGAGCAGGAAGCAGCCTCACCTCGCCGAGCTGTCCAGACTCTGCTCGAGCATCTCCATGAAGGTTTGCGGGCTCAAAACGCGATATTCAACGACACTGATATACGGAGATGGAAGTGCTGATCACGGGGACAAACACACGGGTCATGTGAGAAAGACAGTCCAGGACACGTGAGGTACCGACCGGGCGAGGAGGTAAAATGGAGACCGCTGCAGACAAGGACGGGTCGTTTCTGCGTCTGTGCGGAAAAACCTCTCCCCGTTTTGTGTTGCGGGCGGGTAGCGGGGGGTTCTGACGGTCGCCGGCTCGGTACGGGTGGTCAAATCGACCGGGTATATTCTCGTTGGACCGGCGAATCGACGAGTGTTACGGTTGAAATCGGTTCTTGGGAGTTTTTGCCGTTTGTTTTTTTTTTCTCCTCGGCTTCCTTATTGTTCCACCAACGGCCTCGGCGCGCACAGCTGCCGTTTATCCGCGCGGGGCTGCAGGCTGGAGTTGCACCCAATAAAATATGGAGTGGATTATTATTCTAGATTACCGTGTAGAAAATACCGAGTTTTTCACCAATTTCACCGCTTTTTTACTGTTTATTAACTCGCGGGGTTGCCCTGTACGGTTCGTGTGACTGTTTGGTGACAGCAGTTTGATTGTAAATGTATTGCCCACGCGTTGATCTTGGTTCACATGTGGATTAAAAGCATGGACACGCATGGTTTGTTTGTGTCTGTGTGAGTTATTGAAGCGAGATGTTGTTGTGGTTGTTTTCTCTCGTCTTGAGACTCGTGTGTTTGTTTACCAGCCCCTCACACAGCGCTGTTTCCTTCCCCCAGTCCTCTGCCCAGGTGACCAAAGAGATCCAATACGGGTTTTCCCACACACCACATGACAGAAATTTGCCTCTGCCGTGCCATAAACCAACATAGCACACGCACACACTCCACATAATCCATGGTGTTTTATTGTCGCGCTGGCTTGCCAACACTGATATTGGTTCAAATCCGCATTAAAATGCCTTCATGTATGTTTGATTTGACATCAGCAGGGTTTCAGATCGAGTTGGAGGACATGATCCATCCTGCAGCCGCCACCTTTTCATGGCATCCCACCATTGGGAAGTTATTTTCCCCTAGTATCTCTATCACTCATGCCTTCAGCGTTTCAGACCACCCATCAATAACTGAGATGAAGTGTTTTTTTTGTAGTAAAAATGGACTTACGTTTTTTTTTTTAAAACCCTGAATTTCCTGCAGCACTTTTATGATTTTCCATTGCAGCCTGAGTCACTGTAATTTCCTGCTAAACTATTTTCATGAAGAAAACTGGAATAGCTTTTTTTTTTTTTCCCCCAGTAGTGAAGTATACACTGCACAACCATATTTATGTTATAATGAATAGAATAGAGTAGAGTGTCTCCATCCAGAATATAGAAAACGGACACCAGTGCACAACATATTATACACATCAAATCATTATAAGCTTTAAAATCCTGAAAACGATGTAATCATGTAATTAGTAATGTGGGTAGTGTGGCATGGGCTGACGGGTCTAATCCAATTTACAGGCAATAAATGACCTTCACATTTATGTTGTATTCTCTGTGTCGTATGTGTCACATGGCATTCTCTGAGACTGCACATCACTTACAGAGGGACAGATGAGGGGGGAGAGAGAGAGAGAGAGAGAGAAACTACTACCTCCCAGTGCCAAACTTGAGGCCAACCTCTCCTCTCCTCCCATCTCATTCCTTCCTATATGGGCACTCTCAGATGGATTTCCAGACAGTACAGTAATAGACTGATCAGTGTCGGAGGACCGAGAGAGGAGAGGATCGCAGCACGGCTGAAGTTATCAGAGAGGTCATCCAATATCCTCAGAGAAATTTCTTTTTTCCTGCTTCATAACGTCTTTTAAAAGGTAAATCTTCATTTCAGTTTGGCATCTTCTGCTGTGGTTTTGGGTGGAGTTGATAGCCTTTCCCATGTCTTTCCATTGTTAATGCCTTTTTATATTTGATGTAATTCCAACTAAGGGACAGATTCACATTGTCAGTGTTGTAAATATCACGTCACACTGGTACATTGAACTGTGCTGTATGGTTGGCTGTACGTTTTCTGTTCTCCTGAAGGCTAGCTGCTGTAATAACTTCAAAATTAAAGTAATGTTCACTTTCCCTGAAAAGCAAAAAATGACTCTTAGGGAGAAAGTTAGAAAAGTTTCCATCCTTGTTTTTCTTGTATTCTATTTTGACACAGATGAACGTTGAGTGTAGATTTAGAGACTGAAATGTATCGTCTACTATCTGCTGCATGTCCTGTAAAGCCTCTTTGCTCTGTATGTGAGGTCCTCTTGTCCTTGTATTGAGTATACACCGTATTACTGTGAGTTATCAATATGTCTGTGCACCAGCAAGGGGAATTCCTGAACACGCTTGGAAAACCAGTTGAATCCGATTTTGTTTCTGATAACAGAAAAGCTGATAATGATGCCTCTGTTTCAACAAAGATAACCCACAGGAGACATGGCGACACCCAGTCAGAAAAATACTCCCCGGGGTGCAGGCACCCCTCTGTCCCCCAACCGCATCACCAGGCTCCAGGAGAAGGACGACCTGTGCAACCTCAACGACCGCCTGGCCGTCTACATCGACAAGGTCCGCTCGCTGGAGTCCGAGAACGCGGGCCTGCGTCTGCGCATCACCGAGTCCGAGACGGAGATCAGCCGCGAGCTGACGGGTCTGAAGGCCGCCTACGAGACCGAGCTGGCCGACGCCCGCCAGACTCTGGACTCCGTGGCCAAGGAGCGTGCACGTCTGCAGCTGGAGCTGGGCAAGCTGCGAGAGGACTACAAGGAGCTTAAAGCCAGGTAGAGTACAGTGCACCGCTCCGGTCCCGATGTAGACGTAGATGTGTGTGCACGTGTGTGTGCACGTGTGTGTTCAGGGGCGTTGCTAGCTGGTGGGAGGAGGCGGGGTGATACTACTATACTAAATTGGATGAATTGGTGTGGGGAGGGGGGCTGGCGTCGCATCATGTCAGGGGGCCCAGAATTCCTAGCAGCACCCCTGTATGTGTGTGTGTGTGTGTGTGTGTGTCATGTGGTTTCTTCAGCATTAGACTCGGAACTTCCATGTCCATCAGCCTTGTTTGCCCTTTGTACCCAAAATAAAAAGATACTAACCATCCAAATATTTTGTGTATCTGATGATCATGTGAGCGAAGAGCTGCCTGCAGGCCTCTGAAGCCTTCCTTTCTTCACCCTTCTTCTTCCCATATCTCAACCCAGCAAATCTTATCCAGAGCACAGTGTGGTTCGTATGTTTATTGTGTTATCGTGATCATTGGTGAAATCCATAGTGGCAGAACATGAGTTGAAACGTTGGTCTCGTACAGCTTCAGCGCCCTGCCCAGGCCACTCCCTTGCTAGCATACCCTCCTCATTGCTCACTGCAGTTTAACATCCAGCTTCCATCCCGTGCTGCCACATCCAGAGCCCGATGACTAACTCTTTCCCCGTTTCACTATAATACGTGGCAGTGTTTGGAGGGCTTCCACTCTCGCTTCTATTATTTTTCCATAAATGCTGAGGCGATGGCGGCCGTGTGTTTGGCAAAGCCGGGCTGTTGCCATGGCAGCGCGTCAGCTAAACACCGGCGGTTGTGGCTTGTGGCTACCAGACGCATCAGATTGGACGAGGGTGATTATGGCCTATGAGTCATACGCAGAACTGGAAACACCGAGGCCTTTCCCCTCTTTCTACCTCATCCAGGCTTCCATTCTTGTCCAGAAATAACCCACATTTATTTCATCCGACGGCGTGAAGGAAACTGCAGTATCGGATTTCCACTTGGTCATAACTGAATATGCACAGCAAAGCAAATGTTGTTATTAAGGAATGAATACTGCATCCTTGTTCTATCTAAGAGTTGTCTAAAATATGCTGCAATACTTTACGATACAATTACTTGACATATCGACATCTGAGCCCCCTGCCTATCTCCCCAGGAACACCAAAAAGGAGACCGATCTGGCAGCGGCGTTGCTGAGGCTCAAAGACCTGGAGGCCCTGCTGAACTCGAAGGACGCGTCCTTGACCACGGCCCTGGGAGAGAAACGAAACCTCGAGGTGGAAATCAGAGACCTGAAGACCCAGGTCGCCAAGGTAAACTCAGCCAGCGCTGAATTTAAAAACTCGACGGGAACACATCTGGACCCAATCCACCCTGCAGTCAGCTTACAAGATCCCCAGCTTTTCTTTGTTTCCGTTTCATATAGGCGATCGTATTTCTGATGAAACTTGTTGAACAAAACCTGTTACACACATCCAGCTATCCTTACAAATGACACCCACTGACCTAACAGGGAGCTATACTTAAAGGGCTGAAATTTAAACGTGACATGTCAAAAACCACAGGTCCAAATTTGATGAAACTTGGGAGGGATGGGGCATCTTGTTACTGATTGGCCCAAAGGGTGCCTACATCAGGTTTCACTCGTTTATCTTTTGTCTTGCTCCCGTCCACGTGGAGGTCAGCGCCCCTAAAGCTGGTAGGGATTCACTGGGATTCCTACTCACTACTCACTACTCCATCCTGCTGCCCACTTGATGTGCTGCATACCCATGTGGATGTTTGTGAATTGCTCCACACTAATAGTCAATTGCTGTTTGCTTTCTTAGCTGGAGAGCAGTTTGAGCGATTCCAGGAAGCAGCTGCAGGATGAGATGCTGAGGAGGGTGGATGGGGAGAATCGCATCCAGACCCTCAAAGAGGAACTGGACTTCCAGAAGAGCCTCTACTCAGAGGTCAGGGTCCTTTCTATGATCACAGCCCAATACCTGTTATACTAAAGTCCAGGTGATTGTAGAGTGACAGAGACTGTTGGTGATTCTTCAACAGGAGCTGAGGGAGACAAAGCGGCGCCATGAATCTCGTATGGTTGAGTTGGACAATGGGCACCAGCAGGACTTTGAAAACAAGCTGTCTGAGGCTCTGACGGACATGCGTGCCCAGCATGAACTGCAGATCAAGATGTACAAGGATGAGATTGAGAAGACCTACAACTCCAAGGTAGTCCTTCAGTTTTATATGAAGTTTATCTGGGGAAAAGGGCAAGGGCAGATCTTATTGAGCAAACCATCCATTCTCTATGTGTACCAGGGGCTCTTCTGAAGTACATCACAACAGTAGTGCTGATCTGAATCTTTAGTCACGGTTCCAGATCTCACATCACTCCTATTTTAGCCTCACTACATCGGCTGCCAGTAAAGTTTAAGATTTTATTTACTTTTAAGGCACGACATGGCTTAGCTCCTGCCTACATTCCCTTACACCACCGAGCGGCCACTTAGGTCATCTGACCAAAACCTGTTGGCTACACCGCGCGCCAAACTAAAAACCAAAGGCGACTGTGCTTTTGCTGTTCTGGCACCCAGACTCTGGAACAACCTTCCCCCTTCCCATCAGATCAGCTGAGTCTGTCGATCGCTTTAAGAAACAGTTAAGGGATGGCCTTTCTTTAACTTCGTGGATGTGCTCTGGGCGGTGACTGGTTGCTGAATGCTTTCTGTGTTTGTATGTACTTTTGAATGTATTTTCTTTGTATTTGCTGTGTTGTCCTTTTTCTGTATCTTTGCTGATGTAAAGCACTGTTAAAAAAGTGCTATATAAATAAAGTTTTACTTACTTTACTTTACCAGACATGGCTTAAATAACTAGCAGTGTGTTTAAATCTGCATAGAGTAGCTCAGGTGCATCAGGAAAAATGTAATGTTATGTAAGTTAACAATATAGGCAAATATTATACTGGCTTTCCAAAACTGTCTAAAATTTCTGGCATCCAGTGTATTTTTCTGTGTGACAAACCTCACTGATGTGGCTCAACAGTGGGCTTTCATTCATTCATTGCTAATACTACCCAGGGACATGGGCAGTAATGCTAGGACTCCAGATAGTTTAAAGTCCACATTTTATGCTTCTTATGCCCTGTCGTTTCCCTCCGTCAGCTGGAAAATGCTCGCCAGTCAGCGGACCGGAGCAGCCACCTGGTGGGCGCCGCCCACGAGGAGCTCCAGCAGACGCGAATCCGCCTAGAGTCCATGTCCTCTCAACTCAGCCAGATACAGAAACAGGTATGTGAAACTTATTGCTGTCAGGTTTCAACGGAGAACGACACGTGCGTACTGTACAGAAAAGAGACCTGCAGTACCGTGCAAAAGTCACATAGTACTACACAAAAAAATCTGTAAAGAGAAATGCTTTCAAAAACAATGAAAGTTTCTAAATATCAAAAAATGTACTATAAAGAGCAGTAATGTAAAAAACAAAAAAATAAACTAATAAATAAAATAAAAATCTATTGTACCTAAGAGTTTTGCACAGTACTATATTTCTAAATTTCTATTTTTCTTTTTTTCTATACTACTCATTTATTTATATACTACTCCTAAAAGAGACCTATTCCCTAATTCCTGTGCTGTGTGTGTTTAATGCGACCTATGTGAGCAACTCACCAGGTCAGATTCCTCGTATGTGCAAACTGATTCTGCTTCTGCCTCCGAACTGAAAACAACCGTGTGATCGTTCTGTCTGATCCAGCTGGCGGCCCGCGAGGCGAAGGTGAGGGACCTGGAGGATGCCTTGTCCCGAGAGCGCGACACCACCCGCCGCCTGCTGGGAGACAAAGACCGGGAGATGGCCGAGATGAGGCAGCGCATGCAGCAGCAGCTGGACGAGTACCAGGAGCTCCTGGACGTCAAGCTGGCCCTGGACATGGAGATCTGCGCCTACAGGAAACTGCTGGAGGGAGAGGAGCAGAGGTACGTGGTGGTTAGAGAGACTGTCCCGTAATCTAAAGCTCACAGGTTTGGATCTAAGTTTTAGAAAGAGATATACAGCACTAACATCATTCTCTTTCTCCGCCCCTCTCTCTCAATGAATCGACGCCACCCCTCCGTCCTGGGTCGTCCTGTCTGTCCCTGCAGGCTGCGTCTGTCCCCCAGCCCTCCCCCCGACCAGGGTGTCGGGGAGTCGTTCCTCCGGCTCGGCCCGCACGGTCCACTGCAGCGCCCAGAGTTCCTCCGCTAAGAGGCGCCGCCCCAACGACACCGACAGCGAGGCCTCCAGCTTCGCGGGGGGCGCCATGGCTCGCACGCGCATCACCCAGCAGGCCTCGGCCAGCGGACGGGTCACCGTGGACGAGGTGGACCTGGACGGGAAATACGTCAGGCTCACCAATAAATCAGACGAGGTGAGAGGAAGTATATACGGTGGCAGGCAAGTGTAATTGTATTTGAGGCATCTTGTTATGTACAGAGGATGGGCGTTTGCCCTTGAGCAGCTCCTCTGCAGCAGTCTGGGGATGAAATACCCCATAGACTCATCCTATTGGCCTGAATTAAACTGTGGTGTTGGATGTGCACAGTAAGAGACAAACTGAAACTGTCTCCTAAACAGCAGCGAGCGAGCGTCCAGAGAAAGCTGGACTCACCAGCGTTAGATCTCTTGCCTCTTTCATCCCTTTGGTGTCGTTTTGATATGAAGCATCACAGACATCAGTTATCTCTTGCTGCCATTTGGAGCCTTCAGCGTGTGAAGTCGCCTAGTGCAGCTTTATGGCCACATCATCAATACAGCAGGAAGGATAGCATTATTTTCCCTGCCCAGATTTTCCAAGCTTTTGTAGATTTGGCATTGCAGCTGAAGAACATGATTTACCCACCCATCACGTTGCTCCTACAGGACCAGAATTTGGGGAACTGGCAGGTGAAGCGACAGGGGGGATCTGGCGCCACCATTGCCTTCAAGTTCCCTGCTAAATTCACCTTGAAGGCAGGCCAGAAGGTCACGGTAAGGAGCGCCTCCAATCAGCAGCATTACTAACTCACACAGTGATGAACTCAGTGATGGATGCCTCTCCTCCTTCTCGTGGTTGGTCAAAGATCTGGGCCTCCGGTGCTGGTGGAAGCCACAGCCCTCCCTCTGACCTGGTGTGGAAGACCCAGGCCTCCTGGGGCACGGGAGACCTGTTCCAGACCATCCTGATCAGCGCCGGCGGAGAGGTATATTTTATTTTATCTTACAACTACAGCAACATAGTATTTTATTCATTTGGCGGACACTTCAAATTAAAAGCATGAGTGTACATTTTTATTATGGCCACAGTGTTAGTGTAATGTTCTATGCATTGAGCCACGAAGGACCACAAAGACAACAACAACAACAACAAACTTACAAATATAATCTAATGGTTTACAACATTGTACCTTGTGATCAACTTCCTGTTCTGTTTTCATCCAGGAAATGGCGATGAGGAAGGTTACTCGTACGCAGTTTGAAGAGGATGATGATGATATGGTAAGATAAATACTAACATCACATCATGTCACATCACGTCACATCACATCACATCACATGTCTCTCTTTACCTGTGCAGGTGGCCCACAGCACGTGCGGGGACAGCGAGTACAACCTGCGGAGCCGGACGGTGGTGTGCGGTTCCTGCGGCTTGCCCTCAGACAAATCCAGCAACTGCACCGTGTCCTCGGCTTCCCGCTCCTTCCGAAGCGGCGGGATCTCGGAGGGTCTGCTCCCGCACTCCTACGTGATCTGCAGCAGCACGCCTCGGAAGGTGGGCACGGCACCACGCGCAGCAGAAATACGCGACATAATGGGGGCAGCGCGTGCGGTTTTCACGACCTCATCAGAAAGAGAAGAACAAATTCACCTGCTTTATAAATAGTTTAAAAACCGATGTGTTTCAGGGTTACATCACATAACAATAAAAACATCCGTCAGCCTCCACGAGTGGCTGAATTGGTCCTTTTTTCTAACGTTTTTCTAGTTTGGTTGTTTCTAACTTTTTCAAGCTCACGCACCTTGGTTGTGGTGAGGATGGGGCAGTTTTGCTTTTCATAATCAGACCAATCAATCAACTTTTTTATGATTTACACCACAAAGTTGAAGAGATTTATTTCCAAATGCTATATATTAATTTGTAAAAAGATAATTGCCATCAATCAGTATTACTAAAATATAGCGGGTACAGTCAGTGTTGTATTAGTATTTTATCAACTAAGGAAATACATCATCTGTCCTTTAAAAAGTAAAATACTTTGTTTTTGCTGTCAGTCATTTTTTTAGGTGTCACTTTCTCAAATGGAGGATATTCTCATTTTGGAACAAGAACTCTGTAAACTGAATGTTGTGTTTTTACGTTTCTTTCTAGCCACTGATTTTGTTTATCTCTTTTCTCTGTCAGAGTGGAGCCAGAATGGAGAACTGTCCAATCATGTGAGGCCATGAATCCATAACGGAGCAGTTACAGTTCAATATTCATATACATTGGAATAACTAGCAAGAAAATGTACGCAATAAAAGTAAATACTGTTTTTTATACTGTACATAGGCATGCTTATGAAGTATTTTCTTACGTGGTGATTGAGACAGGCAGACATTGATTTGTTTGTTGGTGACATTTAGGGTGGGGAATTTCCACCAGCCTCCAGCCACCTGACTTTTCTATTTTGTTCTTTTGTATTTCTATTTTCTAAAAGACTATTTGGCTGGTAAAATAGTGAACGCGACTGATATCCACAGCTACTGTGGCTGGTAGATAGAAAATTGTTTCCTAGCTTGGTTATGTCAGGGATGTATCAGGTTTATTTCATTATCCTCCATTTATTAGCATCTCAGCAGCATTTCCTTTTTTCTCTCCCCATCACTATATCAACCTGCATGCCAGGGTTGGGGTCAACTTTTAATTCACTCAATTAAAAAAGTAAATAAAATCCACTCCCTCAGCTGACTAAACAAAGTAAACTAACCCCAACCCTGCTAATGCACTGCTAAAGAAAATTGTGTATTTTGCTGATATCAATAAAGTTGGCTCATGTTTTCAGAAATCTGCCTCCTTTGTCTTATACAATCCTAATGATATGATGAAGTGGTTATTTGATTACTTGCAGGATATTGTATTTGTGATGTCCTACCATAGTAAAGTGATAATGGATATTTTCATTTTTGGTGAAAACTAATGCAATATTGACATCGCAGTGTGATGGGTTTGATGGTCCTGACACAAATATTTTTGGACAAATGAGACTGTTAGATCAACATCCGACATATGTTTATTCAAACAAAGGTATCATACGAAGCACAATTACACTGTTACACAAGTCACCACCAAACATAACAGTGTTGAATATTTTTTGAGGTATCTGCCACAATAGATGGAGAGAGAGGGCTTTTATTTTGAAGTAGAAGCAGTCTGGGGTTTTTTTTCAAACCAGGAAGTAGTTAGAGCTAGAAGGCGACATAAACACTGGATTACAAGAGTTTCTGCACGGCTCTTATCTAAGTATATTGTTTGATTTGAAGGTTGTAGTATTGCAATGCTTTTATGACCAAATGTGTCTTTAACGTTGTTATCAGGAAAACTAACGTTTGGTGAGGGTTACGAAATCAATCTGCAGCTCATGGCGACTGTTTCTTAACGTTAGCAGTTTAACACAGTGCTGTCTGTAACTACAGCTACATCTTCTGGTCTAATTTACTGGTTGCTGGTTGCTGGTTTTGTTGTCATATGTGTTGCACCCTTCAGCGCTCCCTCATACCTACTATGTTGGATTGAGAGTTCAGAGAAGTTTCTACAAGTCGGGCTGGGTGATATGGACAAAGTTCATATCTAATAAATACTGATATATACTAACATGTGCACAATCACATTTTAAATAGTCAAATGAATGTTCTTCGTGCATCATGATAACTCCTGCTTCATGATAGGATTCTACTGAAAAACAATATTGACTTATTTCCCAGTTAATTCCAAGTAAAAGGCATGTTTCTTGTTTTGGTGTATGTTTGTATATCGATGTAAGGTCTGGACATCCTTCTGTTCACGCGACAATATGTTCTCTTCCAGGTATTTTGACCCATCTGGATGCTGAGTCTGCGGGCTCTGTTTGGGATTGGGTTCCTGGTGACCTCACGGGCCACAACAGTCCTCACTCAGACGGGGACATGTCCACTGGCCACCGCGACAAAGAACCACAAGAAGGAGTATTTCAGTAGTAGACAAGCATCTACCATGGCCCAGACCCTCAAATACCTCGGGTAAAAGTGTATACCTTGTACATGGAGCAGTATAAGCAGTACTGAGGAGTGGATCATGTGTGAGCTCGACTGGCTGTACTGACCTGTAGTTGTCCCACAGGCAGGAGGAGGCTCAGCACATCGACGAGGAGCTCTTCAGTGAATACGGCTTCAGCGTGGACCAGCTGATGGAGCTGGCTGGGCTCAGCTGCGCCACAGCCATCACCAGGGCGAGTTGCCGATAAGGGCTCTTACTTTGAAATGAAAACGATTCTCCTAGTAGTGCTGCAGAGGGGTGCACGTGCAAGAGATAAAACGTCTAGGTCATGGAAGTGCTCCGAGTTATGTTATGGAAACGTCATGGCATTTTACATCAGGGTCAAATAGTAACGTTTGTAAAAAATAATAATAATAATCTGGACATAATCTGGCGAGCAGAAATTAAGACTACATTACATTACATTACATTACAGTCATTTAGCAGACGCTTTTATCCAAAGCGACTTACAATAAGTGCATTCAACAAAGGTAGGTAAGAAAACTACTAGTCACCAGAAATCATAAGTGCATTTCCTTCCTAAACATGCAACTAAGAGCATAACTAGTGTTAATGTAAGAGTGCAATAAGTTAGCAACCTACTTATCTTAACAAATGAGACAAATAGAGAATCGAATAAAACAAGAGCTAAGACAAATAAGTGAACCCAATAAACAAGAGCTAAGACAAATAAGTGTATCCAAGTGTATCCAAGAGCCAGTAAACAAGAGCTCAGGCACATAAGAATTTATGTGTTTGTGTAGAAAACAGCATTGGTGGTAATCCTTCAACCCTCCTGTCTCTTCCTGTCTTCCAGGCCTACCCAACCAGCTCTCTGGTCAAGGCCAGACCTGCACTGCTTGTGATTTGTGGACCGGGTAACAACGGAGGCGACGGCCTGGTCTGCGCCAGACATCTTAAGCTCTTTGTGAGTGTCACTGCTGCAGTTCACTTTCTGACGCTTTAATCTTAACAATGCGTGAATGAACTATATATATACTTTACTGATATTTTGTGCCGGTCCTGTTGCAGGGATACGAGCCCACCATCCTGTACCCAAAGAGGCCGAACAAACCGCTGTTCCAGGGCCTGACCACCCAGTGTGAGAAGATGGAGATCCCCTTCCTGACCGAGATGCCCGAGGTGTGGCGCTCGATCAATGAGTAACAGCAACCTTTTGTCACAGCGGTGGAGACAGGTTTTTTTTCTCTTTGCTTAGCTGTTGGAGGTAACAGATGAATAAAGAAGTACTTCCACATGCAATCTAACTCAGCTGTTGAGCTTTCACATGAGATAAGATTAAACTTTAATGATCCCTGTGGGGAAATTACGTCATTGCAGCAGCAAATAATACAATATAGATGAGAACAGGACAAGCCGAGAGTATGGAAGATAATCCAGCAAGTAATTACAACAAAAGAACAAATTGAGTAATACAACCAATCAATAAATACAGATATAGTGATTTATTTATTTATTTATCAGCAGATGTTTGCAGGTTGCAGAGCTACAGTTTACAGCATACATGCAGGGTGTGGAAAATGTGCACGCTCACCAGGATATACCCCGTGTCAGTATAAGAGGGTGGATGTCGGGTGGAGTTGAGGCTACAGAGCAAAACAAACGCTCTACTGACGTGGATGAAAATGTCAATTCCCAGGCCAAAGTGATCGACGAGGCTTACAACCTGGTGATCGACGCCATCTTTGGCTTCAGCTTCAAGGGGGCTGTGAGGGAGCCTTTCGGTTCCATCCTCGGCGTGTTGAAGAAGACCACGGTGCCCACGGCGAGCATCGACATCCCCTCGGGTGGGTCCCCCTGCACCTCACCCTCAACACCGGCCAAGGGGGATAAGGCAGTT
The DNA here is from genome assembly GCA_034670385.1 of Hoplostethus mediterraneus. Lineage (NCBI taxonomy): Eukaryota > Metazoa > Chordata > Actinopteri > Trachichthyiformes > Trachichthyidae > Hoplostethus > Hoplostethus mediterraneus. The sequence goes on from JAXDDW010000009.1 coordinate 3,607,878, forward strand.
TTCCACTGAAGGGATATTTGTTACTTGGGTGCTGCAGCTTTGACCCTTGGTTGCTTGTAATCTTGGCAATCCGGGAATTTCACCTTATTTTACTTAGTTTATCATTGTAAATTGCTCTGGATAAAAAAAGCATCGGCTAAATGTATTTTTTTTTTTTTTTTTAATGTTACATCATGTCGTCATGCTTGTTTTCACGCCTTAATCTGTCTGGGATTGTAACATGCTATGTGTGTGTGGTTTTTAAAGGTTGGGATGTGGAGCAGGGCAGCGCAGATGGCCTCCAGCCCGACATGCTCATCTCTCTCACCGCACCCAAGAAGTCCGCCTCCCTGTTCAGAGGGCGCTACCACTTCCTGGGAGGCCGGTTTGTGCCGCCGGCCTTGGAGAAGAAGTACCAACTCAACCTGCCTCCGTACCCTGACACTGACTGCGTGTTGCGGCTGTAGGAGTCGTTCGGGAGATGGGATGATGGGATAGCCTCGACTTGGTTCATGATGGGAGGTTTCTGTGGATGCAGGAGTTGTCTTTAAATCTGGGGGCTGTCGCACGTTGACTGGGAGTGTTGTTGTTTCTGAAGGTGAAAGCTGTTATCGCTACCGAGCCTTCACAGGATTTCATACCGATCGGAAGTTAGAATTGCTGAGACGTGTGTGATGGACGCTCTGGGCTATTCCTGCTCATCCTTGCACTTTTCCCAATGCGACTTGTTCAACGCTGTGAAATAAAAACAGGCAAATCAAAGCAAAAATTCACGTCTCATTTTGTCGTCAAAGGATTAATCAAATTTCTACATCACGTGTATTTTCTCATTAATTTTTTTATTAGGACATCTTAAGATTTCATTGAATGTACAACTAGCAAGACTGATCAAACTGGAAAGACAGTCATATCATAGTCTATCACATTCTAGTTCATTGATAAGTTTACAGTACATGTGTATCGCATTGTTCATACATTAGATGGTGTTGATGGGTTAGTAAAAAGGTTTCTTTCACAATCTCACGGAGTCCCACCCGACTCCCATAGTACCACCTACGCTGTATATAAATACTACATACACTTAAAGAAGTACTGTACGTATATGCTTTTAACAATGGGGCTCACTGATGCATAATGGTGTGTAATTTAAGTGCAGGACATGCTTTTCCAAGTATATATACAGTGCTGGTACCATGCTCTTTTTTTGTGTGTCATATCCATTTGTGTTCTGTGTTCATGGAAAAGGTAAAAGTGGCTCGAGAGAAAGAGAGAGAAAGTTTTTTTTTCAGGTTGTCTTCATGCAAACCAAAGAGAGTGGAAGATGTTTTCAGTCCATGGATGAAGCCTATAAAAAAAAAAAAGGATGATGCACATTGTTGAATTTCATGGCACATTTTCTACACCACCATATTTACAGACAGTTTATGTACATGCATACGCTTTGTCAAGGACTACACCGACTTCTGGGGGAACCGGCTCACTGGTCCACCTCCTCTAGGAGAACCACCAGGATCATCTCTTGTGGTAGATTTCTCTGTCCTGTACACATGCTAGCACGTTAGCATGCAGTATGCTAACAGTAACCTTATCCGATGTAAGAAGGAAGACCTTTTAGTGATCCAGAGTTGGTGTTGTTTTGTTTTCTGCCACATAAAGGGGAAGTTGACCAACGGGCCGATTTCCCAAAAAAGCCTGCGGTCCTTTAAGAGTGACATTCCCAAATGCGATATATCCCATTGGGAAAAAAGACCATTACCTAACATTCACCATTCAAAATCTCTAAAATAGAGATGATCTAGTCTGTAAATGTGTCAACAAAAGGACTTAGGTGACCTGCTGTCCTTTAAAAAGTACTATAATTACTTTAGTCTTTAAACGGTGGGTATCTCACTGTGGAATGACATTCCTACTATGCATTGCTGCTGAGACGTCACAACATACCTGTGCTATTCTCCAACTTGAACGCCGGCACAGTTGTCTTTACTCTCCGAGGCTATTGCTAAATACTCAGCATTTCTGGAAGGAAAGAAAAATAGGAAGCTTATTAGAAGCTGAACACGGCGCCGTGCTCATATGACGGTGAAATAATGTGAAAATAAAGGTACAGCTGTAAAAAAACAACCAATGAGTTTTTATTCCTTTTTTGACTTACAGGAGGGAGGTTTTGGTTTTGACTAGGGAGGAGGTTGACAGGATGGTATGGACAAGACGGAAACACGACAAGTGGACAAGAGGGAGCGTGAGACGTTAGACAGAGAGACACACGTGAAAACACAGAAAAAAAGAATGGCAACAGCGATAAGCTTAAAAGACGAGTGGGTAAGAGGACGGGCGAGGTAGGAGAGAGACAGGAGAGAGACAGGAGAGAGACAGGAGAGGACAACAGGGAGGTCACGGTAAACACAGGTAAATTATAGGTACGAACAGGGGCAGCATGCAGGGGAAATCTACACTCTACCAATGTGTCATTTTAAACACACCTGTATGTCTCTTTCGTTTTCAACACAATATGCAGTATGTTGATAACAGCACATACCAGGGATAACGGGGATGACTTTTCCAAGACTATTCCATGATATATAGCACAATTCCCATGACCGATATCAATCAAAGTCAATGTTGCCAATATCATATCATATAATAGTTTTATTTTATTTTGAAAATCTGATCTGAATGCTCTTATTTCTAACTTTCACTTCAACAAATCAACAAATTTTAAATTTCATGCACATCGTCCATTTTCCATAACGTTTCCAGGCCTGGAAAACACAATGTTTGAATTTCACTTTTCCAGGTTTAGGAACCCATACATACTGACTCAACATACATTGTGTTGAAACGTAACACAAGTGTGTGTTGTTCTGAGCTTGACAGCACACATACACCCTTTAAAAAGAGTATATGTGTGTGTGTACAGCTGCATGTATAGCTGTATGTGATATATATTTACGCGGCTTCTCGTAGCGCTTCTTCTCCAGCTGCTGATATTTTCTTGTAACAGTATATCATCTCTATGAGGAGCCAGACTTGGAGGCCGATGATTGACACATACATCATCACCTCGGACACGATGGAGGCCGTTCCTCTGGTGGCTGCGCAGAGGGAGGAAGGGAGGGAGGGAGGGGAGGGAGGAAATCAAATCATCAAACAACAACACCACAGAGTGAGTCTGACCAGGCACTTAGTCAGCAGAAACCATTTGGCGTTTCGGCGCCGTTCACAGGAACAATCCACAAAGGGTGGCTTACTGTTATTGTGAATAACAGTGAGGCCAGATTACGTCTCGTTTGGTCTTGAGAAACCGAAACGCCGACTGATGAAGACGCAATCAACTGCATCACACGCCTCCGGGCTGTTTGATGTTCAGCAGCCCGTTCTGGCAGACGGTGAAGGCTGCCTGTAAATCACTGGGATTTCTACACTGACAGGCATCTGCAGTTGGAGGGTTTTTATTCCAAAATGCTACGTTTACATTTTGGAAAGATTTACATCAGTATTTCAAAACCGCAGATGATTCTATCCTTAAACACAGCCACCATTTTGTAGGCAAAGGTCTTAAGATGATTCAGAACTTTAATGGGAACCCGGCAAACATTTTGATGTTGAAAAGACGCTGACATGACGTCCTGCATCTTCAGAACAGTTTCCAAAGCTGTTTAAATCTGAATTTTTGTTTTTACTGTGCCATAATATGATATTGTGAAAATGTTGTGCTTGTTTGGGTTGATTTTAAACAATTCCTGCATGTCACCATCCATCAAATGCTTGCTGGGAACCCATAACTTTCATGCCAGCAATCACTTTGTTAGAGGAGTCAGGTCCTTCAAATGGTGGACATCTCATTTTCTCCCAAGTCATGTTGTTGACTCTTACTACTGCTGCAATCGGTGCTCATACACACACAGAACGGTTGGTACCTTTGGCCACCACAGTGAGGTGGACCTCCTTGTGGATAGTCGTTTGGTACATATAATACTGGTAGGTGAGGACGCGGTTCAGGTTGCAGTGGTAAGTGCCCGTGTCGTTGAAGGTGACATTGAAGATGTAGATAGATGCATCTTGGATGTCTTGGCTCCTCTTACTCCCGTTCCAGTCCACGCGGTCCTCAAAGCGCTCGTCTTTAATGGTGGCGCTGCCCTCGTCGTAGTTGAATATCTGGTGGCACAGTGACATCAGGGTTATTCAGAAGGATATTGAAAGAGACTATCTCAGGTTTTGTTTTTCATTCATACTCTGTTGTGGAGGGGCGGGGCAGGGTTTTGCTCCATACGCTATCAATTGATCCAATCTTCAAAGCAAAGGCCTTTCCTTCTATGGCATCAGTCTTTTGGTCAGAGGTTGTCAAAGCATTTTTTTTTTTTTTATCTCGTTTTGAAATGAAACTTGAAACTCTTCACATATTTGTATTGGACAGCGCTACGCAGAAACGTACATGCAGCCGGTTGTCATTACCACAGGATGCATTTCAGCGGCAAAGAAAGGATCCCAAACAAGGTCAACACAGCTGTTCAACCCCGCAGCTCTACTGATCTCTGAGGTCTAATAGTCATCAGAATAAACATACTTGTGGACAATGGTGGATTTGTACTCACGTGAGCAAACTCAGTTTCTCCTTTGACCCTAAAGTACCAGTCGACTGAGGCAGAACCCTCCACTTCACTCCTCTTCTTGCAGGAGATGCAGCCCAGTTTGAAGCCCCTGCCAGCCACTGCCTCTGTGTCGGAGTCCACTTCGGCACAGGCCCCATGGCACTGGTACACTGTTAACAGGCGAGAGAGACAGGGAGACTTTACATTTATATTTGACTGGTTCGTATGATCTACCCACGGGATGTCAAGCCCACAGGAAAAAAAATCGATTCAACTCACCAAAAAGGGTGCACAGCAGAGAGAGGAGCATTAGGTGTATAGCTGCCATTTCACCAGATGCAAGCATGGCTGATTTATGGATGTGGAGGAGGCTCAAAAAATACAAACTCTGTGGTGTAAGACTCCTCGTATGGAGCTCCAACAGACGTTGCTGAGGCTTTAAATGACCCTTTTCAACAGTCTTATCATCAAGCAGAGGACATCCAAATATGTAATAAGGTTTTCCTTTTTATTTGACTAGACTAGAGTTTGTGCGCCTTTAAATTTTAAACGTCACCATGGACCAGTAAAGTGCAAGCTAGTATCATATATATATATATATTGATATATATGTATGTCTGTATATAGGTCAGGAAATTAGCTAAACATGCGTTATAAAGTGTAAATATATATCTATATATAGGTCTACCTTATACCCCTAAATTTGTGATCCTAATAATCTTCTGGAACCACTGAAAGTCTCTCAGTTCTTTGGCTCAGGCCAGCAACAGTTTCATGTTGGTTACAGTGTTTATTTCTGACGTTGATCTGACTATTGCTGCTTTGAGACAGGCCTCCAATCTATCTCTACTGAAGCAAAGCTTTTAATTATCAGGTAGCACGTGAAACAATCCAGATATCTGGAGACTCACAGTGTTCACAATTCTGCAGCCTGAGACTTGATTATCTATTTCCCTGAGGTCCTAATATCAAATGCAGCGAGGAGTCACCAGAGCTGCCTGGGGCCACATGCTCTGCAGAGATATATGTCAATCTGGGACTTCTCTTCTATGTTGGCAATTTACAGTGACAGCAAAAAGCGCACAAAGTTATTATAAGTGTTAAAACGTGTTTATATAGTCGTCATGTGCAGCACGCCAATATGAGCCTGCTTACGCCTTAGTTCTGCATTGGTCAACACACATGCCAGTGCATAAATAATACATTGCATGCCTTAGGAAAAATATCTTACGTCTAATATACGTCTTACAGGCTACACGCTACCAATATTTACCATAGGCCAATCTAATGATCTAAAGAAGGTTATCCTCAATCAATCACGTATAGCCTACTGTCCTGAATTAAAGGCCTCCTTCCCTCAGGCGAGTCGTCTCCGGCAAAAATATAGTCCTCCGTCTCTTCTGACCGAGCAATTATGTCCTCGACGATGACAGCTGGATGTGGAAATATGAATTTCACCTATCTAATGACCCCGGGCTCGTAGAAGAGACGCTTCGGCCGTGCTGGCATTGCAGATGAAAGTGCGCGAGCGTACGCAGGCCCATAAACGTCGTTAAATGCCCGCAAAATAAGCAGAATACACACGACGTCCTATTCTCGCTTTACAGAATATCCCCCCCCCCTGTTTTAATACGCGACAGAGCCAGATCCCGCAACAGCACCCCTGTCGCTCAGTTCAGAGGATGCTGCAGATGCACTGCGGTAAAACGCCTGTGTGAGCGTGCAGCGGAGAGGCGCTCCGATGCAATGTGCCCTGTGCCGTCTGGTTGAATGCCAGTGTCTTCACATGGACTCGTCTAAATTAGACTGGGCTGATTGGAAACTAAGAAGTGGCCTAACGTCGTTGCATATTCGCCGAAAAAGAATGCGCTTTAACAATCGTGGTGATTTAAATGCGAAATTAGGCGAACTGTCCCTTTAACGGACTTCAGAGGGGCGGGGTGATCAAGTCTATGTTTATGAGTGCAAAAGTTGGTCATAATATTAGTAATTACACTAAAAACGTCGATTACAGATGCGGATTTTAACATTATCCCAGAAGAATGTAGCAGGCCCGTGTAGCAAGTGTAATGACATTTAATACCGCCGCCCAACATTCACACCAAACACCCCCTCATTGTGAGGATGCTGATGCTGGGAGCAGCTAGTGTCAGCTAGCTAGCATTAGCTACGCCTACGGGCAGGCTGCATCATTAGCATTTGCTAGCTTCTATATTTACACGGGGCAAACGATGACACTTTGTACACTGTATTCACAACAATAATGTTGTGCTGTAAATAGTTAGTGACGTTATATACTACAGTAAAACGTTTGCCGTACGGACACAATAGAGGTAAAGTAACTAAGCTAACTGTTTGCTAGCTAACGTTATGACTTGGTACTGAGGAAGGGTATTTGCTAACGCTAGCATGCTAGGTAGCTGCTAATGCTAGTTTTGGAAACAAAAATTGGCTAGCAATTGCATGAGGACATTGCAGTGTTTTCTGTACATCAATCAGATTTCTGTAACTACAGCCAGACGTCACGTTATACAGTTAATAACGATAAGAGTTTCGATGTTGGGCCGGGTTAGGATGTAGGATATCCAACGTTAGCTAAAGACGGTAGTGATCAGCAGCTGAGACCAAATGCTGACTAGCTGGTCATCTGATTCGTACTGCAAGTTCAGCACAGCAGTATGTGCTGCACATTGCAGCTATAGCAAAAGTCATCAACACCTACTGTTCACCTGTCATTGGTGTAAAGGACAAATGTTTTACAGCTCAATAGCAATCTATACTTTTGCACTTGACAATGATCTCATCTTATCTGTAGACCTGTATGACCATGGATCAGACCTGCAGTGCTTCTACCGCTCCAGCTGGTTTGGTGGTCCAGGTGTGTTTCCCTGGTGCCCGTGCAGCTGTTCTGGACAACCTTAACCGCCAGCGGGAGGAAGGCAGGCTGTGCGACCTCTCCATCCAGGTGCAAGGACAAGTGTTCAGGGCCCACCGCTGTGTGCTCGCTGCCTCATCGCCTTACTTCCATGACCAGGTAGGCCAGGTTATGGCAGTGTGCAACAGGCGCACTAACATGTTCATATGATTTGAAAACCATGTTCTCTTAACCTTTGATAAAGTATTGTTTTGTGAGTAAATGGCTTTGCTCTCATCCCTCAACAGGTGTTACTCAAGAATGTTACAACGGTATCCCTGCCCTCAGTTATGGACCCAGTGGCCTTTGAGAGTGTCCTAAGTTCTGCCTACACGGGCCAGCTGAGCATTGTGCACGATGACATTGTCAACTACGTCACTGTGGCCAGCTTCCTCCAGATGTGGCACATTGTGGATAAGTGCACCGAGATCCTGAAGAGGCCCCGGCCCTCGGCTGAGTGCACCCCTGGAGAGGCTGCTGCAGCTCACCCTGGCACTTCCTCTCGACAGCAGTCCCCTAGCAGCACCGACTGCTTATACGTGGAGAGGGAGGGAAGAAGGAAGGAGAGGAAGCTCGACACCCTGCCTCCCTTGGCCACATGGAGAAGGCCGCAGCAGTTTCCTAGATGGGGTCGCCCAAGGCCCTCATCAGCCCAGCACTTAGCCGACTCTCAACTGGACACCCTCCCTGGCTGTGCAGAGAGTGATTACTCCAGCTGTGAAGAGGCATGGATACCCAGCCATGCAAAAGCGAGTCACTTTGGTCATGATGGACCCGGCCACAATAGCAGGCATCACGGGGGGTTTCCTGGTGGTGAGGCATTGAAGCAGAAAGCCAGATTTCAACAGCGGGGAGCGCCTCCAAGCTCCGAGAGACTGCTTGATAGGAATAGAGAGAGTGATGTGACTCAAGAGAAGAGGAGAAATGAGAAAAGAGGGATTGAGGCAGATGAAGGAATAGGAGAAGAGGCGGTGGGGAAGAAGGAAGGATTAGTACAAATGGGTAAGATACAACTGCGTCATTTCACTCTAAACATGTCTCTTATGTCTATGTGACCAAACGCCATAAACCTATGTTCATTTAACTTTACAAGAGACTCCATTTTACATCAGAGTTTTAGAGTTTCATTCATTAATAACTGTAAAAAAATGTGTAGATGCCTATTACATGATCTACTATTTTATTACTGTGAATGGAAAGATCAATAATGTACGACAAACAAAACAAACTCCTACAATGTGCCTCTTTTTTCCATGTTGGGTCACTTATTTTCTCCCTGCCGTTTTCTCTCAATGCATATTTTGAATCAATATTTCTCTCTGCATGGATTTGTGGTTTGCATTTCTGCAGGAGACTTCCACCCCAGTGCAAACGAACATGATGAGGCAAGGCAGGCCACGGGGAAAGTGAGTGCAGAGGAGATTAAGGAAAAGGAGCAGAGAGACTTGGGAGGAAGTAATCCCTCCTCAGTCATGCCTGCAGTCCATGCTTGTCAAACCGATGAAGGAATTCCTGGCCCTTCCTGTCCGGCTCCCACGCCTTCCACCCGGGTGCAGTGGCAGGCTCATCCCTGGTCTCAACAGGAGCCGAGACCTCAAGGAGAGGGCGACGGCTACAGGAAGGATGAGGATGAAAATGACGAGGAGGAGGATGTGGACTTTGAACGTTTCACCGGAGGGACTTTTGGTGGCGACACCTATGACGAGATTGAAGATGGCACAGGACAGGTTTCCCAGAGGCCTTTAGTGCCCGTGTCTCCTGATGATAGTAACTTCACAATGGCGGGCTCGGAGGTGAACTGGCCCTCCACCAACATGGGGCAGGGTGGTGCCCTAACCCCCACCTCCAGTCGCCACTTGTCCCCGTCCTCTGCCGCATTCCCACCCTCCTCTTCACCCCCAACCCCATCTTCGTCATCCTCGCTTTCCCTCGCTGGGGCTCCCTACACGGGCAAAGTTCACTTCTGCCACTGCGGCAAAGCCTACACCCTGAAGAGCATGCGCGACCGGCATGTGAAGATGCAGCATCTCAACCTGCGGCCCTTCGGCTGTCCTGTTTGTACAAAGTCCTTCAAGATGAAGCACCATCTCACCAAGCACCTTAAGACCCATGGAGGGTTGCGGCCCTATGAGTGCGGCCTGTGTGGGAAGAAAGTCATTTGGAGGGACAGCTTCCTGAGGCACCAGGCCCGATGTGAGAGACTTGCTTCCAGCTCCTCAGCTAACAGTAACAATCCAAGCACAGCGGCGGCAGACATGGACGACAGCTACAGTTATGGATTCGACGAGGGGGAGGCTTTTCTCGCTACGGGAGGGCAAGTGAAAGTGGAGGAAGTGGACTTTCATGGGGAGATGGAAGATGGGATGGGTGGGTTGTTGAGGAGTGTGTCTGGGATTGTGGACGAGCTGAGAACTCAGTCAAGAAGCTTAAATAGTCAGGTTTTTAAAGAGGAGGCGAGTGAGAGTTTTAGCTGAGATTGCTGATTTGTGAGAAGCAGAGGTTTACAGCACTTACAATGTATGTACATACGAGGAGGATCTGATGGTTTATACAGACAAATCGATTCATACTTCTTTTTCAGCAGCCATGCATTAAGGACATCTTGCCTTTGTTCCTTTTATGAGTACTTTGAAACAATCATTCAAGTGAACGTTGTTGTTTTTTTGTGCAGTGTCATGTAGGCTCAGCTGGGTTGATGTTAAAGTGAAGCTGTAGACTGTACATCAGTAAGAAGCAGTGTTGTGAACGTACTTCTTGAGTGGAAATAAAAGTTGCATTTTACACATAAATTATTTGAATATGCCGTTCATCTGCGTTCGGAAAAATAAATGATTCTAAAAATATTTATCGTGCCATATTGGTGTCTCCAAACTGTATAAGAAAAAAAATTATAGTAATTAAAGCAGTTCTGACTTTTCTGAACCATTCTAGAACGGTGTGGTTCATCCTAGAACTGTGCGGTTCATTCTAGAACGGTGCGGTTCATTCTAGAACGGTGCGGTTCATTCTAGAACGGTGCGGTTCATTCTAGAACAGTGTGGTTCATTCTAGAACGGTGCGGTTCATTCTAGAACAGTGTGGTTCATTCTAGAACAGTGTGGTTCATTCTAGAACGGTGCGGTTCATTCTAGAACAGTGTGGTTCATCCCAGACTAGTTGCTTTGCAGAACTTGCATGGAGCACCAGAGGTCTCTCTTGGTCAACAAAGCAACCTGTTCATCCTGTTCATTAATATATCAGGTCTTAATCAAAAGGTCTTCCAACGTGTTTGAAAAAAAAAAGCCCCCAGCGTCAGTTGTATACACCAGTGAGCCTGAAAGATGGAGGGATAATGGCCAGTGTTTTGATGTATTCAGGTGCATTCAGGGGAATAGCCTATATAGATTTCCACTTCAAAGGGAAATATGAGGAAGTGAGGATCAAAGATAAACTCTACAATAAGGAACGCTAAAGAACAAAGCGTTTGTTACATGTATGTGGAAGCATACAAATTGGGACAGGAAGGGTTGTAAGTGGAAGTTGACATTATATGTTATAGGAAGCATGTGGGTTCATATTGGCAAGATGATGTGGCTTGAGCTTGAATGTTACTGAAGTCTTGTGAAAGGCATATGTGGATTTGAAAGGATACGATGAGCCAGTATCGCTACCGGAGGGATTTTCCTTTTATCATGTATACATATACTTGACATTATATTTCCTCTATGGCAGACATTTTTCAGAATCATGAGCGAGTCCAGAAGAACCACGGATAAAGGCTCAGCGTATATTTAGCCCTTTATCTGAACACAAAGATGTGTCAAGTAGAGGAAAATTGTCTTTTATCTCCCTTAGTGATTGTGCATTTCGAGCCACTGGGCCAATTCTCTCAGGAACACTGCAAGCCGTGTAGGAGGCTGTACTAATTGTGGTTTTAGGGCCAGTTGTCCTTGAAAAGTTCCGTCTCAGCAGTATTTCTAATGATGGGAGCGTGGTTTTTTTCCCCCATTAAAAGTATCGACAAAGAAATCTAATGAGGATGACTCATGACTCGCTTCTCCCTTTGTTCAATTCCATGTAAGGAAAAATACCGTCTGACTTAGTGAGAGCTCTACTTTGACATGTCTGTAAAATATTTTGAGATAGGGATTATTGTTTGCAGATATATGATTGGCCTTGAGGGGATATTGCAAGGGTGAGGGAGATTGTTTAGTGATGGGGTCATGGCTAGAGGAAGACATGCCTGATGTGTTCTCTGCGTTCTCTTGAGTTATTCAACTGCCGAATAACCTCAGAGTCCAATAATGACTTACAGTTGGAATACAGTTTGGTTTGAAAAGCTTTGTTGAGAATTTGGAGTCATGTCACCTGACACCTAAAATACTTTGACTAAAATCCGCAAATGTAATCTTTATTTATTAACAGTGAAGCTGGAAAATGTAGGCATGAAAAAGAATACTTTGATATGTGGGAGATCTGGATACGAGAGAAAATAGAATATTCTGGAACCAGTTTTATGAGTTTTATGATGAGAATAATACAAATAACAGAATATAAGTCTAAAAATGTCATTCAAAATGTCAAATCATTCAGTGTGATTTTAAAACATGTAATAACTCTTCTAATTCGGGGAAGACAAAATCAGTTTATTTCAAGTTAGGCTGCACATTACAAAACATAGTTTTACTTTATGAGGAAACACAACACAGTTTCCAGTATCAGTTCCTATCCCTATAGCACCGCCAAAACTCAGCAACTTCAGAAAAAACAAACCCTTTTATTGACTGCCCAGTTACAAACGCCAGTGGCAATGTCATTAAACACGACGCACAAAATCAAATAGAAAAATGATGTGAGAGAATATTTGCGAGTAACACGCTGTCCTTCAGTACCAAACTCCTGATACACCCTCACCTCTACCGCTATGACCCTTGAGCGACTTACCATTTGACCACCCAATAAAACAAACCTTTTGTTTATAATGTTCTCAATATGTAATGACATTAAAACTTCAAACTAACACAATTTAACATGAAAAAAGATCAATTGCAATAAATGAGATAGATGTAATAATAGGTAAGAAAGCAGACCAGTTGTATTTAGGACTTTTTTCAGTGTAACAGTGCACATAGGAAGGGCATTTTACTCTATTCACCTGATAGACTTGATAGAATAATACTCTACATGTTCATTAATCACACTAAGACATACCTGAACAAAAACTGTTAGGCAAAACAATATTAGAGCCCATATCAAATTGTATTTTCAAATGCATTTCATTGCAACATACACTCGTGCACAACAGCAACGACAATACTCTCCAGTCCAGATTTCACACAGATGCGGACATACAAGACAAAGGCGTGGGCTTGGTGTTTACAAAAAAGCAGCAAGGTATACGAAGCCATCTGTGTACAAAATGCAGACAAATAGAAAAACAACAACAAACACCTGCCGTGAACAAACTTTGGACACCAGACAGCAGACGCTAGCACCATCAGACCAAGATACTGGGATGGGTGAGGTGAGAATAGCCCTTTGAACTAGATTCTACAGGAGGACATTTTGCTATAGCATGACCAAACCTCCACAAGCCTGAAACAGCTAAATATAGACAGAGATCTAGAGAACATACCCTGGGTATTAGGATTAAAAGAAGAAGTATGGCAACTATCGGCATGTACATGTACAGTTCTCCCCACTCGGTGACCGCCTACATCCCAGTAGACTTGATATTAATGTCACTGCCTAAAAGTAAAGGAGACTTGTGTTAGTGGGTTAACATTTCTTGAGGTTGGGAGTCCGCCGAATCCAGGTCTGTTTTCTCTCCTTCGTCTTGTCCCGTCTCTATCGGATCTGTGGTTTGGTCCGTGGCGGAGAGCTTAGAAGATGGTGCTCCAGCGTTTGGGGGGAGGACGGGACTTGCTTTCTCCCTGGAAAGAGACGTGGAAGGAGGAGGGTGAGGTCACTGACATACACACAGTCCAGCAGCGATCTGGGGTGATGTAGTTTTCAGCGGAAGCCATGTTGCGGGTTGATGGTTTTGCTGTAATAATTTCATTGCGATTGTCAAATACTTCACATTTTTTGGGATTCAGGAAGCTCATCCATACTGAAGATGAACCCTCAAGATAGAAATAATACAACATCAATGAAAATGTGAATGAGAAACGAATGAGATGTGGTATTACACCGTGTTCACATGTTGCACGTGAGCTTGTTACTTTATTATGATGATATTTCGCTGTAAAAGCAGGTTGATGCTTTTTGATGCCAAGATGAATGAAGGCCGTATGAAGGAATGGTGAATTATCGTTATGGCTGCTGCACACAATGCTACTCACTGATCTCTGCTGATAGCATCACTGTTGCATTCGGGGCAAACACAGATAAGAAACAATGTGCATCAGGATCCATTCTTTACAGATGTCATTTTCTGTAATTTTGCAGAAACGGAGGAGGCGAACGTTTTTCGTGAGCTCACCAGGTTGAAGATTCGGGACAGTGTGCTTTGGTCTCTGCGTCGTCTGAGGGGCGACCTCGCGCTCTCAACACGCGGCGACGAGGCCTAGAAAAAGATGCTTCATAAGCACAGATGGAGAAAGGCTGGACCCCAAACCAGGACCCCGAGCCCATTGCTTTGCTGCTTTGTCATTGTCTATAACCTTTAACCCAGAAGTTCAATTAGTCTTAGAATGATGCCCTTTGATCTTTGTGAGGTGGGACACATTTGACCTTATGATGTCACAGAGCTGCTAGACTACAAAAGGGCCAAACGCAGCAAAATGTATTTAAAATGTGTCGATGCATTTGTGCTCTGAACACCAATCAGGAAAGGAAAGTATCGCCGTTGTCGTATAAAAATCACATATCTGCAAAATTATGTCTTTCAGGAATGAAGAAAAAATGCTTATTTTCTTATTGAAGCCCAGCATTTTGCACTTTTCTACATTTTACACAAATATCTCTTTGCTCTCCATCATCATTCACTGTTTTTAAGTGTAATGGGATTGATCTTTGTATTGGATTGACTTTGTTGTCATTGTGGATTTTTTCTTCTTCCACAAAAGTGAACTGAAATTAGTGTTGTTTTAAAATCATACTATGAGTTTCAAGGAGGGTCATATAACTGACCACAGCCTCCATTCCGGGTAAGTTAAAGAAAAACAACAAAATTGCAGCTATGTGGTTTCCACGCAACGGCAGACTCTGCAATCCGTTATTGTGAGAGAGCAACATGAGTGAGACAGGACAGGAGGAAAACATGAAAACGTGAAATGACCAGATTCAGAGAGCAGCAACCTTTAGGGGAGAGAAAATGGATTACAAACACACAACGATCTGACCACTGTCAAACCTCTGACACACATGCAGCAGAACAGCTCGCTCCGGACAAATGAGAAGTCATGAAGGAGGTAGGAAAACAGATGGATTAGTGAGTCATCGCTGGCACAGGGGGGGATGGAGAGGTTACAGAAAAACCAGAGGCTGGAGACAGGAGAGGAGGAGGTAGAGGAAGAGGGGTGTGATGCAGGCCAAGAGTTCCTGAGAGAGAGAGTGTTTACCGGCTGTGGTTCATAAATAGTTGAGCAGTTTCAAAGTCATCCAGAAGCAGCGAGTCGCTCTGGATTGAAGCAGAGGGGGGAGGGGGGGTTGAAATATAATAAATTTACCAATAAGCTGATGCCTGTCTAGTTCATTTATGAGCTGATGACCGATGGCATAGAGTAAGAGCACCTGGTTCAGACTAATCAATCAATCAATCAATCAATCATTCAATAAATGACAGTGATTTGTGCCGGCAGCCATCCGTGATCATGTTGACGTGGGAAAATGTGTCAGTTTTGTTCAGAGGGAAGTGATTCATGTTTAGTGAGGCTTGACTCCACCGGCTCAGATATAAAAGGGGTTTGTTTCTTTGAGGGCGGCAAAAGCAGAAACACAAAAAAAAGGTGGGCAGGGAGAGAAACAGAATCGCAAGGGAGGTTGGAGGTTAGATAACAGGTGCAGACAAAGGTACAGCACATTGCACATCTTTAATGACGACCTTTACGGAGGGGTGGGTGGGGGGGGAGGTCATTGTATTCTGGTTACACACAGAGAGGTGAAGTCAGCAGTGGGGTTTTGTTCAATCTGAGAAGGAAGATTGCATGACGTACCAATCCCAAGACATCCCTCCACTGGATATGAAAGAGAAACAGACAGTACCATGATGAGATGATTCAGTGGGAGAGTGTACTGGCAGCAGCAGCATCCGCCTCTTTACAGATTGAAAACGACGTAGCTACGTAGCACTTCAGAGAATCCTTCCGTCACAGGGATTAGGCGGCATTGTTATTGGGGGGATGTAGTGGTAAATGAAACGGTGGGTAAGCTATGAGCCCTCCAGTTGGATCTACATCATTCTAATTGCCACTTCCTGTGATGTGTGCTGTGAGTTTATGTCACAAAGATGCACGTCAGCCTAGAAAGGTGGGTGAAGTGAGTTGAGGTGGGTCTACGCTCCACTACGTCCCTGATTCTAACGAGAGAAGGCATCAGAAAGCTTGATAAAAGCTTGGATGTTATTGCAAACGCGATCACTACACCTCTTATTTACAGTACGATCCCTGCAATGAGGCCTCTGTAATGATTGGCAAAACAAATACTGTGAAAAATGAGACTCACCCTGGATTTAGGACGAGGAGATGATACCTGACGGACACAAAACAACAACAACAGTGTGACTGATTGCACAGGACAGGAAACACAACTCCACTTTGAAACATAGATTAATTAGTTTGAGTCTCTGGTTCAACCGTTATCATGATGTAATTGAGGGACTCGTGCAGTGCTCCAATCAGTTAAGGGAAGAAAACACTGTGACAACTTACTCCAGTTATAAAGACAGGTACTCTTATTCTGAAACTTCCATGAGTTGCATTCCTGGCAGTTTCAGAATAATGCATTAAAATCAGTTAAGTCCATAACCTCAAACATTTTCACAGATGACATCACAAGTTACGTAAAATGCAATTGTCACCGTTATGATCTCATCACAACATCACATCACATCAATTTGGAGTTTATTTAAACCCGAGAAACTTACAAAGCTCCTGAAGAAGTGCACGACAGCGTTTTCATTGGCCCGGCGACGAGAGGAGGCTTGCTGGGGTGAGGTGGACAGGTGACCTCGGAACGACCCCTGAAAGCATCAACACAGGTCACGAGCCAGTACATGGGATGTCATGCCACAATGCCGCTTTGCAATCAAGTACTAAAAAATGCCTCATATGATGGAAAAGGTTGAGCTCGTTAAACAATTCTTACAATATGTTGCACAACAGCGGTAAGGTAGAACCTCCTCATCGCTTTCCAAGTCTCCCATTACCCTTGAACAAGCTTTTTTAACTACTACTCTCCTTAAAGTTGGTCTTCTACGTCCTAATGTGATGAAGATGTAGGATCTAGTCAGGGAGTCGCATGTAACCTACAGCTAAGAGATGTCTCTAGTGACGTGGACGTCACATCACGACTCGGTGTGAAAGCAGTCCTTCACAAGTCCCAACTAACGCAGCCTGCAGCCTCAACCTCGTAACAATCTGACACGTTTGACCACCTCCGAAGCAGAAAGCAATGGGCGTTCATACGCTGTAGTCTGCCGGTAAACAGAAGAGAAAGGCTTTATTATCTTTAAGACTTATTTTCTATTGCTTTGCTTTTTGTTTCGTCGCTGTGGAAATAAACTAAACTAAAACTAAAAAGCTACAGATATGTAAGGAGACCATTGATGTTGCATTGTGTTACAGAAACCCTGCATGCTGGTCAGCGGGTAAAACAGTAAAACACAGTGACACTAATCTCTCTGGCTAGAGTGATCGCTGGGTTGTCAGATGAAAGGGGTTTGGGTGAGAGGTCTTGATTCCTCCAGGAGTCTCAGTAGTCACTCCTGATGACCAGCACACATCAGATACTAAACTACGCCACCTGAGGCTCACAGCCCCCTGGTCTCAGTGGGTGGATATTAGAGTGGTCTTTAACTTGAGGCATGTTTTTCCTCTCTGTGGGAAGAGAGATGTAGGCAGCAAAGCTCACGTAGCTCAGATCCAAACTGGACTTCAGTGACTGGACTTCAGAGAGATTACAAACGTTTGAATTGAAGGAAACATATGAACTGTTATTTAGTTTTGCTGGAGCAGGAGTTTGATCTACATCACTAGCATGCATTTAAAATTCAGTATCTGAAAAAATCACAGCCACGTAGTTACTATGGAGCTCAGTCTATTGTTATAAATGCATCCATTGAAATAACTGGTATTTCCGGTGAACCTGAAATCAACAAGAATGCTGGTTTGGCCAAAGGAAATAAAATTGATTACTTTTTCAACCTTTATCTGACTTTTTCAGCAACGCCTTCCTTCACATTCAAACCACCAGCCAGCTGCTATTTGCCTGAATGTTATAGAAGCAGGCTTGCAGGAGTTCAAATCTCAATGAAGGAATATCTGGCTAGGGGATGTGAACCATCGGCACACTCCCATCCCTCAGCAACTACTTTCAAAACACCCTTCAGCAAGGCACTAAACCTCCAACTCAAGCCGGGTTCAGCTCCTTGGTGGGAGTTTGTGGAGGTGTGTGACCCTCCTCTTTTAAGTTAACTTGGTTAAAGGGACAAGCTCCAATTTTTCAAGACATTCATCTTACTTTATCACAAACTTCATTTCAATCCATCTAGAAAACACTTGCACCACTGTTTTAGTTTTAGCGGAAGTGAAAAAAACAAATCATGTCTAAATCACAAATCATCAAAAATCACATGTGGCACCTTCCAACCACCCATCATATAGACCCACTAAATTAAGATTTTAACAAATGCAATTTCCCATTAAATAAGTGTAAAACCCAGATGCTCGCCTTGCTCCTTTTCTTCTTGTCGCCTCCAAAGAACTTGCTAATCTGATCCATGAGACCGGGGTTCTTCTTTTTCCTCCCCAGCCCAAAGGTGCTTTGCCCTGAGGTGCTCGCCGTGGCCATGCTAGCGGTTGGTTGAGGTTGGGTGAGGTTGACAACTCTGTATCTCTGCTCTGCCACTCGGTGAAGTAGTCCTGATTCCAAGACAATCCAGAGCCCGCAATGCCAACACCCGGCTGTGCCTCTTCAGGTCGGTTTGCAGCCAGTCTGACGCAGAGGGGGCCGTCTTTGAAGGTGTCGTCTATCCAGTCCCGGGGCACCATGGGAGATGAGGAGGGTCAGGTGGGGGTAGGCGGCGGCGGTTGCGGCGGCGGCGGCGGTTGGGGTCCATGGCTCTGGCGTGGCTCCAGGCATTCTTCGGACCGTCAGTGCCTTTGGAGTCAGTCACTGCCGCCCTCTGTATGGGCCAGCCATTGTTCCTCTCCCCATCTGCCTCACCCGGGCCACAGGGACAACAAGGGTTATCTATGGGTCTGAACTCGGACCCTGATGCAAAGCAACCCGCAGCACTGTGAGGCCATTGTTGAAATGGACCCATATATCTTTTTAAGGGATTGCTTTTAAATTGGAAGTACAGTCACCCACATATGTAATGGACTACAGGGCAGGAAATGCCTACTGTGTAAAAGATGCCCAAGCCTGTACAGTGATAAAAAAAACAGTTATGTACAATAGTAGTAAAAAGCTTATGGTCAGTTTGCATGCTTGCATCTCTACATTTTCATATTAAAACCAACACAATCCACACCACACAGCTCCAGCTATTACAGCTAGTTCATGACTCATGGGATTTCAAATGAACTTGAACTTTGAACTTTGGTGTGAAGAAGAAGAAGCATCAAATAAGTTCACTTGTGTATGTTGTTTTTACTAAACCTTACATGGACAGTGAATCACGTATCACACGCTTTTGCAACATTATTTATTAATCCAACACCATTTATGTAATATTGTTATATTGCAAGAGCAATGTGTAGGATGTCCTTCATCGTCGATCTTATACTCTTATACTTCATTCTGCCCACCTGAGACAACCTGGATGTTTTTTAGATTTGCTGTCAGTTTTTATTAAATTTGCCGTTGTGCCACATAAAGGAGTCCTGGATGTTGTTTTACCCACAGTGGCTGCAGCAGCCCAGGAACAAAGCAGGATCTGTTGCAGGGTTAGTTGTGTTAGAAAACACCCATGCTACAGAATATTAATATTTTGGAACAGATGCCTTTTGTTAAAGTCAGAGAGAAACTTTTAGAGAAAAAACATTCCTGCTCAACTGATTTCAACTGAAGTGTGGAGCAGCGGGGCCAGAGATGGGTCTGTTTTCAAAGCTAAACGTATCCCGAATGAAAAAAGGTTAACATGCTGAAATCAAACAAAGTCATAAGTTTATTTCTAGAATTACAAAAATGAGTTCTTAATGTTTTTTTTATAGGAGATGTAGAGCATGCTGAAGAAAATCTATATGCAGTGGATAGATAGATAGATAGATAGATAGATAGATAGATAGATAGATAGATAGATAGATAGATAGATAGATAGATAGATAGATAGATAGATAGATAGATAGATAGATAGATAGATAGATAGATAGATGGTTCTTTATTGTCCCTGAGGGGAAATTGCAGTTTTGCAGCAGTACAAAGCAATAGAGAGACACACATCACTATACAATAGACAAGGATAAAGGCTGTATTAAAAATACAAAAGATATACAAACAAATGAAAATGAATAATAGCTAGTGCAATAGAGTTGTGCAATTTTGCAATTTGGTCGAGGTAGGTGTGTGTGTGTGTGTGTGTGTGTGTGTGTGTGTGTGTGTGTGTGTAGGTAAAAAGTGCTCTTTCGTAAGTGGGGCAGTATTGAAAGACCTCCAAGGCTCTCTCTCTCTCTCTCTCTCTCTCTCTCTCTCTCTCTTCACCAGCGTAAAAACAGCTTGGCTAATGCAGACACAAAATATAAAAGATTAAAACAACACACCAATTTTATTAATCTTTTAGATTTTGCAATGCAGGAGGGTGAGGTGAGGAGAGTGCCTTGGCAGTCTTTGAATTTATGGTTTGTTGTATACCACATAGCTGCCAGACGGGTGGAGTTTGCTACATGGGGTAAGACAATGACAGCCTGGAAGTTGAGACAGTCACAGGAATGTATGAGGGCCAATTTAGTATGTTGTAAGAACGTGGAGCTGACCTTGCGGGCCCAGCGCAGCCGGGTTTGGTGGTTGACCATTGACGACCTCCTGTAGAGGTCTGGGCTAAAAAAAAAAATGAAAAGGAAATGAAAATAAAAAAAGTGAAATATGACTTTAAGAGCTGTGAACATCAGTAGTGGCTCCACTGCTGCGTCATGGTAAGGCCTTGACCCAGGTCTGCTAACCACTTACTCTCTTGCTTTTCCACAATGTAAACGCCAATATGAAACCGCCACGGCTCAATACAGCTCAGTCAGTGTCCACTAGCCACACTGAAAAAACTAAATCTCACAGTAGTAGTGAAGAAACTCGATGCCTTTTTGAACCCGGTTACGTTCTTCCACCGAGTAACGCCGAATGGGTGGGCGAAACCATAGAATGCGGTAGATGGAGCCAAAATGGCGACGCAGTTTCCTCTTATAAATTAAGTTATATACAGAGGGGCACCATGATGGAGATATGTTTGTCCACGCTGCCGTTGTACACAGTGCTTCATCTGTTTGGCCTATAGGGAAGGACCCCAGCGCCCACAGCCGTGACAGAGATAGGGTGCAGGAATGCCGAGAGTGGGCCGACCACACTGGCCGGGCCCTCGTGTCCAGAAGACTCTCAGACTTGTTCCCGGGGAGGCAGGGCACAGCGGAGACAATAGCGGCCATTGGAAGAGAGCTGTGGGACACAAACACGGGAGATATCCTCGAACCCCCGGCAGGAATGTTGATCTAGACCAAGACGCCCACTGAGTATCTGCTACTTCGCCGGGCATTGTGGAGGGAGGAACCCACCAGGCCGGCGCTGGGGAAGAAAGCCCTCCTCTGTTCCACGTGGACAAAATAAATACACCAGATAGTTTGGACTCAATTAATACCTCTAATTACAACTGTTGTTATAACCTCCAATAGATAGATAGATAGATAGATAGATAGATAGATAGATACTTTATTGATCCCCGGGGGGAAATTCCGGGGTTGCAGCAACATAACAGTATCACAAGAAACAATGTACAAAATACAAAATACACAGGCCTAAATACTAAATACTACAGTACTACAGTACTAGGTGACATAAAAAATATATTTTTTTATAAAAAATCAAAAATCTGAGCAGCTGAATGAATATTGTGTTCACAACTATTCGTCTGAGCACGAAGGCTAAAAGATCAAAACTAACTGATGATCCAGAGTGTCTAACTGTTTTTTTCTGGGGTACAATTGACGAAAACACCTCCGAAACTAAATTTTTCAGTCACTATTTGCGGCGACAACAACAGCGCCTCGAGAAAAAAAAAATCCCCTCCGGCCCCTTCGGTTTGAAACAAGAGAGCATGATATTGTTGCGATGCCAAACAAATGATAGCATTATGCTCAAGCCCCTGTACCGCGGCTGCTGCCAAATGTTGATGGAATCATTGGCTTTCCACCACCGAGACATTTGCATCGAGTTGTTTACCAGCCAAGAGGATCAGCCTGAGGACACGCTGTGGGAAAAACACCACTCGCGTCTTACAGCTGATCCTATTAGCTCAAACAATGGGAATGTTCAGAGACGATCAAGACACAAAATGCCACGAGTCTCTGAACAACATCCTGACTGTTTATGACCATTGATGAAATCCCAAACGCAGAGTCAGATGGTGATATTTATTTCATGTGATGGAGGAAGTGGGGAGCTTTTTTCTTGGCCTCAGCCTCCTCTGGATTGTGTCATCAGCTGCTGGTGATAACAGCTATGCCGTCAGCTCCAGGCTACAATGACTGGATGCAAGGCGAAGAGGTCATCCGGGGTTACAAAGACAGAGTCAGTCCGGTGGTGCAACAGTTGAGTTTCGATTCAGAAGCAGGACTGGGGTGGGGTGGAGGGTTTCGTTTCCTCGCTGCTGGGCTTTGGGAGAAAAACACTTGAGCTGAGTGGAGCAGACGATGCTGTAATGTGACACGAGCTCGCTTGTTCGGCGAGAGGAAAATCCAATTCCAATTAAAAGTCCCACCTGTCATCTAGCAGCGGCTCGGCAGCAGAGGTTTGACACGTTTCAACAAGAGAAATGTTTTTTTGCGGGGCGCCCATACTGCTGCTCTAATAACGGTGCCTTTCAGATGTGGGCGCACGCTGACACCATTCACTAAGACTGTGGACAAGATGAACAAAGAAGGTCAAACTGACAAGGACTCCAAAATGTGTCACACAAAGCAACACGTATTATTTATTTATTTATTTTCCTTCAAAAAGTGTCTTCGTAGGAGCTGCTGTTATCCCAGCCGCTGGGGTTTTTCATTGTTTTCAGCTGTTGTGTGTTTGCCTGTGCCGTGCGGTTGTCTGACTTTAACCTGACAGATACCCTCATTAAAACCTGCAGAAATCAAAATGAGCCACACCTGCAACAATTAGAGGCAACGTGGCAACGCAGATGAGCCGTGTTGTTGTCAGCAGTTATGATAACACTTTACAGCCGCCTTGTTAACTGCATTGGTTCTCACGTGTCCCCTGCTGAAGGCTATATTTCCATCTATGCTGCACGTGTACCGAAGTGAATAACAGCCAGCCCTACCTCATCTACCTTTCATATGAACCTTAATCCCCTCTTACTCTGGTGGAGCTGCTCAGTGGCCAACAGACAGCAGAGCAGTGTCTGTGCAGGGCAGCTACCCGGTGGGTAACGGTGTAATTGTGAGGCAGGATGTTGCTGACATCGAGCATATATGCTCAGCAAATAAACCCGGTGGCGCCGGGCGGCTTATGACAGCACACACATTTATCGTTGCATTTCATTGTATTACTCGTGCTAAAGTAAATGATGTTCCTGTGACTTGAAACGTGGCGATGGCAGGTGGGACCACGCAGGCCGGGGAGAGTCGTTTGTACAGCAGGATCCCAGTGTACCTAAGAACAGAGCAACAGGCAAACCTCCCTCACTCCCTCTACTGCCGGGTTTAGGTACTGCACTATGCGATGACTGATAAATAAAAAGTTGAAAAAGTCTAAAAGGTGAAAATACACTAAAATAAACACAACTATTTTTGCAGAATAGCATTCCTTGTGGGGGTATTTTTATTCTTGAAAATGATCATGAAGGCTGACACGACCTGTACTCTGTACCCTGTACGCATTTAGACCACGAAGATTCAAAAGGTGGATAAACTGTTTCACAAATTAAAAGCGGGGTTAGCTCAGTTCAGCACCGCCTCTAATCTTGGACAACCATCATTCCATAACGATTCATAACAGACGGGTAAAAATAAATGACATGACCAAACAAAACAAAACAGGGAGGTAGGTCAAAAGTAAATCGCTCCAATGGCAATCCCAGGTTTCCAGTTCTTCGGCAGACAAGAGGTAAGCCCATTTCAAACTATTGGGGAAATAGGTCTGCTGTTGCTGCGGTCTCTCGCCACGGCTCAGTGTCATGGTAACAACAGGTCTGACTCAGGTCTGAGCTGATGGGCTAACCACCTGGGAGGAAAAGCAACAAGGTCCAATGCAGCTTATCTCCTTATGTCTCTAAGAGAGCACTTAGAGATGGTCACAAACATCATGGAGGTCGTAGACAGAGATGACAACATGAAAACTAAACTACTGTCAATATTGTCCATACTGTATATATGTTAGCATATCCATATCTATCCCTTACTGTTGTTTAATATATTTATATTACCTCTATACATACAGTATGTACATACTTTACTGCTATTTGCACTTCTGGTTAGATGCCAAACTGCATTTCCTTGTCCCAGTACGTGTACTCTGTGCAATGACAATAAAGTTGAATCTAATCTAATCTAATCTAATCTAATTTAAAAGAGTGGACCTTACACGTCTTTCCTATTCATTGACAACATAAATAAGAATCCTCCATCTGTGTTGCAAGCCTAGTCCAGTTTGGTCTAGTCTAGTCTGGTCTAGTCTGGTCTAGTCTGGTCTGGTCGAGTCTGGTCGAGTCTGGTCTAGTCTGGTCTGGTCTAGTCTTCTCCTGGTTGTCTGAATCTCCTTTCAAGGCATTTAAACAACAAATTAGACCGCCGTGATTCATGTTTTGATTCATGTCTGCCCTTCAGACCAGGGCTTCAGCTAACAACATCTTACTGTATTTCACATTGTCCAATAATTCTCCTCACACCTGCAGACTTTTCCTATGTAGATTTTATTGTTTGTTTCAATCTCGCCAATGAAATGAGGGAAACCAGAGCTGTAATTAGGCCACCACTATCCCACAGTGTGTCTTTGTAGTTTGATCCAGAACGTCTCTCTGAATAGAAATGGCCCTCGGTTGCAAGGTTGCTTTAATGTCATTTTACTAAAGGGCACAGACACCATAAGGTCACTTCACTCCATGCCCATCAATTGTGACATTCACAGCCTCTTGACTGTGCTGGAATAGAGAAGACTCTCTATTCTCTATTCCAGATACTCCTCTTTAGATGTAGATTGGCCCTATTCCCTGGTAGATAAAACAAAAACCTGTTTTCAATTCTTAATACTCTCTCTTGTAACAGCAGTAAGAGAACAAGAACGTGAAGTACCAACAGAGTGGTAGGATGCAGGCTGTGGAGATTTGCGAGCAGCAGCGTTTCCATCGCGAGGAGAAAATAAAGCGCCACTCCAAACAAAGAGAGGTGACAAAGTATTTCAAGCAGATGTGACAGTAGACAGTAGAAAGTGTCTCTCCAGGTGGCAATAAAATGAACCGGATGAATTGAACAGGTTGGCAGAGGAGCTGTCCACGGTGCTGAAATAATTCACACTGCTGTATAATTTAATTTGACAACTTGTTCTCTTCTTCTTGACTAGTTTTTCATCCGGGGGATTTCATAGTTTCTATTTTTGTCAAGATGATGAAGAAATTATGAGGGTTTTTTTTTCACCTTGAAGCATGTTGGGAAATCGGATGCTCTCTTGGGGCTTTAGTGAAACATGTGCCTGTCTTCTTCTCAACAGAGAGGGGGATAACATCTTGGTCGATGGAGACAGGGGTCACCATGGAAACTTGAGGCTGCTTCAGGACATGGGCAATAGCAATTACAAAACAACTGCCATGCACTCAGTATAATAGCCCGGTGATAAAAGTGATATAATGACGACTATTACATTTCAGCAGGAGTATCAGTTCAGTTCATCATCTTCCGGTTTTCAAGTATTTTCCACATGTAGCTTCTGCAGCAGTTGCTGAAGTTGCCTGATTGACCTGTGCAAAATAACACGGGCCTGTAAACAACAATAGCTTCAAATGTCTGCAATGGTCTGAGGACAACCGGCCCTGCAGATAACATCGGGGCCTGTTCTCAGATTACATAGCATGTGCATCATCTCTGTCGTCATTTCCAGATGGTTATCCCCCGAGCAGATCTCTCATTATTGCTCTGATCTGAAACACACATGCTTTCATAATGATAATAAAACCTCGTCACAGCTCGCTGGGCTGCGGGGGGGATCACTGACATGGAGGGTTAATGACCATTGGTGGCATTTTCCAACTGGATTGTGTAATTTCTACTCCTATTTGTTTGATAATTGGACTCTTCCAAACAAAAAAAACTAATGATGTTATATAGATGCTATCACACCAAAACCATAAGTATTATATGGTTAATATAAGAATATTAGAATGACACCACGGGACATCTAAAAATACCATAAAGTACTATAAAATAAATACTGAGTGCCACTAGGTGAAGTAAGCCCCTATAGACATGTTGTAATGATAAATACAAAATGCATAGGTGCCATTAACCACTTCTCTCTGACACCAGCATGCGGTGTTACTGATGGAGCCACTGAAACGTTTGACTGAGAGAATGATAGTTCCTTTAAAAGTCTCAGAGCAGCTGATTGCATTGTCCCGCTACAGCAGTCTTATGAAAGATGACGACCAAATCCATTAATGGACTGAAGTGGTCATGGGATGCAAAAATGCAATGGTTTTTTTTTATGAGATCCTGACTGACAGGCAGAGGGATTCAGCACACTGCAAACAACGTCCATCTTGCCAAAGTCTCATATTTAGTCTTTAAATCTTCATTTATTTTCTTCAAATAGGTGAAAAACTCCACTGCAAGTGAAATGAAATAAGACCACTTAATTTCCACTGTAGTATCAATTGTTTTGTGTTGTCAGGAATTTTCTAGAAACAAGTATCAGCATCTTGAAACAAGGCAGGCACTCCACTACTATGAAGAAAATGACCTGAAAAAATACTGAAACGAATTGATTGGTATTGGGGGAGGGGCTGGTGCACGAGTGGTTATCTCGTCCCTATTGGCAGATATTTCTCACTTGCTTAAAGAAACGTCAGATGTGGAGACTCACAGGTCCAACGACGTGTCAATATGGATGTTTTTGGAGTGTGAAAGAGGGGTTGCTCCTTATCCCTATTTAAGGACCGCGCGCCACTGGAGAGGTATTGGTGGGATCTGATGCGCGCGGCTCGGTGACGTTGCTTGGAAAGGCAGGGGAGAAGTCTGTGAACGTGCCAGGTCCGTGCAACAAGATGATCCACGAGAGGAGCCTCGTCACAAACTAGAGATCCACGCGAAAGGTGACGGTTCTTCGATGGCGCCATGCAACTTTTCCATCTCCTTCGGTGTAATTAGCCCGCGTGCCATGAGAAGATGGACTTACTGATGGAGAACCAGAGTCAACCGGTCAACGCCAACACTGTGAAACTGCCAGCTAAACTTTTACTGGGCATGGGCGTAGATAACTTTATTTCGCTCCTGGTCTTCGGGCTGATTTTCATCCTCGGCGTGCTCGGGAACACGCTGGTGATCACCGTGCTCGCGCGCAGTAAGCCGGGCCAGACGCGCAGCACCACCAACATCTTCATCCTCAACCTCAGCGTGGCCGACCTGTCCTACCTCCTCTTCTGCGTCCCGTTCCAGTCCACCATTTACATGCTGCCGACGTGGGTCCTCGGCGCGTTCATATGCAAGTTCATCCACTACTTCTTCACAGTTTCCATGCTGGTCAGTATTTTTACTCTGTCTGCAATGTCGGTGGACCGTTACGTAGCCATCGTCCACGCCAGGATATCCTCCTCCATCCGCGTGGGGAGGCACGCCATGCTCGGGGTGGTGCTGATATGGATCCTGTCTCTGGTGATGGCAGCGCCCGTGGCTCACTACCAGAGCATCGTGGAGAGGGAGGACAACAACACCTTCTGCTGGGAGGTCTGGCCGAACCACCAGAGAAAAGTCTACGTGGTGTGCACCTTCGTTTTCGGCTACCTGCTGCCTCTCACTTTGATATCCGTCTGTTACGCAAAGGTGTGTACGTGTGTTTCAGAAGGAATTGCGCACGTGACAATTCAACTCTTGAGAGCGTTTAAAAAAAATCTACACCCTTTTAGATGTTTTTTGAACATCCAGCCTCAAGCCATCTCAGCTGTATGAGTGGACAAATAACTCCACAGTCCACATTCAACTCTAATTAACTGCCACTGAACGAATAACACTTATCAACACTAGGGTTTGCTGTGGCGCGTGGGTTTGCCCGTGCTGTTAATTGGAGAGTTAGAGCTGGTGTGGCTGTGGGGGCGGTGTTAAATTACCTCTGAATGGTGCGGACTGGCATAGTGTTGATTTTTAATGCTGACATTTTGCTGTGTGACTGCTATATATAGAAGTTTTTAAAAGTTGCATTGTTGCAATTAATGTTCTTAAGTTCTTTTCAAACGTGCAAAATGGAGAAACAAAGAGCAGAATGTTGTGCAAAATGTGAAATAAGTTTGGTCACATAATGAAACATGATATCTGTTGCAGGTTTTAAACCATTTGAACAAAAAGCTGAAGAACATGTCCAAAAAATCTGAGATTTCCAAAAAGAAGGTAAGAGGGATTCTTTCTGTCTCTTACACTTTATTCCAATAGATGTCATATTAACGACATGCTCTCCCTCTGTCTACCCCCACAGACTGCCCAGACCGTCCTTGTGGTGGTCGTGGTCTTCTGTCTGTCTTGGTTGCCCCACCACATCGTCCACCTGTGGGTGGAGTTCGGCTCCTTCCCCCTCAACCAGGCCTCCTTCGTGTTCAGGATGGTGGCTCACTGCTTGGCCTACAGCAACTCCTCCGTCAACCCCATCATCTACGCCTTCCTGTCGGAGAACTTCAGGAAGTCCTACAGGCAGGTCTTCTGGTGCCGGGCCCCCAGCGAGTGTCCCCTGAACGACGCCCGGGACCACCGCGGCCGAATGGAGGCGGCGGCGCCTTCCACCCTCGTCAGCGTGAGTTACAAGAGTCAAGACTCGCAGTTCAGTAAGATGCTCTGATGGCTTCAACTCATCTTAACGAGTCCTGCGCTCTGAGGGAAGCAGATCACATGACCACTGACATAAGGAACCTCTTACTAAGACTCTCACAGGATCCGGATTATCAGACTCTGGTTGTCTGGTATAGCGGGAGGCCAAGTGACTATGTACATAAGCAGGCTATATAGAGAACATTAGGTACATGTACATATAAGAGTAAATAATAGAACTGCATTTTAATCTCCAAAGGACTGATGGTAAAGGATAAATAAAGCGCCCGGTTCACACCTGAGCTATCAGAGATCGTTCACAAAAGAAACCCACGTGTAAGTGAGGTTTCTTTTGTGAGCGTACTAGAAATAACACAAACGGATGGTTTGATTCTAGCAGTCTACCAACTTTGTCTGTCTTTAAAATACATTTTTGCTGAAGCCTCACGTTGCCCACACGTTATCTCTTCTACATGAGACACACATGGAAGGGTTGTTCTCAATGCAAGCAAACAACGGCATAAATAGCTAAATAAATAATAATGAAGGATGAATAAATAACATTAAAAAACACATTAAATATTTACTCATTTGTCTAAAATACTGTATGATATGGTTATAACTTCTTTTGTTTTCTATCAGTGTAATGTATGACTAGTTCAGTGTGTTCTGCTATAATCAGCTTGATTTGGTTTACCTGGCTCTCTGATCTCACTGATTGGGTCTGTTCTCCTGTTGATCCCTCAGGCTGAATTTGATTAAGATGACTTTTGGAAACAGGTAATGCTCTTCTGTTCGTTGCCCTGCAGTCATCATTATACCGAAAAAACCTGAGCAGCCTAGACTTTATTTCATACCGCGCCAGAAAAGACACGATTTAAATACACGATGCAAATAATGCTTTATAATTGTTCAGTTTTAACCCAATGAATGGGAAGTACTGCAAAAAATCAAACACTGAGATTTCCTTGTAAATGCTCTTTAGACCAGGTCTGCATCAGATCTGCAGCATGTTTTGGGACTGCAGACGTTAACGTTGATGTAATCACACGGGGGTCAAATATAAGCACGTTGGCCTACAGTGTTGTTATCAATACATTTTGAATGTCCACCATTGTTAGTATTTCTGCACCAACTTGTCATATTTTTGCGAACAGTAAATGATAAATGCATGACGCAAAAACCGCCTCGTATGAACTCCAGTGTCAGGGAACAACTGCATGTGGAGCGTGTTATTTCAAACGTGTGTTTTCTCATCCGTCTAAATAAAACCATTTCACACACAACTCACCGGCTGGCCTGGATTTTTACACTTCTACGAAATAGAATAGAAATATTATAACTTTCTGGTTTCTCTCCCGCTTTCCCCCGGTGAATATGGAACACCGACTGATGAAATACTTTGGCCCAATTTTGTGCCATTGACACGAGTGCCTAAGATGAACAGTGTGGAGTGATAGCTGAGAGTACCTGACCTGAATAGGGATATGAGATGATTAATGATTAGTACATTAAACCACAGTACTGCATGAGAAACTCAACAGTGAAACTAGGTCTACATTCCAGGAGAAAAGGTAGTTAACGATACAGGATAAAGTTGTGCTGCATTATGGAAGAAAAACACCATTTTAAAGTATGAAATAGTATTACCTTCCAGAAAGGTGCTTAGCAGTAATCAGTCCATGCTTTAAGGAACCTATTTAGACAGCATGGTAAAGGCTAAACTAGAAAAGGTTAAATATCCTGAAGAACATTTGCGTGATTGTTTTTTTAAAAAGTAAATTCGATCAGAAAGATACTGTGTTAACAAATCGTAGTAGTATAAGTTGTAAAAGCAGAAGTAATAGCAGCACCAGCAGTAGTAGCAACAACAGAAGTAGTAGTAGTATAAGCAGAAGCAGTAAGTGGTAAAAAGTAGTAGTAGCAGCAAAAATAATCGTAGCAGAAGTAGTAATAGTTGAAGTACTAGCAGAAGTAGTAATAGTTGAAGTATTAGCAGAAGTAGGGGTTTGTGTTTTCTATTCAGTCATCAGTAAACCACAAACTGAGTCTCTGGTCTGTGGACATTGTTACAGACAGCCAGGGTCACATGAGACCACCAGAGGAAGACAGAGACTGGCAAATGTGACCCTGGCTGTCAGCTGCAGTAGAAGTAGTAGTATTTGATAAATAAGTAAGTACGAGAACATAAGTGTGTTTTGAAGCAAGTATAATGTGAGTTCAACCCTTTGGTTGGAAGTGCCCGGTGTGATTGTAAAGGCTGATGTCTACATCCCTCTAACAGTGTCTTGGTCTGCTGAACTCAAGAGATGACAACAAACACAGAACCAGAACAATCTGTGACCACTTGGTTCGATGGGGAACATGAAGAGGTCAGGCTGAATGAAAACAGACTACTGGAGACAACACACGGCTTACATCACTCTCTATATTGATATAGCTACTTCTACCAGATGGAGACAGTACCAGGCCTCTACATGACTGAATGATTATGGCTTTTTACCTCAACAGCTCCCAGTATATGAAATCCCTTCATCATGAGCAACAAGTCCAGTCGACCTCTTTCTCTTTGTTTCTTGCACACTGGCCCTTATTTTCTTTATTCTTTATTTATTTTCTTTCTCTTTAAAAAACATTACTAGGTTAATGCACTCAAATGCTGCACCTTTCCACTAGACAAACAACTGGATCACTGGCATTTACACAGTGAGGCAGGACCGCAATTCAGAGATTTTGGAAATGTCACATGCATTACTTCACTGCTCTTTGAAGCAGCCGGTGTCCATGTGAGCCAGGCGGAGAGCATCACTCCTCCAGAAGCCTCTCTAACTAATAGAAGGGTTGAATGGAGACATTTCTGAGGATAATGTGACGAAACCTAAGGCAGGACACATGAGGCAGGAGCTGCTTTAACCTCAGGTGACCACTAGATGTCAGGCTTGCACAAGTAGAGTACTGAGGATTTGAGTCTTTCTTTCTTTCTTTCCCTCTCTATCTATCTATCTATCTATCTATCTATCTATCTATCTATCTATCTATCTATCATAT
This sequence comes from Hoplostethus mediterraneus, assembly GCA_034670385.1. Classification (NCBI taxonomy): domain Eukaryota; kingdom Metazoa; phylum Chordata; class Actinopteri; order Trachichthyiformes; family Trachichthyidae; genus Hoplostethus; species Hoplostethus mediterraneus. The sequence goes on from JAXDDW010000009.1 coordinate 3,639,752, forward strand.
GTAGCTGTGTAGCTGTTTATGAATGACTTTGTGTGTGATTTTGGGGGGAGGACAGTCCCAATCAGCGTCAGCGTCCCACCCCCCCCCCAACACACACACCCTCCCCCCCCCACACGCCATTCATTTCTCGACAGCCCATGCTAATCAATAGCGCCGCGTGCCCTGCTTCTAAATGCGCCCACTTCCTGATAAGCTCCCCCATTCCTCATTTCCCTCGGTGGCAGCTGAGGTCTCTATACCCCCCCTGGGACTACACCCCCCGCCCCCTCCCCCCGGACGTTGTAAGTGTCATAAATAATATGGGCTAATTAGATATGAATTGATTGTGTGTAGGTTGCTGACATTTTCATCCATCACTCTAAAAGCTGGTTAACAATAGATTACCACCCAATAATTCCCTGCGGGGCGAGCGCTGCTCCGGTCCTGCGTGGTGCGTGGGGAGCCGTCATAAATCTGCTGAATCATAAATATTACCCCAATCCATTCTTTCAGCGCTCGCGGTGGTGTTAATAACACAGAGGTGGTTATGAATCATCGCGGGATTCAATTTGAGTGCGCCACCGGGTCGCAACTGAACTAGAATAAGGGCGATCATTTGGACGATACAAAACATTTGACGTGTTTGTCTTGTCAGATCCAGCTCAAATGTGCTCCACTTCTTTTCTTCTTCTTTTTCTTTTTTTTGGTTCAAATCCTCTGACGATTTACAAAATGACCCATCACAGAGACAGATATTCACATTTAATGGCGTCTTTGGTTTGATATAGATGTCAGGGTTTCATTTTCTTTATACTTTGTCAACACTTCACAGGATATACCAACAAGCACATACACAATGGAGCGTATGAGCTTGCACACATAATGAATGGAGTGGTGGCTGTGCACGTGTGACCAATCTACCAAAAGTCACTTTCGTTAGAGGAATACAACATAGCTGAAATCCAAGGAGAAGTCAAGGACTGGCTCTGGCGCCGCTCATTGATCCCGCTGCGGTTCAGCCATATTCCTTTGAGTGAATATTTGACAGCGGGGATGCAGTAAAAACACAAGCGTCGAGAATGAAACGTCTCATCGCCTTGTTGTGACAGAGATGACACGGGAGAGGCCTCGCGGTTTGATCTCTATCCACCTGCCCTGGGAGTGTCCACCATTTTTTTCCCCGAGTGCAGCCGATGAAAAGGTGCAAGTGCTCTTGGCTGCAGACAGCCGGGGAAGGTTTGGCTGTCACCCCCTCTGATTAATGGCCCTGTTGAAACATGTCCAGCCACATTAGAGCCCCATGTATCTCCCAGAGTCCACACAGGCCTGGCTCTTTGTTCTGATGGGAAATGGTGTCAGCGGCTCACTGCTGCTCGCCCAGAAACAGATAAAGATTTACTGTCATCAGAGGCCAGATTAAAGCGCACAAACGCAGACATTGATTTCTGAGAGGGAGAGAGAGAGGGAGAGAGAAAAAAAAGCCACATTTTGGGTAGGAAACTCATTCCAGGGCCAGCGGAGATATGATCAGCTTATTTGGGAGGTGGATAATATGGAGCCCTCTCCCAGAATGAACTTTGAAAGAAGTAAATTGTAAATATTGATTTCTGAAATGAACTGTCAATCTCACTCGGTGAGATTATTCCTATCATCTTGTCGAGCGGGGCCAATGAATTCAAAACTGCTGACAAAGTGGGGGTGTATGGGATTTCTGTTAGGCAGCAGTCAAGAGGGCTTTATTCGCGGAGGCCCCGCTTAGTAATGGTTGTTCAATTTCATCAGATAACAGCTGAGATCTCATCGACGTGGGGGGAAAAAAATGAAATGAACTGTGACTCCCACGTCTGGATCGCTGCTCTTGTCCAGGCAGAGATCATCACTGAAAGGGGGGCTGGAGGGTCCGCGGCGGGTCCCGGGTCCACTTCATTACCCGCTAACGCGAGGGAGCGAAATTGGTGGGAACAAAGCTATCGTTGCTGTCTCACCCCCGGGGGTCAAGTCTAAGGGGCAGTTTGACGGGCTGTCGACACGCCGAGAGGTCATCCTATACGGCAGCTCGAGAGAGGATTGTGGGAAAGAGGCCGAAACCTACACAACACTACAACACTTACCATTTGTTCACCTGCCCCTACTCGGAGCAAATCGACTGTTCGGGGCAGTCAGGTATTTCCTAGTTATTGCTAAAAGAAAAAAGATGAGATTCAGAGTAATAAGTGTCAGTTTAACCAAAATCCTCTGATATTTATCGACATTTCCCAACATTTTTCAGTAGAAACACACTTCCCAGTCCCAGGTTCTTCACCATATGACTCCTCCTAGGTGCAAGGAGGGATATTCTTGTGAGAAGGATGATTTAGCGAGGCTGAAATATCACCCCGTCAACCACGTGTGGAACAAAATTAGACAAGTCAAGCTGTTTCTGAGTGCAAATAACAATTCATTATCTGACTTAAAGCGTGTGCTGAACATGAGGTTGGTTAAAGTTCACCCTCGTGTATCACTCTTTCTCATCTCCATTTCTTTCGCATGCAAACTCACTAGGTGGCAGTAAGCTCCTAAGCAAATCAAAATGCAAACACCCACGATGTGTCTGAGCAGATAAGTCAACGTGAATTTGTCCATCCGTTTTGCGTTGCCGTCGCCGGTCTTTTCCCTCCCCGCTCACTCCTCCTCTCCTCTTTACTCTTGTCTTTTTTCCCTTCAACAGCACAGCGAATTCACACGGCCATCTTTCAATTTGCACCGAAAGCCCTCCGAGTTAAAGTAGAACTAATGGCGGTCGTTTTCAGCCGTGCACCGTGCAGCACTCTCTCTCTCTCCCCGGCTTCCATCATTTAGTTCAGAATGTGTTGAGTGGACTCAAAAGTTTTAGTTTTACACGTTTCGGTCTCACGGAGGATAAATGACTCTCATCCGGTCGTCCATCGCCATTATGAGCATCAACTTGTGTGTGTGTGTGTGTGTGTCTACCTGTACATGCATAAGCTTGTGTGTGTGTGTGTGTGTGTGTGCATGGGGTTATAACAACTCATTCATTTAGACAAACAACAGCAATCACAACCTGATCACTTTTTTTCATTATACCTGATTGATTTTAATGGGAGTGCCAGATTTTCTTCCTCTCTCATTTTGACAAATGGCTGTCAGGCCAGCGGCTCGCAGCATCTGGGCGAGTTCCTGTCAAAACCAACAGCTAAATGAAGGACAACGCCTGCAGCACTCACTGTCCTTTAATTGCCATGTACATACTAGGCTAATCATTATTTTTTTTTCACGTCCCCTATTACCCACAATTACCCACAGTCTCTCTCTCTCTCTCTCTCTCTCTCTCTCTCTCTCTCTCTCTCTCTCTCTCTCTCTCTCTGGGCTACAACAATGAGCTGCTAGTCAAAAGTTTTGCTCCAATGGTCAACTGACTATTTTAGAGCAGCATTTCACTCCACAAGATAGATGAACAGTTTATTTCCTTGATGATTTTAAGATCATAGTACACACACTCTCTCTCTCTCTCACACACACACACACACACACACACACACACACACAGGCTCACGTGTACACTCGCCCACTCATCACCACATTCACTTCCCCTGTGATTTCATTTCCTGCATTAGGGATATTTTCATTTATTTTTTATTTGCCGTGTCATTACATCACATCGCGCCACCATTTTCCACCATGTCATTTCTGTTGTTGTTTATTCCTCTTGTCCAGTCCAGTTGTTCACTAACCTGCCATTTTGATTGTTTTGTTGTTGTTTTTTAGAGTTAGGGGGTTTATTTAATGGTGAGATGTTTTTTACATTTTTTTATTTAATCTGCAAAATGTTATGATTTTCATTTCTTCTTTCTGTTTTTTTAAACATATTTTAGCACGTTTTTGTATTACAGTGCAAATGAACTAAACTTTAGAGATTTTCTTAGTGTTTTCTGGTCCTGGTTTAGAGGGTAATATTTGGATTTTCAGGACACTTCGATTCTCCAACCTTTGACGAGCTGCTTGCTAGCTCAGTAGCAGACCTGACCCCGGTTTATCTGCCTGCCACGCACCACAGAGTAATAATGACAAATCGGGGATGTGTACTAATGATTGGTAGAGATGGTTTCAGTTCAGCTGTAAGAGCCACGTTAAAGAGCTGTATTTATTGTTCCATTTGCACATTTTGTGAGTGTGTTTGAGAGAGGACTAATCGTTATTAATTAGGGTCATTGTTCTGGCGCGTGTGTGTGTGTGTGTGTTTCTGTTTGTGTGCAGGTTGTGTTTCTGCCTGTGTGTGGGTGTATTTCTGAGCCTACGTACACAGTTCTGTGAGAGTAAGTGTGTAAGTGCGGTGTAACTATGTGTGTGTGTGTGTGTGTGTGTGTGTGTGTGTGTGTGTGTGTGTGTGTGTGTGTGTGTGTGTTTGTTAGGGACGGAGGGGAGCCCTGAAGCCATATTCAGCAAGCTGTGACAAAGGTCCATTACCTTGTCTGATCACAACGGCCTGTGATCTATTAGCATCATCTAAAAGCTACATTAGGATGAAGTGGGGACACTCATAAACACAGCAGTCTGATCAGGCCTTTTAATGGGTTCATTGGTTTTACATGTAACCTCTCTGGCTTATTCCCCTGGTTTGTAGGTTAATGCATTTTCAAGTACCCACCAGACAACACTCAATTGACAATGAGGCGTATACATTAGCCATTCAATCCAAAACGAGTGAGGATCCACCAGTTAATTCAGCTGGGAAAGGAATAACAACTGTAAATTTAGTAATAACGTTCAATGTATTTATCTATTATCTATTATCGACTGTACATTTAGATAGATAGATAGATAGATAGATAGATAGATAGATAGATAGATAGATAGATAGATAGATAGATAGATAGATAGATAAAATTAAATTAAATTAAATTAATATTGTCATTTTTTAAGCTAATACACAAAATAAGAAGATGAAACTTTATTGATTCCTGTGGGGAAATTGGGTTATTGTTGCAGAAAACAGTAACAGGTTACAGCAAAGAAACGTAGAAAAAAAATTGAATATAGACAAGAATATATCAACATAAATAAATTCAATTTCAACAGTGGAACATGATAGGTGGAAGGCATGAACAAAAGGTACTGGATAAAGTTTGGATAACTGTGTATGGAGTAATGTGCAACACAGCAGCAGTAGTACTCACCAGAATATTTACATTGAATATATATATGCTGAGTTATGTACCAAAAATATTAAATATATCAAATATGAAATAGTGGATTTGAAAAATATCAGTATTTATGTGTTTTCAATGATATAATACACATAATGCTCAGAATGGGATTTCTCAGGATTTGTTCTTGTGCTCTTCTCCCTCTTTGTGGAATTCGCTGCAAAATGATTTCAAACTAAAAGCGTGTTGGTGAGTTTGAACTGATGGAAAAGGATCTGAAGGCAGAGTCAACAAGAAGCTGTAGCTGATTTAGTCCAGATTTCAATCATCCTGGCCCATGAGCCTGCTGGTGTGATGTGAGACTGCTGCCTACTGGAGTGCTCATACTGAAAACTTTACTTGTCTCTCTAATTTGTATTTTGTATTTGTATTGTATTACTGCGTGTGTCCGTCTGGATATTTTGTGCGTGTTTTCATGCTGAAGAAGAGGTTCTTGAATTTAACGCCACTCCCTGGTTAAATAAAGGTTAACCAAAATAAATAAATTCCATTCAGACACTTCAAAGGTTTTTTTTTCTTGTCATCGTAACAAGATTGCATTAAGCAGGAACGCACCTTTTTGTATAATCTGGCTGCCAGTCTATTATTGTGTGCAGCTTTAGACCTGAATGTAAATGAGACTAATGCATGAGGTCCGACAGACATAAAAGAAGTGTTATGAAGAGGGCACAACATTAGGAAATCAATAGGAGCAACTTGAAACACAGTGCTGCCACAATCAGTACACAGAGCCCAAATCTACAGCAGGAAATCCCTTCATTATTTTTGAATGATTTCATAAGACCTTTATCAGAGCTGTAATGGTCGGACGGGTCTTCAGATGAGGAAAACCCTTTGCAGTTCAATTCCGTGGTCATAAAAAGGTTTTTTTTTTGTTTTTGATATGCAGAGGAGGAGCATTGAGGTCCGGTCATGTCACGGCGGGCCTCATTGTCTGCAGAAATTATCATAACCTCCCTGCTGCCTCCCCGTCAGCGTCGTGGAAGATCACGCTTTGAGCAGTCGCTAAAAGCTTTACGGTTACAGGAAATGCAAATGGCTGTGTTTGCAAATTGGGTTCTCGTAAAAAAAAAAGAGAGAGGCGAGAGGAGAAGTCCTGTCAGGCGCCTGGCAGCACCCCGGCCGCCCGGGCTACCATAATGAAAATAACAAGTTTGGCAGCGGGGCGATATCAGCAGACATTTTCAAAAACTGTAAAAAACCTGAATAGCTGCTGCATGACGGCGTGTTTGCCGTAACGTCTGTCCGGCTGGAGAAGGAGGCCGGCGAAGGGCCCGGCTTGGCATCTCTGCTTGATTGATATACTACAGTGTACCATATGGATGTTTGTGTTGATCGAATGAGGGAGACATCTGTGAGATGATTTATGAATCTGTTCTGATTTGTAAGCTGCGGGTTACGTCCATGACATCATCAGCATTGCCTCAACCTCGCCTGTGATGCCAGTACATTTCCTAATTGGCGAAGGAGGAGAGACTGGAGGGGGCGAGGACAAGACACCCCATCTCTTCATCTCTTTATATGTATTAACAAATAAATAGTCAGTACATAGAGTAATATATAAGATTGAGTCACTATTATTATTATTATTATGATTTTCTGTTCTGTCTGATAGAAAACCAGTTGGACCATTACTTTGAAGTTTCAATCAGATTGGATTCAGTCGTGTTACTCTCATCTGGGTGTTTATAGGAGATCCATCCAGAGGAGAGGAGAGGAGAGGAGAGGAGAGAGGGGAGGAGGGGAGGAGGGGAGGAGGGGGAGGAAGAGAGGTCTGGAAATGAGATCACATACTCATCCGCTGACTGTGAAAAATGACGAAGCGATTGTCCCCCTGCGACCCGGACGTCAAGAGTACAGCTCCAGAGGCTTGTGGCGAACACCTCGGCCACAAAGCCACACCATCTATCTCCCATTGAGACCCTGTCACCTCAACTTTACCCAGGGATGATTTGACGCCTGGAAGTAGCCATCCCCCCCTCACTCCTCAATCCCCCTTTTAACCTTTTATTTATTTATTTTTGGTCAGTGGAAATGATGGATGGTGGCTGAGCTTCCATCTTCTATATAGTCGTCCAATTAAGGGAAGTCCGAGGGTTGGACAGCTTTCCCCTTAAAAATCTAAAAGATCTTTTTTCCTTTAATTTGGCTGCTAGCTCCGGGTCAAATGGAAGTGTCAGTGGCCAATGAGAAGGACGCACAGAGGCCACTGTCAAATCAACTGACTTCTTTAGCCAGTTTATACAATTTCTTTCTCATTCTCCCCACAGTACACAGTAGGAGAGTAGAAATCTGCGACATTTTCATATATATTGCTACACTCTATCACCAACTGATGAAGCACAACAGGGGAGAATCCTCTAGCAAACAGGAAGTGATGCGATTTACGTTTCCTGTTTGGAATAAATAGAAGAAGAACTGGGTAGTTAGCTTGAGCAGCGATAACCACCATGAATGAACAGACAAAGAAAAGAGCGCCACCTACAGAGACTCAAACATCACAGTACTGGACACGACATGACAAGTCGTCATCCAAATTTTAAAAAAATTAAAATTTAAAATTTGCACTACAATGAATTTGTTCAGATGAAGCAATGAAGTAGTTATACTCACAACTGATATTCTTGTACCATAACACATCTACCATCCGGTTTCAGGTACCCACTCGACTCACATGACGGTAAAACATATCCATTGGTCATTCAATCTGAAAGGAGAGAGGATCCTGCAGTAAATTGAGATGGATCACCACCCAATTACTACATACCGGCATCAAACCTGACGCTACTCAGTACACAGGAAGAAGCACGATGCTGTTCATGTTCTTATTGCATTTGATCTGTTTGGATCAACTTAATCAACCTGTACATGAGAGAAAGCAACACCGTGATAACAGAGAGGTAGATGGTAGGTTATAAGGAGGCTGAAACTGACTCCATGTTAAAGGACGCATGCAAGCAAAAAGAACGACTTTTCCACAGATTTTCAGCCAAAAGAGAGAAAAGAAAATGTCAAAAATCTCTTCAGATTCTTCTTGGGCCTGGGTTTTCATACGAGGAACAGACCAGCAGACGTAATATCACTTGATTCGGGGTGATGCATCCCGGCAGCATCTCCCACCGTCGGCTCAGAGTTTCCCTGGAGGGAAATCCTCTTTGTCTCGGAGGTCAGAGCTGGCTGCGTCTTTCAACAGGATATCCCAACAGAAGGTGAGGTCAACTATAAGCAAACTCTGGACAATAGGATCTGGAGCTGGATTTGATGTTTCACAAAGACGTGGTCATATTCTTTGAAGATTTTGCCCCCTCCCCCTTTCAAGTCGGTGAGAGTTAATTAAACATAGGACAGCTTGGGGTCAAGCCTCAGCTCAAACTGAAAAAAAGACTTTTTCATCAAACATAAAAGGATGTTGCATGAATTATTGGCTATTTACTGTTATGAAGACTTTGCAAAAAAAGAGACTTTTATTTATTAAGTGGAAGCAAATATTTCCTATCTTCTTCAGTGTAAACGGCTGGTACTGATGTGCCAGAAACACTTTTGGGGGTTTATTTAAAGTCATGCATCTGAAGTCTAAATTAATTTTGGTAAATGTTTGAGTGTTTGAAACCCAGTTATTTTTCATTTCCCTCTTGAGCGAGTTTGGCAGGGGATCCCTAGAAGCTGAGCTGTTGGCTGCCCTTCCATGTCTTCTGTTGTTGTTTTCTGGAGGCCTCAATGGGATGGGTAGTTTGTGAAATGACAGGACATGCCAACAAATTGCATCACTTCTGGCTCAGCGGCCAAGGACAATGCCATGCCATATGCCAATCGGGGGGGTTATGGGTGGAGCGATGAATGGGTCTCATTTCCATGCGCTCCCTTCGAAGCCTGACCCCCCCCTGCCCCCCTTCCTCCACAACCCCGACTCCAAACTCTGTGCTACCTACCCCCCCAAACCCTGTCGGGAGGCTGCCTTGGCCAGTGGTGTGACACAGACATACGAGCTGACACATAGCCATTAGCCAAAACAAAACATCCAGAGAATCATTTCAATACACGGGCGGGCCGGAGGAGCGATCGTTCCTGCTGATCTCTCCCTGCCTGAAGTGGACAGAGTCATCACTACACTACATGCTGCACTGAGATCTGTTTTAAAGGCTTTGTGGAGCATGACTGTCCAGGATTTTTCTGAACCAAGATAAACCACTAATATAAGTTTTTACCAAAAGTTCCATTTCAACAATCTAGTTCCGATTGATATTGTGGATTTTAAAACGTTTTCTCCCTAAAAAGACAACCACATGAGGAAAAAACTGCCTCTTTCCAAGCATTGTTGTATCGTTTGGACACAAAAATGTCCACATGCCTACTTGGAATGCATTGCAACATACTGTTTGGCTAACAGTTAATGGAAGTGGCTCACATTTTCTGCTTCACAAAATGAGATTAGATCAAAATAATCACAGTCTCAAATACAGAATTATTTGCTCCAGCCAAATTATGAATTTTGTTAAAAAATAAGATATTCACCATTAGAAAAAATGTGACACATACTCTTACTAAATGTGTGATAGTACAAATTTATATATTGATACTTTTAAGTGTCAATATTAAGCAACTAAACACTTTTACAGGTATTTAGCTGTCAAACTTCAAATCCGGAAATTATATTTTCTCTAAAATAAATCTAAGACATTTAGGAATAAACCTCCGCTGGAGCTTCCCTCCCATTTCCTCTGTGTTTGTTATTCTTCCATATTATCTCTCTGGTTGAATAGGACATGATCTCATTCTGGACAGTTTTCTATTAACGTTGTCTTCTGTCCAGGTGTGTCTTTGGGATCACACAATCAGTGTAAACAGTGTGTGAGTTGACTGGGGAGTGAGCAGCGATGATTTAGGAGCTGCTTCTCGGTTGACATGATACAAATGAGGATGCTATGAGAAGGTCAAGCATCCTGTGCCATTGCCATAATCGTGCTAATTAGGACAATATGTTCATGATAAATCACCGCGGCCTGGCGTTTCCTTGGACCTTTTTAATGGCTTTTATTCAATTTTATCACAACATTTGTCACTTCATATTCAAAGTGGGCAATTTTTGCTATTTCTTTGTTGCTGAAGTAGTTCAAGTTTTGTTGCTGACCATATGTTTTAAAGAGCATCTGTTCTGTGCTACTGGTGAGGGAGGGAGGGAGAAATCGGGGAAGGGGTTTTAACCTTCTATGAGGGGGAAGTTGTGCGGTTAATACTCCTGCCACCTCTCCATTGGGCCAATGCCAAGTGTTCTTCCAACCTCGGCTTGATGAGGGGGGACGAGACCTCACAGATGCTTTCTCTCAATCCCCTCTACCTAGTAGCCAGATGCTGAGAGGATAAACCCTGGTAGTTTCAGGACTACAATATCAAGGTTGTGTCCAAAACTGAATCCTGTGATATTAGTCATGGAGAAGGCTTGATATATGATGCCAGTTTGTGTTCTGGCTCCAGAATATTCATACCTATATGTTGGAAAACTATCTGACATCACAGTATAATACAATACAATACAATACAATACAATACAAAACAATACAATACAATACAAAACAATACAATACAATACAATACAAAACAATACAATGTAATATAATATAACACAATATAATATAATATAATATAATACAATGTAATGTAATGTAATGTAATGTAATGTAATGTAATGTAATACAATACAATACAATACAATATAATATAATATAATATAATATAATATAATATAATACAATATAATATAATATCCTACTTGAGTAGAAGTAAGACTACTGGTGTAAAAATCTACTTAAGTAAAAAATAAAAATTCATATTATATTAAATGTACTCAAAGTAATAATTAAAATAACAGACATCATATGAGGAAAGATAATTCAATATGTGGTATTTTTGTATGTATGTGATATGTTTTTATGGACTCTGATTCTAAAATTGATGTCATCTGTAATAAATCAAATATCACATATAAACATAAAAAGGCCAATTCTCACGATTCAGTAATGTTGCTACATTGGTGTTTCTTCTGCTATTAGCTAGCCAACTAGCTAGCAAGGCTAGCCAACTAGCTAGCAGCAACCAGCCAAAAACAGACCAATAACACTGCAGCTGGATGGATATTGATACGCTGCTATCTTGGATACATTTGAGTATTTAACGCTACTGTTAGTTAACTTAATGTTTCTTCTATGTGCTTGCATTGGTTTGAAAATACAATTTACATTTGGCCAGTTTCTGATGCAATGCTAATGGAGAGGCTACAAAACCTGCACTCTGTAATGGAGGTAATTTAAAATAGCAAAGTAAACTACTTCACTCAAAATATACTTAATTATTGACTTAAGAAAATACTCAAAAAAGTACACAAAAAGCTACTCTTTTGCTGTGATGAGAGTAATTGTACCCAGTTACTTCCTTCCCTGGGGTGTTAGGGGTGTAGAAGTCACCCTCTCAGACGGGACAAGAGGGAGACGTCGAAAAATCGAACATGAGAACTCAACACAGAAGTGTGCATGTAAAAAGCAGAAATATATTCTATATGTAGGAAGTAAATTATTGAAAAAACATTATATATTGTTAATGCGTGGCTCGCCGATGAACCTTTTTATTTCCTTTGTAAGTTTATATGAACTTGTCGGGCATACGATGTGTAAAACTGAGACAAAAGAATCAGCGTCGTCTCATGAATGAAGAAACGGAGCACAAAATGTGGGAACTTATCATAATTACACATGTAGATTTATTCTATCAATCTTACATCATCTTTTTTTTTCTTTTTTTTTTTTTTTACAGATAACTATAGGAAGGGAGGGAGGGGAGGGAGACCTGTGGATGATTAGCTTCTTTTTGTCCTCTGTTTTTTCTCTGCTTTATTTTCTCTGAGAAGATTAAATATTTCTGCTTGAGAAAATCTTTTTAAACTGCCAGTGACTGCTGTCCCGGCCCCCTCTGTCACCGCTTGTGCACACAGAGTCCCCCTCCAAAAACCCATAGTTCTCCCCCATTTTGTCATTCCAAAATGTGGTGAAAAAATGTAATCTTCTAACAAAGAATAGAAAAGGAGGCTATAGAGGAATTTTTCTGCAAGTGGCCTCTTTATTGGGTGGGGGATGGGGCGGCGGAGGGGTCCTTCACAGTATCCACACACAACAGGGCTCCAATCTGTCAAATAATTAGCCAGTGTGGGAGGACAAAGGTTTTTATTTGCCCGAATTTCATACATCACTGCTTGAATACATCATCACTGTATTGTGACGGGTCATGGGAACTTCAACTTAAAGAGAGAGAGAGAGAGAGAGAAAATTAATAATGAAAAGACCATATTGAATTGTGGAATTTAAAAAGGTTTAAGTAAAAACTATAAAGATATTGTCATCGTGACAGTCGATCATTTTTCAAGCAAATCCCAAATTTCCACATGCTCGCCTCCTGAAAGAAAAGGACTGGAGGAAGGGAGCGAAGAGCCTCACCTGAGAACAGTCAATAGTAAAAAAAAAAAAAAAGATGGATTGCCTGAATTCTTAACCAGTCGTCTCATACTGCCCAGCCCCCCCCCCCCCCCCCCCCCCCCTCGCATTGATTGATTGATGATCACTCTCCTATCAGAGTGGTTGTCCTTGCAAATGGCCAAGAGAGCCACGGCGACTTCACATGCCCGCCTTGATGCCACAGTTCATCTCGTCGATAGGACGGATTGTAAAGTTTTACAAAGAGGCGTTTGTGTTGTTGTTGTGTGACTCGGCGTGCAATAGCCTGTGACACACAAGATGTAAAGGGTGTTTGTGTGTTTGTGTGATATTTGGACAGGTAAATTGCAGGTGGTAGATTGAATTGTGGCCGGACTCTCATATGGTTTTGGCTTGAACTGAAATCAGAAGTTATCAGCAACTCTATATCGTCTCGCTTTTGTAGCCGCTGCTCTTTTCACCTTGGAGTTACCGGGCGAAAGGAATAGACCTCTGTGTGCCCCATTGTTGTGGCATGATTGCACCAGTCCATCACACATTTCTCTATAGGATTAAATTGATCCACCGACTTGAGATGAACTTAACGCCAGGCTGTCCGTACTGTACCGAGCCAGACTGAGAAGCAGAAGTTAGTTTGTCTTTGTCCTCTTTTCTTTTGCTGAAAACAAAAATTAATCATGGGTTTATAAGATGTGGTGATGCAGTCTGTTGGACAGGTGGAGAAATGGAGAAATATAAACCCCCTAACTAAACTGGTCAGAGAGGTTATATAGGTGCTTTTTAGCTTTGAGATGAGATGACTGACTTGGTGTTTAAAGCTCCGGTACATGAAATTAAATTCTAAACAAGAGGAGGCTGAAACGTAATATATTATTTTAAAAACATGTCATGCTAAATATCAACTATTGCGTGTTTGAGCGGGGAAAAAAATGTCACAATAAAATCGCAAAAAAGTTAAACACTCTTTTAATCGTTACGCGCAGGAAAGTGACATTCTCGAATCTCGTCTTGGGCAGAATGTTTTACTTTCTCCCCCATTTTTTTTTTTTTTTTTCTCTCTCTCTCTTCTCAGACTGTGATTTATACACACAACATGTTGCACAATGGGAGCCTTGTTTGCTAAATGGGATAGCCTTAATGGAGACTTATATTTCCAGGATTATATCTGTATTCAGTTGCAAATGATTTGAAGGGGGGGGGTCGTTTCAATACTCTTCCTCTGTCTATGAATAATAGTATCATTTGAATTAAGTGGACACCTGGTGCAGTGGGTAAGGCTCTGAGGCGCGCTGTTGACCCGCTACCACTGCCAACTTCCCTTTTTCCCAGCCTGTCCTTATCCGTCCCTCCGAGCCTCCGATTTCATTCTCCCTCCTGCAAAATGCCACACACTTGTAACTTTAGTCTCCCTCGGCAAAAACTTGCTCTATCCTGAAAGGCAAAAAAGGGGGGGGGGGGGGCGGAAAAAAAAAACTTTAAGAGAGGAGGGAGTGAGAAGGGGGGTGGGGGGGAGGAAAAGAAATTCTTATCAATCTCCTCTTAGATTTTGGGCAAAGTCATTTGAAAGCGCGGTGTAATGTTTCAGGGAAAACTTCCAATTAAATACTGTAAAAAGATAAAATAACAGTATCCTGGACCTGCCCGTTGCCGGTATTAAAGCCCCCTTTTGTTGATTTATTGTACATTAGCCACTGAGCCATGCAGGGAAGGGGACATTTCAGAAGGGTTTCTATTTGTATGCATCCTGCGTCTACTCCACACACAATCAGGCCTGTATTGCGTTTTGCAAATTTATACCAGGATGTAGGTTTAGAGTGTTCCCCCTCTGAAAGAAAGAGAAAGTTTTTCAAGTAAGTGTCTGCTTTCATGAGCACAAGTGATTGAGGCTCACAAACAAAGCTTTGTTTCAAAACTCACAGATGTACAGCCCCGGCGTAGCTTTGTCCTCCTGCCCCTGAGAAGCATTCATAGATTTCTATTAGAGCACAACATTGAATTGTTTGGGAATACTTTAAGAGTGGACATCCAATAATAACCCAAAGCTTTCCCAGGGCTGTATTTTTCACCCAAGAGGAGGGACGAAAGAAAGTCTTTTCTGCCTGGATATCAGATAAAAAAAGGAAGTACTTTTTGTCGCCGTTTTTTTTTCCCTTCCCATCTTTTCTTTTGATTTTCTTTGTAAAAGTCTTGAGAAACTAACGAGACTTTGAGGATTTAAACCGAAGTTGGAGCTATGTGGCACGTTAAATATTTCAAAACAATATCAGATTTCAAATTTTCACTGTCACAGAATTTTGAAAAGGCGGCATTTTCTTTCATATGTGGTCTGAAAAATGCATGTAAGGTCAAATTGCTTGAACAAAAACTGAGCAAAATGAAAATGACATGAACTCAACCTGCACAAACTAGAACAAGAACCCGATTCCAGCGAGGTGCGGTGCAGGTGAGTCCTCCGGATGGATGCAATGTTCAAAAAGACCTGTGACTAATTCGGACAGATAGCGCTTTCTGACAACAGATAACCCTCCGAGAAAGTCCTCACGCCGGCTTCACAGCCTTTGAGCAGCCAACCACAACACACACACACACACACACAACTCCACGGTTATGTTAGAGTTAGATGACAGGGGAACAATTACCCTTTCTTAATTCTCTTGTCGATGCAGTTATGTCGTATGCGGTCAGGGCGACGTGTAGCCGTTATCCCTGATCAATACTGGGACACTTCATAACACATCTGAGCGTGATAGAAGCTGATATCCTTTGAAGCACCCCGTGATCCCCATTTAGCTATGATTGCAGGCAGTTGGTGGTGAATCTGTATGGATTAGCTACTTTGGCCTCCCCCCGAAGTGGCTGCAGTTGATGATGTGATTAAATCAATGATCATCTCTCCGCGGGCTCTTTGATTCGCTGTCCGTCTGGCCCAGCTCTGGCGCAGCACAGAGGCAACTGTTGCGGCAGCAGCGGTGACAGAAGTTGCACTGTCTTCACCTCAGAGGCGTGACGCATTCGTGAAAAAGGGACACAAAAATGTAAGAGATTTTAAAAGTGTAGAAACATAAAGTACATCAATACTTAATATAGACTATATATGTTATTATAAATAACATATGACCCTAACAAATAACAAATGACCCTTCCTCTTAGCCTTGCCTTTTGTATGAGCTCTTGTTTATTGTCTCTTGTTTATTTGATACACTTATTTGTCTTAGCTCTTGTTTATTTGATTTTCTTATTTGTCTCATTTGTTTAAGAAAAGTAGGTAGCTAACTTATTGCACTTTTACCTTAGCGCTAGTTCTGCTCTTAGTTGCTTTTTTAGGAAGGAAATGCACTTATGATTTCTGGTGACTAGTAGTTTTGTTGCCTACCTATGTTGAATGCACTTATTGTAAGTCGCTGTGGATAAAAGCGTCTGCTAAATGCCTGTAATGTAATGTAATAAAATTTGTTATCATTTCAGTTTTGTTGCACCGGTGTGATTTGCCCCACCGTCACAGATTGCCAGTGAGCGCTGCTGCTGCTGCTGCTGCTGCTGCTGCTGCAACGGCCTCAGTTGTGTCTAGACTACAGGAAATGCAAAATTGGATTTGTTTACAGCCGTGAGGAGCTCAAAGCGGGTGGCGCTTTAAAGTGCAGCAAGCCGGCGAGGATGGCAGAGAGGTGGAGAGAGGCTGTGTGTGAGGAGGCCGGATATGAGGCTGGGGTTTGTCTGCAGGCAGCCAGTGAGACTCAGCCCAGGATGTGCTGTAAAACTGCTGTAAAGTAGATTGGACTTTTTTTTTTTTTTTTTTTTTTTACTGTTTGTATCGCATGA
The DNA here is from genome assembly GCA_034670385.1 of Hoplostethus mediterraneus. Taxonomy (NCBI): domain Eukaryota; kingdom Metazoa; phylum Chordata; class Actinopteri; order Trachichthyiformes; family Trachichthyidae; genus Hoplostethus; species Hoplostethus mediterraneus. The sequence continues at coordinate 3,656,232 of JAXDDW010000009.1, forward strand.
CATTTGTTTTTTCCTCTCCTCCCCTCCTCCCCTCTCGCTCTTCGTTCCGTCTGACGTACACTCTGCCATTTTGTGGCGCGGTCAGCTGTGCCGGGTTTAAACAGAACCAGGGTGCGAGGCCGGGAGGAGCGTAAACATTCAGGGGGGGTTAACTGAGGTCATGGTTAGTGGGAAAATCTCTCTCTCACACACACACACACACACACACACACACACACACACACACACACACACTTTGTCTCTCTCTCTCTCTCTCTCTCTCTCTCTCTCTCTCTCTCTCTCTCTCTCAACAACAGCACAGTAATAAAAAATGTCAACAAGGCTGTGTGTTATGATATTGCCCGTCCACCACCTCACCTCAGGACCAGACATAATACAAACATCACACTGATGACAGGCTTGGTCTATAAGCGTGGGCTTGGCTGTCTGACTGTCTGTCTGTCTATCCACCTATTGATTATCTATCCTTCAGCGTTGGCGGTCATAAATTACCCATGATCATCTGGGTGAAAAACATATTCTCCGACATCTGACCTGTCGCTGGAGGTTAATCAAATAAACCCCCCCCCCGCCCCCCCCGAGGCCCTGCGGACCGTGACTTGGCAAGTATCTGTAACTTACTCCTCCTGTACTCCTGGGAAGGGAGGGGGATGACTGAGGGTGATGGCAAGTTTTAAAACACTGCAATAAAGATTGATCTAAAACCTAAACACGTCCACAGGAAATAAAAAATACATCTGAAACAAACAAGTTATATATTTTACTGTCAGAGAACATGAACACCTCAGTCATTTACAGTCTTGGCAAAGAAACGCATCACTTCCGCATCCGCTGTGATGGACGGGCACGGTGTCGTGGAGATGATGGTAATATCAGAGGAAAGGAGGAATGGGAGGGGAAGCCGCTGTTCATCGGTATCCACCTCCTGAGTTTGTTTGGACTGTGTTTGTGGGATGCTAACAACATGTCATCACGTTGAACTTTAACAAAACAAAGCAAAGAGTTTTATGAGGATATTCAGAGGAGCAAAGGGGGAAGATAGACGATGAGAGAATTATGGAAACCGAGGGAGGAGCTGTAAATTTCCACAGTTCAAATTTTTTTTCGGATGCTGGGAAAATGTGTTCAAATTGCTTTCGGGCGCTATCTTCATGTTCACATATTGAGTCCACATTTTAAGCGTCCTTGTTCAGTTAGCACTTTATCTCATGGTGAGATATTATGATATATATATATACAGTATATATCATAGATGAGCGGGTCCCAGTATCGTCATTCAATCTGGACCTGTGCTCCCTAAACCTTGTGGGATAAAAAAAACAAAAACGTTAGCCATCAGTGACCGAATCATTTCACCTGTATGTCTGATGGAAAACCTCTTGAGGCAGAAATATTGCTGATTAACCCATTTAGACAGCATCAAACCAGAACTTTGGGTATCTCATTTTCTGTTTCATCGTCTCGGCTTTTGCACCTGATCAGGATTTTGGAAGTGTCTACACTGTCGTGGAAAATTGCCTCAGAACTACTAACTCCTTGCTATTTTTCTTAACTCCCCAGTACAGGCTACAGCTGCGAAATGGGGATCCTTTAAATAAACAAATATAAAAACAAATCTCATCTATAACTTTGAAAAGCAGCCCCGTCATATTTTTAGGGTAAAATCAATTCAACAATATGTCCTTGCAGCAGGCCGAGCGGACACGGCAGGCCCAACGCACGGTGCTGGAGACCAGCAGGCAAACCCTAACCCTGGGAATGTGTGCCATCTTGCCTGATAAATATCAGTGATTTGCTCCAGGCTTCAGACTGTGACTCACAGGAAGTCACTGTTTGAGACGGTTTACACAGATGGAGACCATTCTTAGTCAACATTCACATAAAAATCAGTCTGGGGCTTTTCTTTTTTTTTTTTCACGCCTCCTTTTCTCGGGATGCAGACAGTGGCAAGGCTTTAGTGTTTTACTGGCCGAGAGACAGCACCTTTATTTGTTTGCAGGATCTTTGTGAGCTTATTTGATTCTTGTCTGTCTCTTGAAAAGCTCTAAAAGGACACGTTTCACAAGGATCTGCAAGTTCACACCGATAGCACTTAAGACGTGAGTCAACTTGAGATTGAGTCAGAGAGATTTTGATCCTGATCCCTTTTTTACTCAGGAGACAACTGGTTTCACTTGGCTCAGTTTGGTACCTCCATCTCTGCTGTGGTTGAGTTGAGTTATGAGTACTTTTCTCCCAGTATGCTTTAGGATGAGTTTCCTAATCGCTATTTGGTCCCCTGCCCCCCCAACTGAGAGCCACGCCGGACCAGGAGGCTCAGAAATCTTCACATATGTTGCTTTAATGTGTCAAAGGCCCGTCTTACTGCTTCAATGTGTGCTAGTCAGGTTTAGCTACAAAAAACACAACATCAGGATAGGAGTGGAACGAGTTTATTTGTGTGTTGTTACAGTTACAGTAACCAATCAGTGGATTTCTTTAAAAAAAACTCCTTTAGTCGATTCATTTGTCATAGAAATGAAAATGAAAACCAAGCCAGATTAAGGGATTGACGTCCAGCACCGATATGAAACGCTGCTCTGCTAACGCTAGGAATGAAACAAATGGGCATCAGTGGGTCGGCTGCTTTGTTAGTTAGCCCTGAAAGGACTGGCTTTGATCTGGACCCTCTTTTCTCATTCAAAGCGGTTGTGCCGTCTAATTGTTGCCGGGATATCCTCAATAGTAAGACGGGGCATCCTGCTGGGTCATTCAGGAACATCTCCCTCTTTTGTTTCAACACATCTATTGCCTCAAAACTTTTTTTTTTTTTTGTCATTCTTTTATTTGTGCTACCTCTGCCGTGCGTCCGATAGCTTTCGGTGCTAGCAAATATTTTCCTGCAAAACAATGATACACTGCCGAGTTTGACACTTTGCCACAGGCGGACTTGTATACTTTTCTGTAATAGCAGGGTCTGGTCTATTTCAGGTACAGCAGGTGACTAGATTATATTGTCCTCCGAGCTTCCCTCTACCAACCTTAGATGTTATTTGCTCAAAGGTTGTAATTAACCACTGTTTCATTGCGCCCATTGTTGTAATTACAGCATGTATTCCCTCGAGGTTGTGAGAAGGAACAATTTCCTTTTTTTTTTCCCTTAAAATCTGCAGCTTTTTTTTTCTGCCCCGGTAGGTGGTTGTCATGTAAGCCTGGATGTCAACAAAGTTCTAAACATATCATTATCAACCTTTTATGTGTAAGAAAATAGCAGCCGAAGTGGTGTTTTAATCTGCATTCCTGTTTCTCACATGCTGCTCTAAATGGAGAGATTATCTTAACACCCTGCCTGGTTTCCTCGAACAAAACGGGCAAGACACAACCAAAGTTTTTAGGGGGAATATTTGTCTTTTTTTTAAAAATATTTACACCGATCTCGCAAATTTCACATCATTTTTGCTCATTTCTTCCTCTATCTTACACAGTTTCTATCTCAGCCCCATCTCTCTCCTCTCTTTTTTGATCCCAGTCCGCCGGCATCATCAGCTCTCCTCATTTACAGCTCGAAGGCGATCCTGACACCCCGGGACGTCATGTGAAACCATGAACGACAGGAGGCAATAAGCTGGAGAATAGCAGCAATCTTCAGGAAAAGTTCTCCATTCACTCTCGCTCCCGTTCAGTTCTCTGTCCTCTTATCCAGCCTTGAAGATAAAGAAGAAAAAATCAATACAGAAACACAGAGTTAGATAAAAGCAGAGGTGGGGGGGGGGGGGGGCGAGCCGGCCTGGTTGGGTGCAGTGAATTAAAGCGATCAGAAATTTCCAGGCCGCTCAGCCCTCGGTCTACATAACCTAACAGCCCTGTCTCAGCGCTGTCTATCACCCTCCACTCTCTGTTCAATCCCTCTTTGTTCACTTTTGATTTACTTTTTTGGTCTATTCTCCGTTTTCTTTGTGTTTTGGGATGAAGGAGCTGCTCCCATTCAGCACCAATAACTGCTGAATGAAGGTTTTGGATATTGCGAGGGAGCCTGTCAGAGACTGAGCCGCGATATCAACTTTGACAACTATTGGTCTCTGTGGACGGACTCTCTCTCTCTGTGTGTTGAGCCTCTTGTTTTTCTTGGTACAAATATGTGGCGATCCTCCCCTCTTCAAGCTCCTCAGGTACCGGATCACATCCACACCGACATCTGATGAACTGTAGCAGATATGGTGGGACAGATGTGGTGCTCTGCAGGACGACAGGCTTTATTTCAAAAGGGAGTGGGATCATATTTCACTGTTTCAGGGCTGAGGCTCTGTCATGTATTAATTAAAATCCAAATACCCTGTATTGATTGTGTTATCAGGCCAGTGCAGCCAGGGCCCGTCGTATTGATCCGGCCTGTGATTTATGATCATTTTCAAGAAAAATCCTTTTGTTTGATTATACGAGGAAACAGACCTTGAGTGTGTGTAATTCTTTTAGATCTATTCTGTAGCGCGGCGGCTAAAAAGACTGCCACCCTGAACGCCCCTCAGCGGGGGTTGTTTTCAACTAAAAAATAGTTATGATTCTGATCAGGCTGCATTGAAAGATATATCAAATGCACCACCAGGTTCCCCAGTCTCATAAGGCTCAAACTAAAGCTATAGTCTTTCAACCTTGCACTTCTTTCTACCGGTTTCTTACAATTTTGGCAATTTAGTATTATTATTTTTAGGTTTCATCTTCATGTTTGTGCTATGCAGCTAGCTGTAGCTCTCTGGCCAGGCAGACCACCAATGGGAGGGTGTTTTCATCTCAAATACCACTGTATGAATGCATGGGAGTCCTGAAATAATTCCCCTTCCACGACCTTCACCAAGGAAGCCGTTGTGTCATTTATCCTGACGTGTTATTGCAGAGCCTTACATCTCTCCTGTTGCTGATCGCTGTCTTTCTTAGAGCCGGGTCAGGGGCCATTAGCTTGTCATACCTCCATCGTATACAGGGCTCACATTCCTCAGCTGGCACAGGCTGGCAGGAGGCTGCTGTATCTGCTCCTCCATTTGGCCGGCAGTAAATCACAGCCTACTGTAAATATCATGTGGGCAAAAAAGCTGGAGGCTGGAGACGCGGTCGTAAGGAACACTCCAACGTACAGGCTCAATTCTGTACACTCGGCTCTCAATTCTACACAGTACATAACTCTTGGTGACTATCCCTCTCTCAAACATCACAGACACACACACACACACACACACACACACACACACACAGTTAAAATGTAAATAAATCATGTAAACCCAACTACTTTGTGTCCAATGTTTCTTTCACAGATCACTACAGGCTGGCTGAATAGCCTTTGCCTGAAAGTGAAATCAATATATAAGAACTGATTTTTTTTTAATATATATATTCACACCACATGTAGCTAGCAATCAGTCAGCCCTCTATAAAAGATCCCCCTCTCCTTTTGGCAAAGCTAGGACACATTTTACTTCCTTAGTGTATATCATACAAATTAATATATTATTTCCCCCAGCAGATATAAGGACTCTGCGTTGGAATAGGCCTAGTTAGAATTTCGCGGAGATCATGCTCAAGTAGTTGGTAGTTTGATTTTGTGTGCCGGGGTTGGTTACAAAGAATCAATATCAAATCAAGGAGGGTTGAGTTTCTAGATAAGCGCTCTTGGCCACTCTGGCTATTCATCATAAGTCTGTAGAAACCTGATAGGTCAGAAGAAATGATATTCCACTAGGAGTGGGGCCTTCTTATCTCTCCATAGCAGGGGAATAGGAGACATGGCGATCAATACGAGGCTGTTGTGTAGTACTTGCAATTATCAACAGCTGATTCTGTCCTCCCCGGCTGCATCTTTTAATACCACATAATTACAACTTTTGGGGAAATGCCTGGGTGAGAAAGGGGATTACACCTCCTGGTGAAGCAGGTTTCATTCTCAGCTTTGAAATAGTTACGTGGAAGTGGAAGACAGACAAAAGTGAATAACAGCAAAGCAGGTTTTATTACCCACCCCACACTTCACATCACATTTACCACTTTCAGTTTCTACATCACAACCAGTGACAGTGGTAAATAAAAATGTGGGTAAACTATGACCTCTAGTTGTACGTCATCACAAGTCAAACAACCAATATGTACAAAAATCAATACATTTCCTGACAAGCCTGAATACTTTTTTTTCTTCAGATACCATCCTCATAACTTTACGCTCCTTACTCTGATTTCCGTCATACCCATTTATGCCAGCCTCATTAAAAAGGAGATAAACTCTTCCTTAGATTACAAGATGCACAGGCTGAGTTTCATTCCTCATCATGACTCAAAAGATTTTTTTTTCCCCAACATGCAAACATTTTTTCAGTCTATTATGGCGCCAAATTGTGGGAGGTCGTAACAAATGAAGTAAGGGCTCCAACACCTCCTGTGGTATCCTGGCAGTAGCCTATCGCAGTCGGCTCAAGGGCATCTAATGATGGACCGGAGGCGGAGGCAACTTTGCGGAATCAAGGAGAGCGCCGGTGCGTCGGACAAACCGAGGAGTCTCACTTCCAACAACCGCCAGTTTCAGCTCGGTCACTCCTGCGCCCTGTGCGAGCTTTTTACGCGCACACTTTCAATTTACGCGTGAATTCAATCCACCGGGGCCGCTTACGGTGACATCTATACAAGCCGACCTCCACCAGCTGTTTTTTTTTTTTTTTACCTTTGATTTTACGCATGAATTTCACCCACCGCGCAGCTCTTCCTTTTCTTAAACCTGGATCCTACTATGCGGACTTTCCTCCGGTAAATGTTTGAAGACCTATCCCGACGTGGAAGGATAACTGTACGGTGCAGCCCACTATCTCAGCTTGTGTGTGTGTGTGTGAGTGTGTGTGTGTGTGTGTGTGAGAGGCAAGAGACTCTACCGGGACATCGATCCACAGCCCGAGAAGTCGACTCAACCCGTCTCTTTTCACCTCAACTCGTCGAGAGAAAGAGCTCCGGCGCAGTGGAAGGAAACCAGTGAGTCTGAAGCCCGCGGACTGTAACCTGCAGCCGTCAATCTGCACCGTTTGGCCGCGGACACACAAAGTCAAACTGTCCTAACACGCATGAGAAACTCGCCGGAGTGCGGTCGGGGCTAACCACCATGCTGGAGGTGGTTGGAGTTGTGCGTAAAAGCAGCTGCACACCGGACAGGAAGTGAACTAATTATTACTAAACCCCATCCCTCATTTCCATATCTAGTGTGAGTCGGATGGACCTCAGCCAATCACCCACCGAAGGGCAGCAAGAGTCGTAAAAGCATTATCCTTCCTCCCATCATAATTACACTGACATGCGCAATCTGCACACAGGCAACACCGGCTAATATCCCCTTATTTCACCGACCCCTCTCTCTCTGAAGGGTCCCATTTGGTGGTTGTAGATGAATCGGCAAAAGGCAGGAGCAACTCGTAGAGAAACACCAACATGTCCCGTCGCAAGCAAGCCAAGCCACAGCATCTCAAGTCAGATGAAGAAAGACCACAAACTGGCCTCCTCTCAAAACACGGTATGTGACCGGGATCTTAGATTTGCACCTTTTTTTACTTTTACTCTGTTTACTTCTGTTAGATGCTGTTGGTCGCCACGACGCGATCGACTAACACTATAAAGAAAAAAAATCATATACTTTCAGAAAAGCATTGATTTATGTTTTTAAACTGAAAAGAGCCTGTCGTCATATTATTACATTAGATGTGTGATGTGTGGGCCTGCTGGGGGTTTATGTCATCACTAGATTTATGTCAGGCTAAAAAAGGTGGATGGACTCTATTCAAGTTAAAAGGTGTGTAAAGTGGGTTAGCTGGGTTTACCCTCCTCTACGTCTCGGGCCCAAACATTTTATTTCAACATCGCAGGTTAACATTCTTCATTTAATGGTGATGGACGCGTTTCAATAACAGATCTGACTTATGCCAAATGAAATCACTGCTGGGCAGCCTTAAAAAAAGTTTATGATTTACTTTTACGTTAGGCTAAGAAAAGGGGAGTTTGTACATGTTTTCAATTTATTTTTGGTTTGTTGTCAAACTTTAAACTATTTAAATTCATCTTTTCTTTTCTTTTTTTTTGTGTTGGTTTGTGGAGTTAAAACGGGTAAGCCTGAGGCACGATGTCTAAAAATAGGGCCTATACAGTAACCTACTGTACCGGCAAAAACACCGAAATCCAGAATAAACTAGGCCACACTTCTGCGCGCGGAGCGGAGCCAGTAGGAATGTATTTTCTATCAAAGTTTTGTCTTCACAGATTATGTTGGAGGTTGTTCTTTTCGCCAAAAGGCCTTACTGTCAAAATATTTAAACATTTGCACCTTAATGGAAGACACCAGGAATTGACATTATACTATGAATGCGCCCAGGAGAAAAGGATCTCGTGTGGAAATGTGGTAAACAGCTTGTTCTGGTGAAAGTTAGTTTGAAATGTTTCGATTTATACTGCTGACCTAACTTGCACGAGATCTCGTTTATTTTAACGGAAGGCTTTTTGATGTGTGGCCTGTACATGAATTCATTTCATAAATACGAAAATCCAAGATAGCTGATGGGAAATTTAGTGCATGCCAACATTAAGTATTTCTTCATCTTAACTTCTCACCGAGAGTGTATAAAATAATCAATAATAATTAACAATCAAGTAATTGTTTTCCATGTGAAATAAATATTAAGATGATCTCCATTCTACTTTATGATTGGCTTAATAGTTTGGATCATTTCTAGTATTTTAATATTTCAATTCAATAGTAGTATTACCTTGTCCTGTACCTCGGGTGTACCTTGGTGTTATTTAAAACCTTTTGATCAGCATCAGCAGCTGAAGCACCAAGACCAGCCATAAATGGACCTGTGAGCTGGTTTTGGATCAGATTTTGGAGACTTTGTCCAAATTTGTCTGACTTCTGACGGTCTATGCATGTCACCTTTCGTTGCTTTATTAAATCAAATTTATTATGATGTATTTCATATTTCTGTGTATATTTATATTATACTAGTTTGTCCACGTCATCCGTGTATCATTCACAGGCAAAATACCTATAAAAGATGAGGCTGTTTTTAATGCATTCATTCAACATTTGATCGTCGTGGTTCTTGTGCCGTGTTTTTCTATACGATGTCACGTCTCTTTAGTGTTATTTGTGGCTGTGAAAAGGTGTTGAGTGTGGAAGAGGCCCTTCTCAGGCCCTCCCACAGCCCTGCAGCCAGGCAGGGGGTTCAGTCACTCTGAGATGGGCTTTGATTGAGCCTGCTGACTTAACCTTTGTCAGCCTCACCCTGCTAGGGGCAAGTGCTCCATGTCTGGATCATAATACAATTAGTACATCTGAACCGTTGACCTCTGAAGCCTATAGGTCACACAAAGAGGCAAACAGGCATTAACGCTGTGCTGAGTGACTGTTTGGTTTTCAGTTGCGTTCATCATTTTTCCTTTAATCCAAGCCCAACCACACACCAAGAAGTGGTTCTAAATTTGTTTCCTAAGCTTATGGATCACGTTGGTGAGTTCTGACGTTTATATTTTAAATACATTTTCATCAGCGTTACAATATTTCTAAATATATTTATAGTTACAAATACTCAACGACAAAAAAAATCTCTCTGTTTTGGTGGAAGTGAATCTTACAAAGGACAGACAAAACCCTGAGCTGAAACTGTGAAAGCGTTTGCACTCCTAGTGTTTGCTGAATCGCCTTGGTGATCTTGAGACCACCCACTTGGTGAGCCAGTGACTCTGATTATTTACTTTTGACTAGGTCTACGTTTGAATAGATTTTACTCAGTCAACTGTCTTTTCTCCCTCTTCTCAGCTGGAAAAAAAACTTTAGATCAGTCAGTTAGTTGACTGATAGACGGAAGATGGTTGGAGGCTTCAGCCCTTGATGGTATTAACTGATTTGCTCCTTCCTTCCGTTAAGGAATGCAGAAATTGCACTGTGTGTTCTCAGTGAATCTGTGAGAGTGTTTTAAATGTGTTCCTGACGTCTTGTTCTGTTTTTAACTCGAGCACATCGGGTCTAATCCCATAAAACTTTAGTTAATGTGGCAAAAAGTGGTGAAACTGGGTGATTTTTGTATTGACCACGACTCACAAAAAAACACACATGAAAGCACGCATGGGCGCACATACACACACACACACACACACACACGCTTGTCCTCCTGCACAAACACACACATCTGAAATGCTTTGTGTCCGCACAGGTTTATGTAACATTAGGACATTAAAACAAAGATGCAGATGTGTTCAATAGACACACACACACACACACACACACACACGCTCACACACTCAGATGTGAGGACTTATTGTGATTTTTAGATCATGTGGCAGAAAGAATTATTGCAGGAAATTAAAAAAAATGTTAAAGTAAATTTATTGCATAATTGTGACCAAAAATGTTCCTTAATATGTAATTACTAAAGGTATTTATTAATTTAATGGCATAGTTATACCTTTGCTTCACTAAAGTTATTAGGGACGCCTGAGTGTATGTAACCATAATTTACTATTAATTTCCCACAATCTTTCCATCTGGTATTGCTGTCTGCTTCCTAATGGGGCAAAGCCTGAACAGATGCAACATATTACATTACATATCAGCTATAGTGAAGTAGGACAAAGGGAAAATCATCCTCAAACTGAAAGAAAAGATATAATACAGTTTTCTGCACATTCATGTTTTTGAAAATGTGTTTGAATATAGCCAATAGTACAGATCTAACCAAATGTGATAAAAAAGTATGTTGATGTTACTAATTACAATTCTCAAAGTTGTGAAGAATGAAACCAGAAAATCCAAATGTTGTATCTTATAACGTTACTCACATCAGGGGTGAGTTATTGGTTTCTTTCTCATTTCACTTTCCAATTCAATTTGAAACCTGTTCAGCAGATCGGCCGACGTGTCATTTAGATGTTCTGGAGTAGTGAGGAATAATAATAACATTGTAATAACATAACGTTGAAGATTTCAAGCTCTAAATTGAAGTGTAGTATTTACAATATTATATCATTGATTGCCTGTTTTTGTTTTTGCCTTTTCGTCATTTGATGTAGAATCATAATTCTGTTCCTCTGGAAATTCGAAAATTTCTCAGAGGCCAAATTGTATAATAAATATAATGAATGATGTTTTAATCAGATTGCTTGAGTTTGCCATATAGAACAATACAGTTAGTCGCAGAAATCTTCAGCAATAACGGGAAAGTATTTGGGAGTCAATTTAGTATACGTTTTTTGTGATTGTCAACCTCACACAATCTGAATTGTTCTGATGCATTAAACCCCACCCATCTGGCCCTCTCAGCAAGGTAAAACAAACACAAAGAAATATATGGAGATATCATTTGACCAATTTTCAAACACAGATGTGGCTATACTGAAATGCACTGGAAATCAATATACTCTATGGAATTTCATTAACTGTCTGGATACACAATTGAGAAGTCGGATAACTTTATTGAACTATTGATTTTGGAAAAAATATGAACATCTGAAAACAAGCAGTGTGAATAGTGGTCAACCTAAATGAGTTGAAAGCTTTTGTTTGCACGTTTGAAGGGGCCTGTTGCATTTACATTTAAGTTGCATCACACATTAAAGACAGATTAATTATAGCTAACACGGAGCTGCTGTGCTAGTTACCAACGTATACAACTCAACTTTTCAAAAGTTGGGAAATATAAAAAAGAAAATATATATATATATATATATATATATATATATATATATGGTAACCAACAAAATTACACAGTAATAAAATAAAGTGTGGAATCAAGGTTTTCAGTAAAGTATCACTATAATAAATCATTAATAATATTTTAAATTCTTTATCTCACTTTTCTCTCTTTTCAGGAACCTTGGAAGGCATGGAGAGAAAAGAGATCAGCAGAGGTGAAAGCTGCCATGGCAGCGAGGAAACGCACATCTGTGAAAAGTGTTGTGCTGAGTTCTTCACTTGGCCCGAGCTGAGTGAACATCAGACCGTCTGCACCGAGGACCCCCTGGTGCTGATAGTGAAGGACGATGAGGGGATGCCTGTTCCTGAGGAGTCTCCTATCGGACCCTCCCCAGTTCCTAGCATGGCACCCAGTGACTCGACCGCAGCAGATTCCATGGACGGCGGCTTTGAGCTGGGAGAGACGCTGGTGAATGACAATGACAGCCTGGACAATCTAGAAGAAGCAAGGGAACAGGATGAAACCATGGAGCTTGAGCATTGTCCACAAGACAAATACACAGCCGCCTCCAGCCCCCAGCCTCTAGATTCAGCCGAGTCGAGTCCCCCTCAGATTTCAGCTGCTGGCAACTACAGCATGCCGAGTACAAATGTGACACTGGAGATCCTTCACAGCACCAGGGTGGCTGTTGCCCAGTTCTCCCAGGGAATAAGCAGCAGTGGTACTGGAGGGAAGGCAGCTTCAGCAGCCATCCCAGTAATCCTGGAGCACCTGTTAGCTCTGCAGCAACAACAGGTCCACCAGCTGCAGCTTATTGAGCAGATCTGCAGCCAGGTAGCCACCATGAACAGACAACCCACACAAGCAGCATTAAACCCAGTCTCCAGAACCCTGTCTCTGGCACTTAACCCTTTCCCATCTCAAGGCCTCATCCCTCCGCCCATCCTTCCACTATCAGGAACAATGCCCTCGACCATCAATGGACAGGCCTCTGTTTCTTTGTCATCCATGCTTGAAAAGTCACAAAGTCTCTCCTCGCAAACTGTATGTGGGCAGTCCAACTTTAGAGATGTTACGTGTACCTCGGCCTCCTCAGAAAACTTGCCACCACCCACGTCCACCTGCAGCAGCAGTATTTCCACATTACTGCCTCCTTATACAGGCTCACACACAGGCAGCGTTAGCTGTACTCAGACACTGAGCTCCTCCAGCCCCCTGTCCCTGGGGCAGAGCAGTCTCCTCAGCTCATCCTCCAGCCTGCCATTTCTACCTCAGAGCCCCCCCAGCAGTGTAATTTTCCCCAACCCCTTGGCTAGCATTGCTGCCACAGCTAATGCACTTGACCCTCTCGCAGCCCTGATGAAGCACAGGAAAGGAAAACTGCCCAACGTATCCTTGTTCGAAACCAAGCCTAGCCCAGAGGAGCCCTTCTTCAAGCATAAATGCAGGTTCTGTGCCAAAGTGTTTGGCAGCGACAGCGCTCTGCAGATCCACCTGCGCTCCCATACAGGAGAGCGGCCCTTTAAATGCAACATCTGTGGCAACCGCTTTTCCACGAAAGGGAACTTAAAGGTCCACTTCCAGAGGCATAAAGAGAAGTATCCTCATGTTCAGATGAACCCTTACCCTGTGCCAGAGTATTTAGACAATGTGCCAACAAGTTCTGGTATTCCCTATGGAATGTCGTTCCCCCCAGAAAAACAAGGCTCCTCATGGCTGGATAGCAAACCTGTTGTAGCATCTCTGCCCACCCCTATGGGTCTTCCACTTTCCTCCACTCTTACCAGTATAGGAAGCTCAAATGACTCTGTAAGTGTAACACCATCCATTAAATCTCCCTACCGGCCAGCCTCAGGTGAATGTGTGTCTTTGTCACCTAATCGTATAGCCAGTGAGCCTCATTTCCCTCCTGTTCCAGAGTCTCCGCAGTCTAACCGCGAAACAGAAGCCTCCAATATACTGAAAACAGAGGGGGTACACCTGCCTCAAAACTGCACCCTGAGACTGAGGGCCAACCCTGTCACCGTGGCAACCAGCACCACGACACCGACCGTGTCCACCACACCTGAACCCGCCAACCCGGCATCCCCAGCCTCCAACTCCCCGCCCCTCTCGTACCACTTGGAGGAGATGAAGTTCCCGTCGGGCAGCTTCCTGGACTCTATGCAAACATCCGAGACCTCAAAGCTTCAGCAGCTGGTGGAGAACATCGACAAGAAGATTACAGACCCCAACCAGTGTGTCCTCTGTCACCGTGTCCTCAGCTGCCAGAGCGCGCTGAAGATGCACTACCGCATCCACACCGGGGAGAGGCCCTTTAAATGCAAGGTGTGCGGCAGGGCTTTCACCACCAAGGGCAACCTGAAGACTCACATCGGCGTCCACCGGGAAAACCCTCCGGTTCGGGTGCAGCACTCGTGTCCCATCTGCCAGAAGAAGTTCACCAACGCCGTTGTTCTTCAGCAGCACATCCGCATGCACATGGGCGGGCAGATTCCAGACTCGTCCCTCGTGGAAGGATTTCAGGAGATGGACGGCGACAGCTCCTTCAGCGAGAGGAACTTTGACAGCCTCAGCAGTAATGACAATGACCTCATGGATGACATTTCAATGGATGGCGATAATGACGAAGAGGAAGATGAGATGGAAAATATGGAGGAGGGTATAAGTCTACCTAAGCCCTTGAGCTCTGTTTGTAATTCCCCTCCTAAGTCCTCGGCCATTGTTTCAAGCATAGCAGCACTGGAGAATCAAATGAGGATGATTGACTCCACATTAAGCCTAAACCACTCCTTCGGCATAAAGGCGCTGACTAATGGTTTCATGGACAGCGGCCAACTTGCTATCAACTTCTCTTTAACGGAGAAAAGGGTGGAGAATTGCAACGCAGACAGCCCAAATGTGTCTGACTCTTCCAGTTCACCTCACGTATCAGCATCCCCTATACAAAGCAACTCCGAAGGTATTATGAGCAAATCTCCCGCTGCGAGCACCAGGTCAGACTCTCAAGAGCCTTTGGCAGCCTCGGTGAAGAGAGAGCAATCCGATTCTCCTACCTCGGCGTCGGCTGTCGCAGTGGTCCAGGAGCTGAGAGGAATACAGCCCGGCAAGCTCAGTGTGAAAGAGGAGAGTCCTTACAGTATGCTGTTCCAGCTGGGCAGAGAACGAGGTAAACCTGCAACGCCGAGTAATGGTATAAATGATATGGCATCGTCGTAGCCTAGCCTACAAAAGTTTAAAATGTGTTGCACAGCTTTACTCCTTTTCAGAATATCTTGCTAACCTGTTGAAAGTGTGCACAATGGTGGTTTTACTATGTTTAAATCATACAACGTTACTCCTGTTCATTCATTTCAGCTGCCGTTCAAAGCATTCCAGGCCTGGTTACCAGCACTTCATCGGGCATGATAAAAACCGAGATGAATGGGCACAGTCAACCAAACCACCAGAACGAGGGGCAGCACCCCCCGCCGTTTAGTCTCCACGTCCCTCCAGCTTACCCCCCTGTTGGTAGCCCGGGGATGACCTCCCTGCTTGGCCCCGCCCCTCCTCGCCGGACACCGAAGCAGCACAACTGCAACGCCTGCGGGAAGAACTTCTCATCGGCCAGCGCCCTCCAGATCCACGAGCGCACACACACTGGGGAGAAACCCTTTGTCTGCTCTGTCTGCGGCAGAGCTTTCACCACTAAAGGCAATCTGAAGGTAGTTAAACGGCTTTTTTGTTGTATTGTTTGTGGTTCAACTGATACATCGGTACAGGCAGATATTGGCCTTTTAATAAATATTGGATACCGACCAGTCATGTCATGTTCTTCCCTGATGACAGCTACATAAAAACGTCCAATGAAATTGTATTTGCTTTGCACATATTATTTATGTTTAATTGTTAAAATGTGTTTTTTATAAATTAATTGTTCATTCAAAGGCCTAATGTATCCCAGAGTTTCCTTCTGACACTGAATAGGTGCATTGCAGAGTTTTAGTGTCCTGTGGTCTAAATGCTGTTTCAGAGGCTTTTTCTGACAAAAATATAATCCTTGATTAAACACTGAATACTTGTCATTTTTGGAATGCAGATAAAGACAAATAAGGATATTGAATATGGGCACAAAATATTGGCTATTGCAACAATATCAGTTTTGGCCTTCAAAAAACAATATTGGTCGAACCCCAGTATTGTCAAATCTTGTAATCTCTATTAAACAAATGTTGAAATTGCAAAAGTTATCCATGAAATGTTTTTTTAAAATTTTTTAATCAAAAATACATTTGAAAAGCTAGTTAGTATTGAGTGTGTTTGGAACATTTTACATTTTTCAATACCTATACTTGGAATGGGCCTGTAGGGGAGATTTGGGTCAAGCATGGTACCCATGTGTTAGGGGTTTGATACTCACTGGCACCACTCATGCTAAAAATGGATGCAGTCATAATAATGTGAGGCACTTGGAATAAAAGCATATATTTGTCTCCTCCCTTCCTCATTTAAGGTTCATATGGGCACTCACATGTGGAACAACGCACCAGCCAGGAGAGGCCGGCGGCTGTCAGTGGAGAACCCCATGGCCCTGCTGGGTGGAGACGCCATGAAGTTCGGAGAGATGTTTCAGAAGGACCTGGCAGCTCGAGCAATGAATGTAGACCCTGGATTTTGGAACCGCTATGCGGCAGCTATCACCAACGGCTTGGCCATGAAGAACAATGAGATCTCAGTGATTCAGAATAGAGGCATCCCTCAGCTTCATCCTATGACTGCTGGCATGGACAGAGTGAGCACCGGAGGAAGCCCAATAACAAGTCTAGGGAAGACAGGCATGGACCTGGGAACTAATAGGCATTTTTCTATGTTGGTTGATGACAGTAAAGAAATTGGGATCAATTGAATAAAGGTGAATGGTGAATAAATACATTATGCAAACTGTTATGGAAGTTGAAATATTTGTAAAACATGTTGGTTCTTATGTATTGTATTATATATATATAGATTTTAAAAAAGAACTTTTTATCATTTGACAGAGCATAGTAGGCTATTCACATTTTGTTTTATTTTGCAGTCATTTGTGAATGTTGTTTTTCTATACAGTACCTAAGTTGTTTCATTATCGGAGAATTCCTGAGGTGCTTACCTGGGAGACGTATTGTTACTCTAAAGAAGGGAACATATGATGCAAAGAATCTGCTCTCTCCTCTGGACAGCTGCCGATGCTGCTAGCTGGTGCAAAGCACAAAATATTCTTATAAATACCCATAATTCCAAGTTGCAATGATCTGTCCTCAAAGTTATGATGAACAGTTCTCATTCTTACATAACAGTTGGTCAGAATA
Source organism: Hoplostethus mediterraneus (assembly GCA_034670385.1). Taxonomy (NCBI): domain Eukaryota; kingdom Metazoa; phylum Chordata; class Actinopteri; order Trachichthyiformes; family Trachichthyidae; genus Hoplostethus; species Hoplostethus mediterraneus. The sequence continues at coordinate 3,673,240 of JAXDDW010000009.1, forward strand.
AAAACTAGAACAAACCACAGTCTGTATGTTCAATTCACTACCTCACTGTGTTTTACAGTCTGTAGGATTAAGATGACATGAAATGTCTTCTTGTTTAAACACTGAATGGAGTTTACTTATAATGTCATTTAACAAATTACATAATAGAATTTATACCTGAGTAAAATGTTCAACATGGATTGAGGTCTTTCTTTTCATTCTGCTTGAGATGCATGTCACCAGGAACTGCTTTTGCAAAATTTACTTCTCTTTGACCTTATGCATTATGTCAGCAAGGATTTTTTCCATCCCCTATATAAATTATTTTGTCTCCAAATAAAGCATCCACGTATAATGGAGAATAGGAGAGTATCAAGTACTGTAGTGTACAGATGCACACTTATGAACAGAATGTATTTGTTAACATGTTTCTGTATTTTGTATTTCTTTTTGCAGTAAGTCATTTAGCATTATACACCCTTCCCAAACTTGCGATTTTAGATTTGAATAGTTCTATACCACCACACTGTATTTTGGAAAAAATATTTACTTTGAGTTTATCATCTTTTAATTTGGTGCAATCAATCACGTTTACGAGTAGATACTAGTATACTAGTCGTACTTTTTTCAAATAGTGGATATCCACATTTGAATTGAAACTCTTTATTTGATGTAAATAAGAGGCTGGTACTGTACATGGCTGCTGTGTGAAGATAGACACTATTTTTCTAGAGCTCAGAGATCAGACACACACCAAGCAATGGAAGTTTCTCACAGTAAATAGTTACTACAAATTATGTTGGCCTACACATACCGAATAAAAATACTTTGTCTGGTTCACATTATCGAATTTACTTAAATAAAAAGGATGAGACAGAATGGTCAGCTTTTTTCCTCACATAGGAAATTATATTAAGAAAAATGGAATGGGGTGGACAGAGGGATGACGAAGGGTGTGAGTTAAATATTTTATTGTGTTTATTGTTAAAGTTTTAAACGGGTTAGGACATGATGCATTAGCGCAGTGAACGGCAATGTTGTGGCTTGTTTCTAAATTGAGTTGAATAGGAGGCAGGGAAAGTTTGGCCCATCCTCGCCTTCCTTCCTTCTCCTTCTTCTTACATGCTCAAACAGTAGGAACGTGTGAGTTACGTCGACGCACTATACTTTGTTTCAAAACATAATTTTAACAGAAACTATACATTTATATCAGTGACCATAATGAGGTTCGGCAACGGACGTTTGTTATATGCTGCCTTCAAGTGCTCCTCGCAAGAGCCTGCACCCTACTTCGGAAATTGTAAATAAGACTGGTCGCACATTCAAGTGTTTTTACTCAGAAATAATAACAATATATATATATATAACAAAACGTCGCAACAAAATAAAAATATGTTGGTTGTTGTCGCTTTAATAAGGAAAACAAGTGGAACAGGCTTGTGCTGCAACAACAGAATGGAGAAGGGAAAATGCACATCAGGCATCTGTGTGTGTCATTTGATGTTGAATTCATTTATTAAAACAAATGTGACAGTAGAAACACAATATGACTTGTCTGCATACAAAGCCAAACAATAACATAATAATATGTCATAATAAAATGTAGCATGTTTACCATCAGTTGTTGAGACGGCTTCCATGTCACATCTCGGCATCTCGGGTAAAAACATTTAAACTTCCCGAGCCCTATTTACAATTGTGTTTGGTCGTTTATATGGCGAAAGTTCACAAGTACGATATTCTTGCACAGCACTGGAAGGCGGCATGAATTCCGAACTTTTCTAACGTGACGTCATGACGTGTCTGCCCAGCCAAGATGGCTGACAGCATCCCGATGCGGAAGAACTCGAAAAAAATCCTGTATTATAACTCTGCAAGACTTTCAAGGTATGGAGGGACTAGACTGTTTATTCGGTCACTCACTGAAGAGGCAGTCAGTGAGTGAACATTTTAATTTTGCTTGCTCGGTGACATTTGCTCTCAGGGTTTGTGTGAGTTGTGGCTGCTCCCGTTAGCTTGTGCTAGCATTGCTGTTGTTGTCAACGACACTGACAGGTCCCTACCTTGTTTGACAGTTGGCCGTTTTTTCTCTTTCTAGTATCGGTAAAGCTAGCAACACATCTAACGTTACATCTATGATTGTTTATTTGTACAATATAATACATTTTGTAACTAGTTTGTGAGCTAGTTAGCGTACGTTAATGTCAGATTCTGCTGACTACTGCACTGCCCAGTCCACTCTGTCTTGTAAAGTCACATGACAATGAGTCTTTTCACGAGTTATTCACCTTTTCATAAAAGCTTTGTTGCATGTAGTCACCATCCAGTTTATTGTACATGCTTCAGATTGGGCCATAGAACTGGGCGAGGATGAGCTTGTAAATACTTAGGAAATTGACAGGATGTGAACTAGGCGCATGACCAGGTACTTGTGGGACAAGGGCAAGTTTTTTAAAAACTTTTTTTTTTCAAAATGCAGAGTCAGCTACAGAGCAGCCACAGGACCAGAAAAAGTCTTGACCTCCCCATCACCTTATACTGTAGGTTTCCACACTTAACATCAGTCGTTCTTAATCCTGGTCTAGGAGTTCAACAGCCCTGCTTCTCTTCTATCCTACCAGGTAGTTGATTGGCATTCCCCTTGCATCCTCGGTGTACAGCAGTCTTTGATTAGATGACTAGAATGGAAACCAGCAGGGCTGATTGAGAGCCACTGCTCAACATCACCAAGGGTTTTCTGTGTGTGTGTGTGTGTGTGTGTGTGTGTGTGTGTGTGTGTGTGTGTGTGTGTGTGTGTACACATTATACATACATTGATGTGTGTGATTCTGTTTTGAAAATAAACAGAATATATAGGAAAATGATCAGGAAAAGCAAAAAAATAGATAAAAGAGGCACATTGAGTAAAATCAAGAACTTCAATCAAAAACTATGGACAGGTATTTGTCTTGGTGATATTGATGCAGAGCCACAATTTACAGCATCTCAGTACATATTAGCACACATGGTTTAAGGATAGACAGCAGGTTGTTTACACTACTGAAAGCCTTTCTTGTCCCTATGGAATTATTATATATTGGCTTCTCAAACTAAAGTTGAAGGAACTTGAGAGATATGTCATGTTGCACCAGCTTTTACATGTTTTGCTTTGGCACGATGGGCTGCTCTGTAGGACTGTATCAGTGAGAACCGCTGAATGGTTGGTCTTAAGCTCATAATCCCCCCGATGCTAGTTTTATGCTTGTTCACATGTCCATGTTTTTTGCGGGTACAAGACACACTCATTCATATACAGCTGAGTGACCTTTCAGGCTGCTTATTTTGACACGGCAACCACCATTAAGCCTAAGTCTGCTCTCACAGATGACATCTTTTTACATTTATAACTGGGATGGGTTTGTTTTAATCATCTGTCCTTGGCATTTTTTATTTCATGTTCAGACCCTTTTTGTAGATTACACTAATACATCCATCAGCAGATATTCTGTAAGTTGGCATTTGTTCTCTGATTCTCACATTAGGTAATATGATTACAAGTAAAAGCATGATTTCTTTAGGGATAGGAATAGGCTTTCAAAATTAGGTTGACGGTAGTGGAAGAGGTCAGTCACCCTCACTAGGACTGACTTTTTCCTCTGGTGCTACCAACACTGTTAGTTGGTGGCACCAATATTGGGGTCTGGAAATGTCTTCTCAGGCAGTAATTCATATGTTGTCATATGTTATTGAAATATATGAAATGTGAATATGAATGTGTCATTGTGCTGGATAAATTGGATCAACATAGATAATGTAGATAATAGGTAATGAAGTGGTAGCTCCTTTCACATCCTCCTTATACCAGACTGTGGTTTGATATTTGTCAGTGCTGAAGCGTTGATTTGATTATAACATCATATCCTGTGTATTGGTAAATACGCAAAGTCATGAGGTGGTTCCTCATTTGTTTTTAACCAACGGGTTTATCTCAGATAACCAAAGCAGAACACGACACCAACTGACATTATGTTTAGCTAAGGCTTAATCTCTGCAATAGTGTGATAAATAGGCAAGGAAAGTAGGCAGTGGGCACACTGTAATGAGTAATTGACTGTTTTACATCAGTGGTCAACATACTGTTCTGTTGGACACTGACTTGTGAAAGAGGGCTCCGTTATTGCATAGTGCAGTGTTTGTATTTTCTAACTCAACAGGTCAGTATGTGCACTTTCACTTACTTGATTCAGAAATACTAAAACCAAAGTGATGGACAGAGGTACACAGCTGTCTTACTTATGCTGCATTCAAGTGCTCCTTTTACAATGGTAGTTATATTAAACATCTATTGCTGCCATGCTCTCTGCCCCCGAAACATCACTCTTTGAAAACTTGGGTATCATACTTGAATGTAGCATCATTCTCAATAAATGTTTCTCCACAAATCCAAAAGCAAGCTCTCCATATAAGCTTCAGCTGATTATGACGCATTTTATCAGTCATGCCCAACATAGGTTATTATCAGCCCAAGATAGATTGTTAACCTGAGATCATTTATTATTTACAAGAGATCAATTATTTACCTGCATCAGTTTCTTACTTTGTATTTATTGCATTCTGCCCACGTGCATGTAACCTATGTTCAACCTGCAACAGTGTGAAATGTATTTAATTTAATGATTTTCTGCTTGGGGTTGTGTAGGCTAATACTTTGGTTTACTGCAAGTTTAACTCTAACTAGCAAGTACTAGCCTTGAATGCATGACTGGTCAAATTACATTCATCAGACAGTTTCCAAATAGCGAGATCACCTGCCGAGAGAGCATCGAGTTCTAGATCAGGCCAGAGTGACAGCAGTTCTGAGTGGAGCTCAGTGGAGCAGCTCTGCTATTCTAGCCTTCATTGGTAATCACCTACATTCTTTAATAGTTTATAAAAGACAACACATTGCTTAGTGTATATTTTTTTAATAAAAGTTTCAGAGACTTAGCTGGGTTTTTGGTTGCATTAGTGCAGTCACACTCTGAGAGCCCTGCTCACCATGTAAAACATGCTTAGTGCTTTTGGAATAGTGGTTGGGTATACAGATCCAATCTAGGTGTGTACATGATGAAAAGGAGGTGCAGAGCAATGCAAGCAGAAGGGAAATGCTCTTGATTTTACAGTAACCAGGGAGCAGCTCTTCTTGAATCTGATATCCCCTTCAGTATTCAACTCATTGTGGTCCGGGTCTACAGTAGCCTGTCTATCACATGTGTTGCATTAGAGGGCTGATTCAAAGATCAAGGCAGGTTCACTTATGTTATCAAATCCAGTTGTGTCTTTGCTTGTCATCTTGAGTTCTGTTGTTCTTTTTTCCCCTGTTTGTTTTGAGTGATATGTCTTTTTATAAACCCCTTGTGTTTTTTTAATCTCCTATACTCTGTTCTTTCTGTATTTTTAGCATCATTTTTAGCATCTATTTGTTATCATTGTGCACATAATTGAAACTAAACTAAGTATAGCTTAGGTACTCATCTGTTTTATGATGACTTGGTCAACATTGTGGGGCCGTGTGTGCTTTTCTTGTTAGGCTTCAGACTTTCTTGATTCCTTAGAAGGGCCTGATGAATAAGACATGATGAGCTTCTCAAGAGTGTTTCCAGTGTTTCTTTAAAAATGTCTCAGTGATGTGAAAGTACTCTACAGTGTACTCTACAGCACTGACTAACAGAGGAACTGATCCAACTGCTCTAACTAGCTTTAATCCAGTCTAGCCAAGATTAAAACCTTTTTCTACAGTTGTAGTTGGAGAGTCATTAGCGTGTACAGATCTCAGAGGGATACCATGACATCTAAAATTGTGGCTTCTTCTTGTTCTTCACACCAGGCACTTAGTCGGGTGGAGTCTCTCTTTGTACCTTGACACAAAAAATTACGTTAATATACCTCATGCAAAAGGATGGGTACTGCTAGCCACAAGTTATTCATTCCCTTCTCCATTATTGATGAGCTCACTTTCATCACATTTTACGGTGCTCTTTCCTCACAGATACTCTTTAGAAGATGAGTCCTCCAACCTGGATGAGATGCCCCTAATGATGTCTGAGGAAGGCTTTGAGAACGATGAGAGCGACTACCAGACCCTGCCCAGGGCCAGGGTCAGCCAGAGACAGAGGGGCCTCGGCTGGTTCCTCCTAGGAGGGTGGAAAGTCCTCTGTGGCAGGTATTTGTGGAACATTTCATTATTGTTATGTACAGGTCAACAACATAGTCTCGTGTAGCAGGACCCCTTTTCCTTGGTTTGTTTCAGCTCCGTCTTGTCAAGTGAACAAAAGCAGATTCTCAAAGTTCTCAGGACAGTTGTTATTCCTGGGACCATTTCTTGGCAGCATTCAAACCACGGGAGATTGTTGGCTGTGTCCTTTTATGCACACTAGCATTCACCTTGGCGCCAAATGTTGGACAGAAAAGGAGATTGGTCGAGAGGACCAAGTTGTGGGTTTTACACATGGAGAAAAACCAATACCTGATCATCCATCACCTCCAAAACACAAGTAGAAATAACACCCTTGGAGTCAGACTGCATACAACATGTATTCAAGTTTCACTATAGTTCTTTTCTCCATAAAATAAAGTTCTAACATAACATGGGGATGCATGCATCACTTTTGTGGGAAATTCATTTTCATCAATTTTCTAAGAATGGTTGCCAGGTTAGGTATTTTCAGAGAGAAATTCACACACATTTGTAATACTTTCAGTCTTATGAATTACTCTACTGCACTTCAAAGTAACCTTATATTATACCTACAGATAAGTAATTTCTAACCAACTTTAGTTTTCACTCTGCTCAAAGCTTTAATGCACCCTGAAAGTTTTTTATTGTCATTCTGTAAATGTGTGCTGTGTGTGCATGTGTGGTGTATATTATCAGCAAGTATGCCAATGATGATCAGTTTGGATTTCAAACGCACCGGTAGTTGTGCATGAAGTGCAAAGAGAGGATAAGGGAATGTTTTTTGGTCGAGTTCCTCGATGCGCACCAGCAGTCCAAAAAGATTTTCAGGTCAAATAGAATGGCGCGGTTTATCCAGCTAATGATTAATTTGACAGGTTTTGCCCTCTAAAAATGCCCGTTTTGGCAACGTAAGAGAGGAATATTTGTTGGTGCCAGCACAATGGAGTGTAATAACATTTGCAAACAAATGCTTGCACAGCATTTCACTGCCTAAAGAGTAACTTTTATTTATGGATGTATTTCAGAGAATATTCAGTTTTCAGTGTCGTTGTGTTGTTAGCGGGGCATCTCCAGTCCATGCTGCATATTGATCCCCCCCCCCACTAATGAACAAATCGGATTTTTCACAGCTGACCAGTTTGATGCTTTCCAGTAATTTTATGTGTGTTTAGCGTGGGATTATAAAACACAAATAATTCACGCTGAATAAGCCCTGACTATTCAAATGGCGTATTATTTGAATAGCATTCATTTGCGCAAATAATCGGTCTTATGAATCTGGTGTCAGGGTGCGTAGAGACCAAGAACACCAGGGCCAATATAAACAAGACTTTTTTTTTTTAGCAACGTTGATTTATTTTGTTTTATGTTTTGCCAACTTGCTTAAAAAGTGGAAAAGCCAAGGCAATCAGCATGACGGTATACACTGACACTCCCCTCTTTCCCCCCAGGTGCCAGTCTAGGTCATGCTCACATCAAGCTGCTCTGATTGTAATTTACCCCCACACTAGACTGTTTGCATTTCACGGAGATATATTAGATAAACCCCAACTAAACCATTAGCAGGTTGACAGAATGTCAAATACCTTTTTGGAAATGTTCACTGGAGTAGATGTGAGTCAACTCTCTAACCCTCTTATCTCGTTAGCACCTTCTCATAATGATAATAACTCAATAATAACATAGATACATAGGGAATGGATGATCTTTACATGTCAGCAATAGTGCTTCTTGATCAGTTTGAAGTAAAACTAGCAAAGGAATACATAGACGAATACATGTACATGTAATACAGCACATCATGGCTCTTCAGGTTAACCGGCTTGTTCAGCTCTGAGTACGTTTCACTTCCACACCATTGGCATGAGAGTCCCCTCCTGGAGAGCTGCTAACCTTTTCAGATCATTTAAAGTGCTAGAAGAAAACCGCTTCCTCATAAAATTGTGTCAAAAGTGTCTTGAAGATCTAATTAACACTGACAAGACCAGGGATATAAATAACTAAGTACTGTAGGATGGAGCAGAGCACAGCTGTGCAGCTCATTGGCTCAAGACCGGTAGTAGAATAGAAGCTCCAAATTCCACTATTTCACCAAACTTGTTTCTCACAACAGAATAGGATGCTGAAATACTGTTTGGTCTACCTGTCAAAGTGGCTTAGCTGGTGTTAATTTTCCACCCCTCTCAGCTGCTGTGATTGCCTGATCCGTACGTGTCGGAGGAAGAAGCAGCTGAAGGCCAGGACGGTGTGGCTAGGCTGCCCTGAGAAATGTGAAGAGAAGTACCCCAGGAACGCCATCAAAAACCAGAAGTACAACGTCTTCACCTTTGTGCCTGGGGTGAGCTGGCTCTAAGACCTGTAGCCTGTGCTAACCTGCCTGGCCTTTGTAATGTTAACTGAATGCACATTTCAGCATCTTACTTTTGTCCCATATGCAGTAGTTATTTCTTTGTATTGCTCTATATGTCCACCTACAAGATGTTGAGTAGTACAGTAGTATGCACTGGGTGTATCCTAATTGTTAACTCTTCCTTTTTGTCATTAAGGTGAGGGTTTACTCTGTAGGGGACATTAGAGATCCATCAGACTTACTTATTAAAAAGCAAATGGCTCCATGATTAAGAGGCCCACCTTTTGCCCAAGCCATAAAATGTCAACTGTCTCTTGGAGATGTAGATATTCTCATCGATAGTGAGGCAAACGCCTGTTTTTCTCCCTCCACTTTGAATTATTAAATACACACAAATTGAGTTTAGCAGTGTGCATTTTTCCTGAAAGGTCAGGGGGTTCATTAACTACAGAGCGGCGTCCATTGATCCCATTGTCTCTGATAATTTGTGACTCAACGCTAGACTCTCATTATTGCGAACATTATTCAAAATTTGAGCCTGTTGCTCTCTGCTAAAGGTCTCTGAGGTAGTGGCAGCAGCAGAGAAGCCAAAAAGTCCCCCGATGTAATCATCAATGATGGCTTGATAGTTTGTTAGCGAAGTGCCCTGAATACGTCACAGGTGGCACTTTGGTATATGCGAAGAAGTCCTGTGGTAAATATCCCCCTGAAACAATATCACCAAGTGTTATCAAGAGAATGAGCTTGTTCTCCTGCTTCATTCATTATTGTGGTGATCAGTCTTGAGTGTCTTTTTAGATTCACTCAGCGAAGCTCGGGGAAATAACCACTCCCTGACAGCATACCAGGTTTCCCTGCCAAGTGAAATCCGTACCACTGAACGTCGAAAGAGAAGCTCCAAAAGTTTCCATTAGGTTAATGTAAAGTTAACAGCATTAAGTTGCGTCTTTTTTCCTCCCCGGGTCATGTAACCCATCCTGCCTGCTCTGTTGTTATAACTGCTCGCCCCGCTTGTCTTCCTTGGCAGATGTCGTCGTCTTTGACTCACCCCGCTGACATATACACTCACCCTGCTGAATCCTTGTCTCCTTTATCCTCTCAGGTTCTCTACCAGCAGTTCAAGTTCTTCCTCAACCTCTACTTTCTCGTGGTGGCCTGCTCCCAGTTTGTCCCATCGCTGAAAATTGGCTATTTGTACACATACTGGGCACCTCTGGTAAATGCACTTCAGTATTTACTCTGTAACTGGTTTGTAATAGTAAAAGTTTAGGTTTTGGTGCAGGTTGCATTACGGAAACTATGCTTATTTGGCAACCATTTTGGGGTTAGCACATCATTCTTTTGCCTTTTTGAATTGGGTTTCTATATGGATGCTTGTTAAATTGCAACATCAACAAAAGTCAGTACATCATCCGCATATTTCTTCATGCATTTCGGAGTCGCCCCGTCGTGGAGACATGCAGCACCTGGCTTTCTGTTACGCTAACCTTCAAATAGTTGAAAAGTAATTTCCTATTTCCTAGTGACACATGTCCTTATGCTCTTTTGTTGTGTGTAAGCTGTATTCTGGATCAGCGGTCCTCCATCCTGGTCCTCGGGGCCCAGAGCCCTGCTGGTTTTCATTCCAGCCGTCTAATCAGGCACTGATTTACACCCGGGACACCAAATGAATGCACTTAACTACTTGGTAGGATAGAAAACCAGCAGGGATCTGGGCCCTAAAGACCAGCGTTGAGATCGGCCGTTCTGTATGTTCTGTTAATGGCTTCTGCTATTACTTTGTCAGGCACCTTGTCAGGAGTGATGGATACCAGTAATCAGTGCTGTGATATTCTGTCACCCAGGGTTTTGTGTTAGCCGTCACAATGGTGCGAGAGGCTGTGGACGAAATGCGACGCTACCGACGGGACAAGGAGATGAACTCTCAACTCTACAGCAAGCTCACAGTGCGAGGTTAGGGAAGCGCCCGACACATCCCTCGGTGTTCCTCCTCACGTCTGTAACAGATTGCTGACATTATGGTAACGGATATTTCAGCGTATAGTCAAGCTCTCCCCATGCAATTAAGAGACGACAGTCCACTGGATCTACACTTGTAACAAAGGTCATTCTTCTCGCTGTAATTGCATTGATTTTTTTCTCTCTCCAATTTCTCAAGACTGTATGATCTAAGATCTCTCCCTTTGTTGAATGTGTGGTGAATCCCCTTGTGTGATATCTGTGACTGTGGCGAAGGATGTAACTTTCACGCCTCCGTGTGTGCACGTGCGTGTGTACGAAGCTGTGTGCGCTTGTGTAATAAGCAGTAGAAGGATATAGGGGATATTGAGTCAGTATAATTGAGAGTGACCCTATGTGCCATTGTTTTTGTCTATGCCTCAGACCAGAGATCACAACAGAACGGTATTACATTTGCATGGTCGAGGTAATCAATCTCTCAGAAATTGAGGGAGAAAGAGAAGAGCATTAGCAAAAACAAGGTTGTGGTTTTAAGAGTCAGCGTAATTTCCAAGGGCCAGAAATCAATACCTGCATTTTATTTCACCACTGTTAAAACATTCAGAGCACATTATAGGAATGATTCAGTCTGAATATGCCTGCTGAGTGAATTTAGGATTCCTGTCTGTTGTTGTCGGTGGTCTTTCACTTTTGTTATCCATCAAATCTGTTTTCTCTCAAGGTAAAATTCAAGTGAAGAGTTCTGACATACAAGTTGGAGACCTGATCATTGTTGAGAAGGTGAGACTGCAGTATTTTCTATAGATTTAAAGGTTTTAAAAGGGATTTCTTGTCACTATAGTAACATTTTACAGTTCATCAGCCCATAGTCTGCCATGTGTTTTATCTATATATTCTGCATAGCTCCCTCTTGGCCTCCTGGTTAAACTGCAACACTTTATTAGTTAATATCAGTTAGTTTCATAGGAAATAAACAATGTTTAATATATAATCTACACTTTGCTGTAGCCTGAGCACTGCATCGTCATTATAAGGCTGAACCTGGTCTAACCAATTACAATAAACATCGACAACCCCATGCATTACTGGTATTGAAGCATGCCCTGACTGGGCAATCCCATAAAGTGAGTTCATTAGTACTGATAAGTGAATGGATGCAAAATCCTTGTCAATGAAGAATTACCACTACTTTATCTCCCTAACACCCTGCTCTTCTTTCATTATCCTTGGGTATAGAGTTTGCACCAAGAGCCCTGCCTCTCTCCCTTAAAGGAGCTCTGCTCACCTGCACAACAGAAAAAGAGGATTTCTGTTTCTGTGGAAGTTTGAGGTTGATAAAATAACTAAACACTAAAACTGAATTTGAAAGCACGGTACGCAGTGCTGCCGCAGTTGCACTAGTGCTGTGACTGTGAAACTGAGAAGGCACTTTTGCCACTATGAAAATCCCACTCACCTGTTGGGTTTGTGATCTTGAGTTTCAGCTCAGCCAACGTGAAATCTAGCTGCTGCTGGCAACAGGACAAGTTAAATTTCCATTACTGTGTGTTAGATAGACTTTAGAGAACTGGTTTTCCTTCACCTCCTAGTCAAGGTAGTGACCTTGTTCAATTATTCAGACAGATTCAAAGGGCCTCTGCCACTGTGTCAATAACACCGCCATTTATACTCTTGGTTTTTATTCCTTTTGTAGAACCAAAGGATTCCTGCAGACATGATCTTCCTGAGAACATCAGAGAAAAACGGTGAGCGGAGGAAGTGTGTGTGTAGCTGTATGCATGAGAAGCAGGGCTGTGCTTCACCAAACCCTTCCCCGGATGAGTAAAGGTTAAAAAAGACACTAAAACATCCTGAAAAGCATAAGCAGGTCCATAATGCTTGTAGAGAGAATACACGGTCACAGAGGTAACACTAGTCAAGTATCCATGTTTATGAACATCATTTTAGAAATAGACAGAATAGTGACAAACGTTGTGTCCCCTGAGCGACTATAAGGGAGTGTCAAGCTAAGTTGGGCCAGAAATATGAGTCCTTTCACACACTTCCCGTCCTTTGACATCATCTGATCGAGGCAGCCTGCGATGCGTATGATTTATCCTGCATTCTTCCCGTGACTGATGATGTAAATTCCAATTAATCAATGAGCCGCGTCAGATCCTGGCTCTTTTCTAAGGGGCATCGGGAGGAAATGTTCTGAGGACATCATTTCCATCAATCTCTGATGTGCCAATATGCTTGGCAGGGAACTGTTGATGTCTTTATGCTACACACACACACACACACACACACACACACACACACACACACACCCCACACCCACCCTCTCAGCGGTGTTATGAGGAGTAGAACTGCCATTGCAGCAGGAGGAAAGCATGAATCATCCTCCTCGTGATAATGTTTTCCATCATACTTAACCCTCCAGGGACTATTTATCGCTGCCCTTTACCCTCTCTGTCAAATAGTTGCTCTCATCCATCAGTTTCATATGTAATATTACCTCAGATCAATACAGGCCACGACTGCTGAGCGTTTATTGGGTCCCGTGGCATCCACAAGGGCCACAGAGGCACTGTGCTGTTGGTGGCTGGCTTTGGCTCATGCCACTTAAGTTTGTGTTTTACGTATGTGTCACGCAGTAGTATTCACTTCTACCTAATCTCTGACAAATCTGAGGGATTCCCTTCAGAATCAGAGTTGTTTTATTTGACCAACAAAATGAGTGTAGAGGAATTTGTCTGTGACAACTACCGCAGGCATCGCCCTCAGTGCAGGATGTGCAACAGACACACAAAGACTTGATAGTATTTCTGTTTTTTTTCCCAGGTGCTTGTTTCATCAGAACAGATCAGCTGGACGGAGAAACAGACTGGAAACTGAAAGTTGCTGTTGGCTGCACACAACGGCTGCCAGCACTGGGGGTATGGATGAGTTATGTTGAATAGGTTATCGTCTATTTCTGGCTACAAATAAGCCAGATGATGAGTAAATGACGAATGTTCACTGCTATCTGTTATCATTGCTCATCAAGTGAAGTCGTCCCCGTGCTTTAATGGAAACCTAATCACCAGTGACAGACAGCAGGAGCAATCTAGACCTGACAGCAGCTTCCTTTAAGGGGGGGGGGGGGGGGGGGTAGGGTGATACGCAACACTTAAGATTTAAGTTGAAGTGATGTTTTTTTTCATTGCCACTTAATGTGATCACAGAATTAAAGTTTCAGCAAGTCATTTGATGATTGAGCTGTGGCATCCATATTGGGTTTCTAGAGGATGGTGAGGGTTGTCTTCCTTTTTTAGTCACTATTCAGACCTGTTACCATGCTGGCATCCGTTCAGCTTGGGATGCACCATACTGGATGTCTGGATAAAATAGGGTATCGGTGTAAGGAGCCACGCATATCATCGTCTGGAGTCAAAGCAAATCACATGGTTGTTCTGGTGTGATCATTTTCACACACATAGTTAGATTTCTCTAATTTTTGCCATCATAACCCAAACTCATATTCTAAGGCACTAGTTTGTTAAAACGAATGGTCCGGGTCTTTCAGTTTCTCGATAGCACTTTAGCAATTTGGATTTTTACAACGCTATGAGGTCATTCTAACATCCAGTAAATAGTGACGTGCTGGATCGATACCGCTGTTAACCAGTGCCTACTTTGTAAATTTAATGGGGGTCTATTGACTTTCATGACCCACATGTTTTCATGAGACATTAACACAAAAATATATCTATTTGTGTGTTTATTAATATGATTATTAGTGAGACTTAGATGAAGAGGAAGTCATGTCGAGCGATGTAGCCGTGTTACATGGCGATTGACAGGGTGGCATGTCACTGGCTGTCTTACTCATAACATGTCAGACCCTAATGTCATCATTCTTCTGCTCTCCACCACTATCATGGCTGTTTCAGTGTCCACGTTGAGCGACCAGGTCCAAGTCTCTGAGCCTGACAGTCTTCTATTGTGTCTCTGTGCCTTCATCTGTGAAAGACTGGAGCAACCTTATTCTCCATTGGGGGGCTCGGTAAAATAATCTCCCCTGCTCCTCCTTAACCGCTCTGCCCATGTTCTCACCAGGAGAACACTATCTGAGCATGGCTGAGGGTTGCCTGGTCGCTGCAGAGGCTGCCTGCCTGAATTATTTAATGTTTACAATCAATTTGGTTCCACACGGGGAGGTGTTAGATGGTTGACAGGTCATAGTTGCAATCTCACTTGCTCGGACGACTGAGGGAAAAAGATGATTGGAGGCCGATATTGCATTGCTTGTTTATTGTTTTTTGTTGTTGTTTATATTCAAACGTCATCCTTATATTTATGTAATTGCATTTCCACATATTGATCTTTTACATCAAGAGGGTACAATGCACTTGGACAGATTTGACATATTTTAGACTTTTTTTATTTCATTTAAAAAAAACATTTTTTCTTCTTCATCTTCATCTTCAGCAGTTGACATTTTTTACTTAGGCATGAAACTTAAAATGAGTGCAACAGTAGAATGAGCTTACATTTCTAGATTGTCAACATTAAAACTATCCTATAGTAAAACGTGTGGGGATCAAAGCCACGTCACCCAGACAAAATTCAGTGTAATCCTAAAAAACAAGGTGAGAATTCAACCCTGGTAAGCTGAGAGAATCACTCACTGAGGTCATTTAGTGAGATTGTATTTGAATTTTGTGTTCATTGATCAATACTGGTTTATCAATGCCCATCTTCTTATCTGTCACCTCTCCTTTCCTCAGGACCTCTTCTCCATCAGCGCCTACGTCTACGCCCAGAAGCCTCAGCTGGACATCCACAGCTTCGAGGGGAACTTCACCAGGGTAGAGTATCGCCCGCTGACATATTTATGACTCACGAAACACAAATCTAAAACGAACGCAGGGTTTTCCACAGAAATCGGATTGACGTGAAAGATGCGTATCAACGGTAATGTGTTGACAAATGACAACAATGAGGACTTGTGTGTGTGTGTGTGTGTGTGTGTGTCTATCCGGGCCTCTTGTTATCTCCAGCATGCATTCCTCTTACATCACAGGCAGGTCCTCCCCAGCTCCAGCTCCATCCATCCCCTCTCGTTGCTCAGTGATTTTTTTTTTTTTTTTATTAATAGCAGATTAGCGCAGCCCCCACGGAGAGGAGAGCTCCAGTACAAAGGGAGGCTTTGTGGCCCGTCTTCACTCTTGGCCACACACCAGGCTTAGTGAGCGAGCACTTCCTCCGCTCATTCATCCTCCGCGGCCTTCCTTTGCATAGCGTGTGCTTTTAGTCTGAGCAGGATGGGAAAAAAATGGGTTCCCACAGACAGCAAATGAACTTACCTATTTATGAGGGTTTCTTTTTCCCCTTTTTTTTTTTTTTTCCTCCTCGAGACGGATATGGCGGCTTTGTTTCTATGCTCTCTCTGCTAGACTCTCTGCAGTTATGACCACCGTAGCGTGCGGCCAATGTCAGGTCGGTCAAGCGCTCTGCAACCTGCCATTTATTTTTCATGCACCTCTTCCCCAAGTTTGAGTGGATTGACAGGATGTGGGTGCTTAGGTATCATAATTATCATATCAGGCAGGAAATTTGAGCTGAAACCGGAGCCTCGACTCTGCACTCCTGACTCGAGCCATTTTCAGCATTTGTCTTTATTTAAGAGAGCGGGGTAAGGAAGGGGGGAGGGGGTGAAACAAGAGGCTCTCCGGGGACTTATTTATCACTGAAATCTCATCTACGCTCTATACTATTTTAAAAGGGGAGCCTCTATCGTCATGCCAGATCTTGTGAAAGTATTGATAAAAGAGGTTACCATATTGCTATAGAATACCCCTGAGTCAGGCGCTGGTGGAATTACTGACACAGAGCAGAGCCTGGCCATGGCCGAGCTGCATACGTTGTCACCTTAGTTCAGTTCAGTTCAGCTGAAATCTTTATTGTCCTGTTGGGGAAATTTTGGTTTTCAAACAGGGTTTAAAAACACGTAAAAAAACAACACAGTATATATACCATACAAACGAGGATCAAGTGTAAAGGCATTCAAGAATAGCCCTGTGTTTGTGCTAAAATAGCCCATGTAACTCTAAAATTCTCTACTGGATGTTGTCAGTTTGCTGTAATCGATGTCTGCATCCCTCACAGTTGATTTAAATCGAAAAAATGAAAGCCTAAATCAGGTTCAACATCAATATTCTTTTGATTTTTTGGGGGGGTAGAAATTTATTGTTGAGCTGCATTGATTGCTCCTCACTATCTCAAAGCAAATTTCATTGCTTCCTGGTATCCATCCCGCCCCCCCCCCCCCCGTCAGTTCCAGGGCGACACAGGGTAGTGGTAATTAGAAGTTGGCTGATTGCAGAAATAAATTCACAACGTTGAGGTAGGAAATACCTCAAGCAACTAGTTCTCACTTCTAGGGAACTTCTCTTCTGTGCCACCCAGAAGCTTGTTTGGCTGCTTTAAGAACATTAATAAGAACTAAAGTCTTCCAGTTTAGAAAAAAATCAGCTTGAAATGAACATATTTACAAATATTTCTAGCATATTTACACATATTTATAAACATTGTAAATACTGGACCATTTCAAAAAAAAAAAAAAATGTGTTTCCTGTGCTGTGATGCTCAGCTAACCTTCAAGCCTGGTCTTTCTCTCTCTATGTAGTTTACAATAGTGTTGGTTCTGCACTGACCATAATTCAGTGCACAGTCAAACTGTCGGTGCTCACTTGACTGAACACACTGAATATAGACGCCCGGTTGAAACAGCCTACACAATATTTTAAAGCGGTAACCAATGTGTAATAGGCTGTACGTTGTATTTGCTTCACAGAGGGAGCGATAGTCAGATGGGAGTGTAATAGTCGGCTAATGTTGATAGCTAGTAGAGTAAGAGATGTTAAAGCATGAACAAAGTACTAAAGTAAGTAAACTGCCATCCTGTAGGAAACACTGGACTGATCAGATATATCCACCATCATATTAACAGTTTCTCTTGTTTCTCTTTACCTGTAGGAAGACACAGACCCCCAGATCCACGAGAGCCTGAGTATTGAGAACACCCTCTGGGCCAGCACGGTCGTTGCATCTGGTGAGTGAATGCCAGCTGTGTTCATTTCAGCCTCGGTAAACTGGTACCACACACAGCTATGAAATATTGAATGGATATATTTAGTGATAGTGGCTGTCTCTGTACAATGTAGAGAGGCCCTGTTGTGTTTCGGTGTGAACCTACAGACTATAACCAGAAGTACACGCCACTACTACAAATTCCCTCTCATCAAGCGTACTCGACGGTTCAAGTGGTTCTCACTGTCACTGTGGTATTCAAGTTGCGTTGATAGGGGAATTGGTGTGAAACTGCGATCTGCACTTTGTAAAGAAATGTACAGTACAGTTGAGGTAATCCTCCCTGGCGTCAACTCAACGGCTCCCCCGCAGGAACGCTTGTGTCAGTTGAGAGTGTTTGTGTGACGCTCCCAGCGCCCAGCGACGGCCAAACTATTGATTTGCGGTGTCCCTCTCCCCCCGACCTGACCTTGACCAGAAGCACACAAACACACACACACACACATACACACACACACACACTCAGAGTCTGACTTAGACCCCTTACATCATCTCTGCTTGGGAATGTCATTGTCCCCCTCAACAGACACTCGATAGCCTCCACAGTGGCGTTCTGGGTGTTTTTAAAGGGCCTGGCTCACCGTCGTGAGCCCAGTCCAGCTGTGACAGGAGGATTAGTTGTTCCCGTACTGAAAGCCCTTCTGCGTGCTGCGACACACACCATTTGTCACATTGTTCAATTTTTCTGAAGTTAGAAAGTCAAAGAGAACAATTCATCTCATCAGATCCTATAACCACTGCTCTCTCTCTCTCTCTCTCTCTCTCTCTCTCTCTCTCTCTCTTCCTTTCTCCTTCGTAATTTTGTTTTCTCCCCATTCAACTTTCTCCCCTGCCACTTTAATAGTTTGGGGAATCCGAGGGCTGTATTTGAGTTTATTAGTATCCTTGCTCTCCCGTTAAGCTCATTTAATATTAATGACTCATTAATCCTTTGTAATAAGGCCACCTTAATGAATCTGCAAATAAAGATGGTGGCGTATTGATCAGGTTTTATGAGCTTCCATAGGACGGCTGAAGGCCCTGGGAGCCTAAGCGTATTAAACCGCTGTCTGTTGGGTTGAGTGGCTGGGAGACAGAAATGCCTCGGCTCAGCCTTATTGTGTTTCTTCTCATGCAGTTCATCTTACTTGACCAAGGTGTGTGTGTGTGTGTGTGTGTGTGTGTGTGTGTGTGTGTGTGTGTGTGTGGGTGTGTGGGTGTGTGGGTGTGTGTGTGGGTGAGGGGGGTGAGGGGGGGGGGGTGGGTAAGTTAATGAGCAGCATTACTTTCCTTGTCTCCCTCTTTGGCAGGCACAGTGATAGGGGTGGTGATCTACACAGGCAAAGAGACCAGGAGTGTTCTCAACACGTCCTATGCCAAGAACAAGGTGAATACTTTTTTTTTTTTTTTTTTTCTGTAGACGGAGTTTGTTCTATGATGTGTGAGACTTATTGTTCACGACGCCACGAATGAAAAGATTAACTTTTTAGTCATTAACCAGGGGATCAGTCATCTCTCATTTTCTATCACATTCCTGACAACAGACTGATGCACCAAATACTTTTATGCACAAACGCCACCTTTTGAGTTTATTATTTGCAGGGTGTTTTGGATTGATTTGCAATGTTTTGGGGGGAAAAAAAAATATATAATTTGCTATGTAAAGAGGGATATCTTCATTTTACACCCCATTTCCCAAAGCAAGACTAAACTAAAAAACACTAAAGCCCTCTTTGGTGGCGCCAGCATGGATGTAAATGATTTCAAAAAGCTGGAAGAAACAAAGTAACGTGCTCAGTTCTCTCTGTACCATCTCCTTTCTCCTGCCTTTAATCACTAATCAATCACTATGGGGAGGTGGTTTTTTCACCTTGACTTTCTAGATAAAGTTGAACCTGTCAATGCAAAAGGTCGCCGTCAGTTGCTAATTAACCAAGAGGGAAATTAACTAACCGAGGATTTAAATGACATTTTCAGCAGAATGTTAATCCTGCAGAATCCCCATTGAGCGTTTTGTCCCCAGATTGAGGAGATTAATGAAAATTTGCTTCTAAATATAAGATTTTACCTGGAAGATCGTCAGGCTAGATAGACACGGGTCAACTGGCAAGAGGCGCACGTATCGATGAGATTGCAGCTGCAGTGTTTTGGCTGCGCTGCAAGAGTATCTGTCAACGACGTTTACACACAAAGTTATCACCCGTGATCGTCTGTTGGTCTGAAGCTCTCCGCGGTGCGACGTGGCTCCCTCCGACTGCAGTGCCGTTTTGACACCGCCACCTTTTAATAAGAACGCTGATGTGGCCCGGTCGAACGGCAGCGGCCAGTGTTTTGTGTAAGCTCCACAGCTGAGAGGAATTCAATATTTCAAGGAGATGATGTCAGAAGTGCCAATATGGAGACTGGAGATTGGGGGAGAAAGTCGATACAGTGCGGCTAAAGTCGCCAGAACGTTTTGGCCTCATATAATCTGTTGTGACACCGGCCAGGACAATGCCTGTACTTGATCTATCTGGCAGGACGTCAGGCTTAGATTCACTCTTTGTCTCAATATTGTTAGATGGACCTCTGTCGGAGTGAAGAGACTGAGCAATGTCATTAGACAAGAGGTTGTTCTTCAATGACGAGTGTTTGAAGTTTTTCCAAGCGAATGAAAAAAATGTTTATTATTGTTAGTAAGTTCATTTTCCTGACCTCTTTGACTCGCTTGTGTCATGGACACTGTACAAGCCTCGACCTGCCGACTGAAGCCCGGACGGTCTTTGGTTTTAACTCGATGAATATTCATGTTCCGGGGCCGTAATTCATCAGATTTCACACACATGCTAATATACCAGCCGCACAGGCAGATCCAATCATTCCTTTCACTTTTAATGGCTGGCGGATGAATGGACTAAAATATGCACTTTTATTCATTGATAGCATCTTTAGGTTGAGGTAATTGAGTCCTTTTTCCCCCCTTGACTGAATGAATAATGACTTCATCTGATCCTCGGCGAGCCTTGGAAAATTTAGACCGGCCATTGTTCAAGCAGAAGGGGATCCTTTGCTTTTCAGGCATGCACTGTGCTCTCTGTCTTAATTTTTCTTCATTTTAATCCACCCAAACCCCCTATTTTTCTCAATAGCTCAACCATGAACCATGTAGTGAGGCACCGGGGTGGGGAGATACCCACCCGCTCCCTTCTCCGCTACTGGGAGTTTTAACAGCGACTGATAAATCAGTCACACTGGTCTCCCAGGTCTCCCAGTCCTCTGGGGAATGGGGTTGGTGGGGGCTTAGGCACTGGAGGAATTCTCCTGCTTTTTATATGTGCATGCCCCCTCCCCTCCTTTTCAGACCGGTTCCTTTATATGAGGGAGGGGAGATGTTATGTTCTGCTGTTTTTGTAAGCGTGGTGCGTTAGATGAAAGCCCTCTGTGTACAGGGCTTCGCTGTGAGAGCTGCCAGAAAGGGGAAGGGCGCTTCTTTATTTGACATCTTTTTCCCACATGCTCCATTGGCTGGGAGATACACTTGAAAAATAAAAGAAAACTCTGACCCCTTTTTATTTTTTTTGAACAGGGCCATCTCAATATGGGAACTTTCTCCATTTTTTAGGCCTTTTGACCTTCTGCTGCATTCAGACTTTCACCACAACAATTCAATTTGTGGTTTACTACAAAAAAAAGTGCCACCAATAAAGTAATTTATGCCTTACACATGGTTTGCATGATAAAAGCCTGCAGCTAAGAATGTCTTTGATTTGTTGTTCTCCCTGAGGGGCGTATTGTTTGGTTTCAGGAGCAGATGGGAAAATAACAATGAGTCTTCACAAACATAAGTTGATGTACTTGTCAGAAATGAAATAACATGTATACTCTCTATCTGCAATCTGTACCTAATAAGTTTATGAAGTGTCTGAGTGAAGAGGCAACGGCTCTAGAGCTTTGGTGTAGAACGGATCAATCATATATACTCATTTGTTTTAAGCTGCTTGGAGTACCAACTTTAGATAATGTCAGGTAAATTGTAAAAAAAAGTATACTAAATTGACTTAAATTGACTTTATTTCCTGATTGTCTTAACTTTCCGTCACTCACTGCATGGCTCATGGGGGGTCGTGGGTCAGAAATAAATCAGAAAAAGTAAATACTTGAAGAAAAAAAAAATTTGCAAATCTGTGATCCAGGTCTGATCATGGTATTTTTTCCCTCTGTGGCAGATCCGTGTGTCCTGACCTCTACCCTCTTGTCCCCTACAGTTCGGCCTATTGGACCTGGAGCTGAACCGCCTCACCAAGGCCCTGTTCCTGGCCCAGGTGGTTCTGTCTGTTGTCATGATAGCGCTGCAGGGGTTTCTGGGGCCTTGGTTCCGCAACCTGTTCCGATTCGTCGTGCTGTTCTCGTACATCATCCCCATCAGGTACTCCGTCACTCTCCTCGTTCCTCTGAAACAGCGTTGTTGATGTTTGCCTGTCTGTTATTCTGTGATCACAACCAAGTAAACATGGCTGCACACATTTTTTCCGAGGAATGAATCTGGTCCACAGATGGGGGGGAAAAAAATAAAAGCACAGGAAGGAAATTGAGGAGCATTATCTATGAAAAATTATCGAAATCTACCATCCCCGCTTTGATGTGCAGGTGGAATGGCTGTGCTGAAAACACTAAATATGGCACCGGAACTTATCTTCATTTTTGTTTTAGATTTTTTCACACACTCAGTTTAGGCTTACTCCTTTTTGTTTTTCCTATGTGTAGCCTGCGCGTTAACCTGGACATGGGGAAGTCGGCCTACGGCTGGATGATCATGAAAGATGAAAACATCCCTGGCACCGTGGTCCGAACCAGCACCATCCCCGAAGAACTGGGTCGCTTGGTCTATCTCCTGACAGACAAAACAGGTAGGCGTGCACACAGAGAAGAAACATTTTAGTTGATGCTTTTATCTGAAGTGACATCCGGTGAGTGCCACGTTATAATGCAGTTCCAAAGGAAAATTGCAGTCAAGGATTAAGATAGAAATGCACAGTAAAAATCACCACAACATACCTGTATACTGTGGGGACAAACATCCCTTGGTAACACCAGCCAAATGCTACATCCTGTGCAAACTAAGCAACCTAATTCTAGTAGAGTAATAACCTGTCAGACCTTCAGCATCACGAACAACCAGACGTTAGGACTGCAAGGTTCAGAGCCACATCACGTATGATCGAGAAGTGCTGGGTAAAGAAATAAGGGGGAGAAAAGGTTTCCAAAAACCCACCGTATTTCCGGGAGCTGTTCAGACCTCATTCCACTTTGTTCCCTATCGTGGCCTGATTCATTTATAACAGACGCGTGCTCTTTCCTAATGCCAGACATTGTACCGGAGTGATAAACTCCTGCGGTGGTCCTAACATGCTTCTCTGTCTTACTCCACCGATTTAGGTAGGAATAGATTAGCTCTACAGCCTATTTATCCAAGTTGATAGTTAAAGCACATGGAAAGAGGAACAAACAATCAATCCATTAGAATTGGTTAACCCTGTGGCTCTAATGTTATTGGAAGGTAGATGCCCTCTAATCAGCTTTACGCTCTATCAATACACATTCTGGCAACCGGCATCCATTAAATGAAGCCATTGCCCCCATTTTCAAAGTTTTTTTTTTTGTTTTTTTTGTCTCTGAACACTCACTCAGTCTTTTTGTACGCAATGTTGTGTCTTGTCTGTTAGTTAGAGAGGACAGGCAGTCCATATGGGTAATTAGATTAGGTCAATGAGGAGGGAGTCACATCACCCTGCAGGTCCCATGACGCATGGGACGTTTTGGGCAGTCCTCCGAGGACAAACAGCGTGCCGTAAGACGACCACGTTGTCGCCACCAAGCTGACGGCAGCTTGATAAATAAGAAATCTCTCAAGTATTTTTGCCCCTCCACATATTTTAGCTGATACTGATACTTTTGAAACACTACTTTTGATTAGCTGAAGTGCCACACAATCAATAATAAAACAAATTAAACTGATGGATGTGCTCTTGGCATTTACAATACCATGGCCAAATTTATGGAACTGATCAAAAACAATCAAAAAGGTGTCTTGGAGGCTTGTGGCTTCTGTATTGGTTTCACAATAACGATAACCAGTGTCCAAAACTTTTTTTTGGCTCGCCTGCTAAAGGACGATAAACACCAAAACATTTACCAGCCAAAATAATTACTATGAGTTCTTCATAGAAATATGTTCCACTACTCATTTTCAAAGCTAATTTATGTGTAGAGCAGGCAACCAATCAGCAGCCTGTTTGATACACAGTCATTGTTTTACTTTGATTTGATTTGCTTACGGTCAGAGAGCGTGTACGGTGGCCAGCAGGGACAAAGTCTGAGAACAGGAAACAACCAAACACCATATATAACTGAGACAATCAAATGTTATCGTCTCAAAGTGGCGGCTGACCTTTATTGATTTATCCACCAAAGACAACTTTTACTGGTGCTTGGCGGGTGTTCGGACCTTAACACAACCAAGAGAAACCATGTGAGTGAATCTGTCCGGTATCTGTATGGATGATGTCATTTCCTCATGAATTGCCTGTGACATCTCGGTTGGTGTCGTGGACTTGCAGGCACTCTGACACAGAACGAAATGGTCTTCAAGCGGCTGCACCTGGGGACGGTATCCTACGGGACGGACACCATGGACGAGATACAGAGCCACATCATCCAGTCGTACGCTCAGGTGAGTCGTCTTGTTGTCTAACCTAATGTTAAGCTGGCGGGGATGCCTGGGGTTAGAGGCTGTATTGTAACTGTAAGGTCACTGGTAAGTTACCCACAATTCCTAATGGTTCAGTCCCTGTCAAAGTGCCCTTGAGCAACACACTGGACCCCTACCTGCTGCCCCTGGGATCTGACCTCTCTGGTCAAATGTGGACATGTATGTGTGTCTTCTATTTTCTAGAGTTGTATCCTTGACTGGCTCATCAAATCTTATTTTCTCATAACTTTTTTACTTTTTCTACCTAAGATTCTCACCATAATCAAACACATGCCATCCAGGTAATTTGGTGTGTAGAGCTTGTGGAAATCACCTTGCGATCTTACTAATGATGCTACCGGTCTTTTTTTTTTTTTAAACTATAACCAGATATGCTACAGTTGTCAGATATCAGCACTGGAACAAAAAAACAACTAACTGGCGATCTAAAAATATATGGATTGAATGGAAGATGAATATATACTCCAGATACATGTGTTTTCCTGCTTAGCCCCACCTCCTTTTTTATATTTAAGATGATGTTTCCAGGAAGGAAGCCCATATTGTTCATTCATCGCGTGGTGTGGTTCCTGAGCAACTCCCTGTACTGTAATCCAGTGTATTCCTCACTGGGTGGCTCACATCAGGCTGGGCTGGCTTGACAGGATGATATTGTTTCTCTCTCGGCCAGCTCCAAACAGCTGGTGGACACTCTGAAACCATCTGCCCACACTCTTATTTGTAATCCCAGCTAATGAAAAATGACTCGTCTCTTTCGTCTCTGTGCTCCGCCAAAGAGGGGCAGAGCAGCAACGCTCCCGTCCAGCTGATTCGTATCACGCTGCTCTGTTTTCCTCAACACCCCTCTCACGTTGAGTTGGCAGGTAATATTGGAAGGTGGCTGTAAACAAAGAAGAAGATTTATTTCTTATTATCTTTATATGACACATTATGATATATTAGAATCACAATTACTTTGCCAAGTTCAATAGATTTGGTGACAGTCTTGGTGCTAATGATGCCAGTAGGTTCAGGACACTGCAGTAGGGCTCGGACTCAAACCTAGGCCTTCAGAGTGAAGGTTCGGCCTTCCTGCTCAGTGCACCACCCCCGCTGCCCATACACATTCATTGCATTAGGTGGTGTTTATCAGTGTCTTTACTTTAAGCGCCACATTTCCACAGCAAGGCCAGGCCGGGTTTACCAGGGCCAATTCAAAATGCTCACAACACAAGGTTAGAAAACACAATCTGAGTATTTCCAACTACTAGCTTCTGATTATTTTTGTGGCTAACAAGACGTAAGAAGAATCACACTGTTTCTCATCTAGAGAAAAGTGAATTAAATAATAAAGTTCTGTCTTGCCCCGCTTGACCTACTGGGTGTCTCTTGGGAACTGAAGAACTGAGCCAACGTGCCAGGAGGGAATTCAAGTTTTTATCATTTGTCATGTCATTTCACACCAGGCCAAGGGTGGCAACCTGTAGTCTGCTTCTGTATTGGGTTTACTGTGTAGATTTATAGTTGTTAAATAATTAAACATGATTAAATCATATGTGACAGTGTGCAGAAAAATGATGACTAAGCAACTGATTAGCAGCCTGGTTAGGGAAGCTGCCTTATATTGAAAAGGTTGCTGGTTCAATCCTTGGAAACAACAGTTAGTAGTGCTGAAGGACATTTAATCTCCTTTTATGCATCAGTATGGGTATTGGAAAATGACATAAGCTAAAAATACTGTGATAGAATACAGTAGGCAGCTGCTTGTATTATATCATCGTGGTTGTATCTGTCCTTGTACAAATATACCTTACATGTGTATTTATACCCTCCACATGGACACTAAATATAGCTTGTCTGACAACCTGACCTACTGATCTCTCAGAAGATTTCCTCAGATGCTCTTCATGAAGGTTGTCATGTTGCGTCGTTGCAGGAGTTCCCCTCTCCCCCCTCTCCCCCCTCTCCCCCCTCCCTCCCTCCCTCCCTGCCTGTCAGGATTGAAGGTTAATAATAAGCCAAAATCATGCACTCCACTGGAGCACATCAGCCCCTGTGAAACGCAGCTGGCACAGTGGGCTGTCTGCTGGCCTGCTAGACACCACACAGTTAAATTGATGGCTGTTGTCAGAAGACATAAAAGGCTCTCAAACCAGATATGACACGATAAAGATGGTGATACAGCACTTCCCCTCGTTGTGTCATTTAGTTTGAAAAGGGGTGTCAAAGTGAATTGGCTGCAAGTGTAGCATTTAATCTAGTACTCTACTGCTGGCAGGGTTCCTACGTCATGGAAGAACTGGAAATTTCATAAGCTTTGATTTTTTTTTTTCCAGGCCTGGAAATTCATATTTGAGAAATTTGAGAATTGAAATACAGAAATTTGTTGGTAATCTTTTTTTCTTTGCTTTTTTCAGCCAGTCAAGCATTTGACATCAGGTTTGGCTGGTATGTCTAGATACCTTTTGAAGGAATAATAATCCCCCCATAACATTTGACTCTTTAAGTCCCACGTTTTAGTTGTAACTAGCCAGTTTTCTCCACTAGGGTTTTTTCTCCTATAGAGTTTTTCCTTGTCTTCATGGTGCTCTGCCTTGCACTGCTGGTACCCGCCAGGTTAGGCCACTTAAGGCAGATTAGGCAGGCTTGCTGTGTCCTCCACTCCTTTCAATCCTTTCGATCCATCATCCTATTACTGTCTTCATGTGCTTTTGTACTGATCATGTTCTGTAAACGCCACAATTGCCATCATTTGATTTATAATTGATAATTGATTCTGTCATAAATCTGATTCTCTATCAGCTTGTCCTAGTCAGGCTAGTGAAGCTGTCTGAGGCTTGTTTGTGATAAAGGGCTTTGTAAACAAACTTGACTTGAACTCAAGATCATGGATGTTCAAGTCATTCAGGAATAAAATAGGCTAATATAGTCTTAATAACTACTCTAAGGTTATACTGTACATTTAGTCACAAATAACAACATCGTCTTTTAAGTCATTCCACATTGAAGTAATCCAATGCTCACATTGATTTTTGCCGTGACAGGTGGTCCCCCAGCCGTCCAATGGCAGTAGCAGCAGCTCCACGCCGTCCCAGAAGTCCCAGGCGCCCCCGAAGGTCCGCAAGAGTGTCAGCAGCCGCACCCACGAGGCCGTGAAGGCCATCGCCTTGTGCCACAACGTCACGCCCGTCTACGAGTCGCACGCCGGCGTCAATGGAGAGACAGAGTCTGCCGAAGCCGACCAGGACTTCATTGATGACAACCGTACTTACCAGGCCTCCAGCCCCGACGAGGTAAACATGAGCTGCAGTGAACTTTGTCAGTTTAAAAAACAAAAAGAAGGATATCAAGATGTGGACTGATATCACAGCTGGCTTAGACATAAAGGACCTAAAAGGTTTCCATGTTCCAAAGGTCGTTTCGGTTTTCCAAACTCACGACTGGAGGGTGGCTGATATTACATCTACAGTGCCCACCATCACTGCGTGTGCCCTTGAGCAAATCATTGAACCTCAGCCTGCTCTAGGGGTTCTGCAACTCTGGAAAAAAGAAATGTGTATTTGTCTGACATGAAGTAATATTCTCCCTCTAAAGGCTTCTGAGGTCGTCCAGCGGAAAAGCCTCTCTCTGACCCGCTGTACTGTTTCCTCCCACCCTCGATGTCTTATAGTCGACACTCGCTAACCGTAGTTCATCATAATAGTCATTTCATGAACAGAGGGGTCAGAGGTCGTGAACTCCTTTTTAGAGGTTAAGCTATTTAATCATCGGTTTGCTTCCTGAGAATTTACTGCTCCAGTTGAAGGAAGAATCCACTAACGACCCTCAAGGCATCCCCACAGCTTCCCTGTCTCCTGGTGTAACCCAAGCCGGGGCATTTATGACTATGAGGGTGCTACTGAGGCTTTTATTTATACCCTTTCTCATGGTAATATAGACTGTGTTATTAGAGAAATCCAAGGAGTGTCCTGACAAATATTGAATACCCAGAACGCCAAAGAGTGTTTATCGGGAACGTCACCGTCATCGTTTGTTTCAAGAGCTATTCGATATATATTGAAAGGGTGCTAATCTTCAGGTTTTTCACCCATGACGCCAGAGAGGTTTTTGTCAAGCCTTTTGTGAGACTTGTGCGTACTCTGTGTTGCACCCCCCCACCCCCCCCCCGGCCAAGTCCAGCAATCAAAACGAAGATAAAAAACGTAATGAAAGATAAATCTCAGTTTCCCATTTTGCCCCGACTGTCCTCCCCATGACTTGATGTATATATTTATTTATATCCCAGTGTGCTCTCTGCTCTATCTCACCCCTCTCCATTGTCTCTCACTGCTTGGATTGATCAATATTTAATTTTCTCTGAGAGACGATGAGAGGGGGAGGTCTGTGGTTGTTGGTGGAGTCCCCCATCCCTTCCCCTTCAACCATATTCTTTGTTCTCTCGCTGTGCTTTTATTTCCCACATTCTGTCTCTCTCAGTCTCACTCCCTCTCTCTCCCTCCCTATTGACTGTGGCACATCCGAACCTGGCCACCAGGCCTCTGTTAGTGGTGATTTGTCTGGCTCTGAGCTCAGCCTCTTTAATGTAATGAAGCGTCATTAAGGAGATGAAGTGCACCGGCCATAGACGTCAGAACAGAGGTCATGTGACCTGCTGGTTGGCCACACTGTGAACAGAGCCCTCCTCTAACCTTTGACCCCTGTAGTATCGGCCAACAGCATTTGACTGTGGACTTTAATGGCTGCCGAGTCCCAGAAAGCGTGTTTATCATTTCCAGTTGGATAGGTGAGGGTACAATGCATAGGTACAAGTTAACATGTGGTGTGGAAAGCCTGACTATCTCAAACCAGTTGTAAAACCATCCTCAACCATCCTGAGGTGAGTTCAGCTCTGACTGTGCCACCCCTTGTACTGCCACTGACATTACAGGAGAAGAACTTCACTATTACGGATCCATTTTCATCATGACATGCTTTAGTTGCTGTTCGTTTTAAAAGCAGCGCTGCCATCGTGATATACATGATCACCAGAACGTTGGGAACACTATTGAAATGATTGATTGGGTTGTTTAAACCAGTCTGCCATCGCTGTAAAGTAGTCACAGGCTGCCTCTTCTATTACTGTCGTAACACATGATTCACATACAGTTTGTATCAAAGTTGACACGGCTATAAATAGTTCCCACAGAGCTGATAAAGTAGATTGAAGAGCTAGGGTTTAGATTGTGTGTGTGTGCATGTGTGTGTGACCGAGTGTGTGTCTAGCTACGTACACAGGATAATGACACACAGATGTGTGTTAAGTAAATATAGGCAGCCCTTTTACAGAGCTCAAAGGGGGAGCAGGAGAAATGATGGGGTATTAGCAGGAAGTTCCAATTTGTAGGTCAGAGTATAATAACAACCTTTGAGTGAGCAAATTGAAAATGAACCCATTGAGAATTGAGTCGTGTGCAGCTGAACGCTCACTCGGGGGCCGCAGTTCCTGCTGAGGAGAAAAAGAGGAAAGAGAAACAGAAAAACACTTATCTGGAGCTGAATGAGAAGAGCTCAGCAGCTCCAGAGATATGGCAACGCATGTCTTGTCTTGCAATTGCAACACACTAATAAATGTAGGTTATTGGCTCATGGTCTATATAGTCAGTTTGATTTTTAAATGCATCTGCACCTTGTGTTATTATATCTGAAGAGGATTGTTTGGTTTCCAGATTGTTTAAAAGTAGCATTAGAAGGAGACTTTTAGTTTGTTTGTTCTACAAGTATTTTTACTGTTTAGTGACTTCTCAGTATGAAGGAATATCCCATGATGTCATCAAAATAGGAACATGACATGAAAATGAAAGTTTCTGTCAACCATCTCAGGCAGTGCAATTTGAGGATGTCAGAGGATTGTATTCATTAAATTTCAGGAATTTTAAGATACATTTTAAGAAAATGTTCAGTGTTACAACATAGTAGTAGAAATAGGAATTCAATTTCTGAATTGTTGTTGTTGTGTTGACCTCATGTAGTCCCATATAAAAAAAATAGCAACATTTATTTATTCTGGTCTATTCAAATTGGGTCTATTTTTCACTCTTGCAACACAACCAAAAAGCCAGTTTCGGTGAAATTCCCCCATCATTACCGTAACCTTGTTAGAGAAGCTCTGTTATGGTGGTCATTTTCAGTGCATGTCTGTTTCTCCAGTTATTGACCTCACATGCCATTTGACTGCAAATTAAGCGGGCCACTTGAACTTGTTTGACCAGATTAGAGGCCGAGCAGATTACCCAAACGTGCTTTTAAATTGTAAAAGGACACGTGCATCAGACCTCTGCCTCCGCGTGACTTTCCTTCAACACGTTTTTCCCCCTTTTTCTGTTGGGTGTAATGATGAAACTGAAACCAAACTAAAAATGAACAAATCTCATCAAACAACAGCAGCAATGGCTTGTAACCAGAAAGTTACTGGTTCAAATTCCCAAACTGCCATAGAGTAATGCTCCCCCTTCCCTCCGCATTGTAAAGGTGCCCTTGAGCAAGGCACTTAATCCTCCACTGTTGCTACCCACTGGCCAACAGCGGATAATTGTGTGGTTGTACTGTACAGCACCGAGGTGTTAATGTATGTAACTGTATCAATGAGAAGCAGCGGGTTGCTTATTATTGTATGCATGCTCAGCAATCCTTCCCAGAATAAATATAATTTAAAGGTTTAAAAAAAAAAAAAAAAAAATCTAGGCCACACAGTCCTTTCAGTGTGATTCATTCAATTCCCCCTCAGGTGTGGGTGATACAATGAACAAGTAATTTTTATGTTCTTGATTTCCTCCTCCATCGGCGAGGGAGAGGCTTTGAAACAGGATGTTGAGAAAGATGACCTGTGACCCATATTGAATACATGGTTATGTTTTATACGACAACCCTCTACTGGGAGGTCCAGACAACATGGGTTTGTGTTTGCAAGTTTTCTGACCTTTGTGTGTGTATATTAACATCATGTTTTAGGCATAATAGTAGTAAAATAGACTTAAAGACTTAAATTAGCTCCTATATTCCTGTTTCCCCAAAAAGATCATGTATTTTAGAGAAGTGCTAGTGCCCAGATGATGCATCTACCCCAATTAGGAACAAGATGCATCATCCCTAAAAGTTTTGTTTGTGTGCATATGTACATTTATCTATTCCTGTTGTTTATTGTGTGCATTACATGTATGTGTTAATGTGTGTTTGTATGTGTGTGTGTGGTGTGTGTGTGTGTGTGTGTGTGTGTGTGTGTGTGTGTGTATTCCTCAGGTGGCCTTGGTGCGTTGGACAGAGAGTGTCGGCCTGACTCTGATGAACAGAGACCTGACCTCGCTGCAGCTGAAGACTCCTTCGGGACAGATCCTCACCTTCTACATCCTGCAGATCTTCCCCTTCACCTCCGAGAGCAAGAGGATGGGCATCATCGTCAGGGTACGGGCCTGCGGTGTAACAGCACGATTTGGTGGATTCTTTCGTTTGTGTGGGCCTGTTGTCCTTGTGTCATGTGTGTCAGTATCTCTAACTCTGTACGTGGTGCCTGCAGGTCCTCAAGAAGTCTTAAAATGTCTTAAATTATATTGTCTGAACTCAAGGCTCAAGGAAAGTGGTTTTGAATACAGTTAAATATAGCTTTTTACTTCTTAAATTTACCAATGGTACTAATGTTACAATGGTCCTAAATCCTGCACATTCATTGTATGTGGAGATGTATCTAAATTGCCTCACAGTACCAGGAGTGCAGACCTTTATAGTATGGGAAGGCCTGGTGGCAATAAAACTCATTATCCTATAATTTAGCATGTATGTTGCTGCAATTTATGGTATGGTAAAGTCCTGTCTGTACTCATGTACTTTTATTTTGGAAATCTGTGATTTAATTTAGGAGGAGTCAACAGGAGACATCACTTTTTACATGAAGGGTGCTGATGTTGCCATGGCGAGCATCGTCCAGTATAACGACTGGTTGGAAGAAGAGGTAAGGTCTCCGTGCAAAGTGTTGACATCGTATCATCGTCACATCTCTGGCATTTTAACTTCATGTCACAGGTTTGAACCCCTAACAGCCGGTCTGTCCCATCTGCAGCCACGTTTCCTCTCAGTGTGTATTTTAGTGTAATAAAAGTGAGTAATAAAATATTGCTATGAAACAGCTAACACGCGTAATCGCTCATAGCAGTCGTTATTTTAGTCCAATAACCTCTCTTCGCCAGGACATTCATCAAGAGCTCAACAGGTCTTGTGTGCGTATGTTCATAATTATATTGGCATTATTGAGTCATTTAGCACCGGGGGCAGCTTTTGATTTAATTAGTGACCTAGATAAAGATGGAGTAATTACAGTATGTCATATTCCTGAACAATGGTGCTAACGATGTCCTCTCTGCTGTGATATCCCTCTGTCAAATCAGTCCACTCTGCTCGTCAATAACCAATCAGCGCAGGCAGACTCACTCCATTGGTGTTTCATATCAAACATAAACCGCCGTCCGTCCCTTTTGTTTTATTGTGTCCTCTGAGTTGTGCCAGAGGCCACATTATTCACTATTGATTTCTTTTGGTGTTGGTTGATATGCAGCGGTCGACAGCGCTTGACGTGTCGCAGCAGCTGCTCCGATCAATTTGTGTTTGAACGGCTTCATATAAATTTGACTGCGCTCTGCAACAATAATGTAATTAACACCCACGTTAGTTACAACCCTTTTCTTTAGGTGTCATATCATTTACAGGGTTCCTCTCCAGGTCCTGGAAGTATGGAAAAAATTTATTTGATCATTTCCAGGTTTTGCAAAATTCTGGAATTGTATAGAAAGAAAATGCTATTCAGTCTGGATCACTATGAACTGTAAAAACACATTTTTCATGCAACTGTTGACCCTTTGTCATGCAACATATTGTGATATGTTGGCTGTCATATCACCCAGCCGTCAGTATACATCATACTGACAGCCAAAATGTTCAAATACACCCAAGAAATTAAGCTCTGGGAGAAGCCAGGGTTTTTGTACTGGAGCATGTGTAGCATCCCTGATAACACTGTCTGTCTCTGTCCTCTAATGTCTTCCTCTCCCTTCCCTCAGTGTGGGAACATGGCCAGAGAAGGCCTGAGGACGCTGGTGGTGGCCAAGAAGTCTCTGTCTGAGGAGCAGTATCAGGACTTTGAGGTACAGAATGAACCCTGTACTCCATCTCACTCTCCATCCCTTTTATTCATCATGCCTCTTCTATTAATCTCTTCTATTTTGACTTTTTAATTGGAAAATGATCTTCTTCCACTTCTGTTTACTTGGTTTTCACACTTTCATTCTCATGTTTCCTCCCTGTTAGGTCGGTAATACGCTGGGCAACTTTTTAGCAGCATTTTTCCAGCAAAATTGTCCAACATTGCCTAGTTCTCACTGGCAAATGCATTGCTCCACCAACGTTGCCTGTCACGGCCCTTATCACCCGTCATGTCTTCCTCATTTGGCCTCTTCTTCTGTCCCCCTTCTCCGTGTAGAACCGCTACAACCAGGCCAAGCTGAGTATCCACGATCGGGGCCTGAAGGTCGCAGCGGTGGTGGAGAGCCTGGAGAGGGAGATGGAGCTGCTGTGTCTGACTGGGGTTGAGGACCAGCTCCAGGCCGACGTCAGGCCCACGCTGGAGCTCCTCAGGAACGCCGGCATCAAGGTTAGCATCAACGTTATGGTGGGAAATTAACACCACAGCCACACTCTGGCAGCCGTCATCTGGAGGTCCTGGTCCTTTCTACAAATCTATAAAGTGGAATTTGGGGATTTATCAGCCACTGTAAGTTGGAACATAAAAGTAAGGTTCCTGTCACAATGACCGCTATAAGATCACCAGCCTTAACCTTTATTATTATCTGCATCACACTGTAGGTGCACATTCATCTTAGAGGGAGACAGGACTGTAAACCCCACAGAGCTCAACAATAATTGTTCAGGGATTTGATCAGGAACACAAATCAAATCCCTGATTGTTTTAACTCACTGCTTGAATGAAGTCCAGTGGATTTCACTCTGATCTGAGTTTGTAATCTGTTCTGTTTTTAATGCCACGTCATCCATCCACTTACATGCTGATGGTTTCTGCTTAGATCTGGATGCTGACGGGGGACAAGCTCGAGACGGCTACATGCATCGCTAAAAGCTCCCATTTGGTCTCCCGAACCCAAGACATCCACGTCTTCAGGCCGGTACGCTGTTCCTCTGCTGCCCTGATGTTTTTTTTATGTAATGATAATGAGCCTTTTACTTGACGGGAGATAAACAAGACAGCCTTTATGTTTTTCTCATGGCTAATTGTATTGTGTGGCTCTCGAGCAGGTCTCCAACCGAGGAGAGGCCCATCTGGAGCTCAACGCCTTCAGAAGGAAACACGACTGCGCTCTGGTCATCTCCGGAGACTCCTTAGAGGTACTACAGCACAGCGCCGCACGCAATGACATTGCCTCGCAGAGCAGATGATGCAGAGGACTCAGCCAAACAGGCAAAGAGAGAATAATAAGCACTTGATTGCCAAAACACTTAAGAGTTCAGACAAGGGGGATTGGGATTGAAGCAGCAAAACATAAGTCATTTTTTTTGACTATCCAGAAACCATTTCATCACCTCAGACTGAAATTAGCTTTTGCTATAAGGGTGTTTTACAGTTTTACATTTATTTGGCGTGTGTACAATTCATATTTGCCGTTTTTATGAGCTTGTATTTTGATGGGCTAAGAAAGTTCCAAAGAGCTTATTTTCATCTACAAGTCAAACTGTGTGATATCTATAAAGTAGATCCCATACACCCAGAACTTCACATAGTTTCTTTTCCCTTTTGCATGCTGGCAGGTGTGCTTGCGCTACTATGAGCATGAGTTTGTGGAGCTGGCCTGCCAGTGTCCGGCGGTGGTCTGCTGCCGCTGCTCCCCCACCCAGAAGGCCCAGATCGTTATGCTCCTCCAGCAGCACACGGCCAACAGGACCTGCGCCATAGGTGAGACTGGAAGGTTATCGGTCTCGATCCACAGACAGGCTGGGGGGGGAAAGTGAATGAGTAATTATTCTTGAGGTGCCCTTGAGCAAGGCACTGAACTGTCAGGTTTCTGCAGTGGAGCTCCGTGGCAGAAGGCCGTGGTTCCACTGAGCAGCTCCCATCTCAACTGCATTAATATGAAGCAGGATGTTGCTGAAAAGGTCATGCTCAGGATAAATAAATAGTAAACACACACACACACACACACACACACACACACACACACACACACTATTGAAATAGAAACCAAAGCGGTGAGACATATTACTCCTGGTGTCCACAAGATGGCAATCAAAGGGAGGTGAGAGTATCACCCAGTGCAGCCTGCTACCCTTATGAGCTCTGATTTCCATTGTACAACATTGTGTGTGTTTTGTTTAACACGTGTCTTTCCGTTCTGTGACAGGTGATGGGGGGAATGATGTGAGCATGATCCAGGCTGCAGACTGTGGTATTGGCATAGAGGGGAAGGTAAATGACTAAAGCCTGGTCAGGGCCTCTCCTTACCTTGGATCTCAAGTTACCCAAGTGCTCCTTTTGTTTTTAGTTTTCAGAATTGCATTTTTTTTAGGAGCATATGCTGCTAAAGTGGTAGTGCTGTACAGACCAGAATGGGAGTAACATTGTTTTTTTTGTACTTTTCCAAACAGGAAGGGAAGCAGGCGTCCCTGGCTGCAGACTTCTCCATCACTCAGTTTAAACACATTGGTCGCCTGCTCATGGTTCATGGCAGGAACAGCTACAAGCGCTCTGCAGCGCTGGGCCAGTTTGTGATGCACAGAGGCATGATCATATCCACCATGCAGGTACAGTACTCTGTACCCACTGCTACAATGCCTGCAACAGTTTTGAAGCTTGTTTTATTTCTAAATGAAGGTGAAATAAAAAACGGGAATCTGCCGATGATGAGACAAACCTTTTAGTTCATGACACCCGTCTTTCTTTCCATCTGTAGGCCGTCTTCTCCTCCATTTTCTACTTTGCCTCCGTGCCCTTGTACCAGGGTTTCCTCATGGTTGGGTATGTACCTTCTTCAAAAGTCTTATGAAGGTGTGAGAGTGTTTTATTATTGTACCATAGCGTAGATGCATCCCATCCAGGTCCAGTTAACTTGCTAGCCATGCTACCAGTCTCTCATATTGCCTGTTAGCATCACCAAAGTCTTCATTCTTACTATATTACTTTTTTTATATTAGGCTTTTTACAGAGATATATTTAAAAGTCAACATGGCTCACTTCTCTATGCCACTGATTGTCTGTTCAGGTATGCCACCATCTACACCATGTTCCCAGTGTTCTCCTTGGTCCTGGACCAGGATGTGAAGCCTGAGATGGCTCTGCTCTACCCGGAGCTGTATAAAGACCTCACCAAGGTACAGGGCCGGCACGCCTTCTTCAAAAGACTGTTGCTGATATTTGTACTGATAGTAAACACTGACAGGCTTTATGACGAGCAACGGGAAAATCAAATCTCAAAAGTATTATATAGTATTATATCTTATAGTATACCCCAAATATATGGTGTCATAAATTCCAGATTGTAGCTTTAAATCTGTTTCCTGATACATGTACTCGGTTTCTGCTCATCTGACGCTCAGCAGGTTGTTAATGGTAAAGATGTTTTTTCTGTCTTTCAGGGGCGGTCCTTATCTTTTAAGACTTTCCTCATTTGGGTGTTGATCAGTATATATCAAGGTAAGTTCTAGCTGATTAGGTTTCTATGTTAAACGTACACAGGTTAGGTACTGGAACGGGTTACAGGTGTCTGCCAGCTGCCTACAAACCTGCATTTAAACCCACATTATTATATACTTACCTCTACACAGTGGGATGTCAACACTAACCATCCAGATACTGCTCAATTCTGACTGTGGGTGGTTAGGTTGTCATCTACCAACTTGAGCAGGTTTCCGTTTTCAGAGGTTTTATTCCAAAAATCATATTTGTCTGCCAAAAATGTGAACATGGTCGCTGTAATTTCAGACCCACGAGCCGTTGTGGTTTAGTTTCCTGCCCTCGTTATGAATTATATTGAAACTTTGTGAAATGAATCTGAGAGATTATTATGGAACTGATATGTCATGCACTAGTACCTGTTGTGAAGTACCTGTCTGTCCTTATTGCAGACCGTCAAAGCAACTCTATAACTACCATTTCATCATTTTTACTATGCTTTGCTAATACCGGGGTCCCCTGGCCCCTTCAGACCCTCCGACGGCCCGTTTCTCAGTAGCTTAGGTTTCCGAGCGCCATCCGCTTTTACATGCAGGCTTTTGTCCGTCCAGTAAATCGATATTTCTGTAATCGCTAAGCCATGCAGCGTGTGAGAAAGATCTATGTTCCTGCTCAAGCGTGACTTCCTGACAGCTCTAGGTTTTTAATTAAAGGCCAATACCAGGTCCAATGAAAAAAAAAAAGAAAAGAAAAGAAACAGGGAGGAGATATGAGAGGAGGACACTGGAGGAGGAAAATATTAGGCAGCAATCTACTTTAATCTATTACAGGGTTTGACTCGCTGGAATGCGCCGTATGAAGACTGTATGAAAAAGCAATTATGTGATCAGTTATAGGCTATTAAGCTCAATTTGCGTGGCGTTATGATTAAATGAAAGGCTATCCAAATACAGTAGGCGCCCACAGATGAGTGAGCGCCCTGCTACTCGGAGAGGGGGACACACTGGGGCACATTGTGCATCGTTTACCCTCATAAATAATGTCAACCAATCAATCCTCACCTCCACACACACCATCCAAGACATTACTCCAAGGTCCCAGTCAACCCAATTACTTTTTGTGGTTTATATATACATACTGTCGGACAGTGAGTGACAGAAAGCTTCACCAATCACAGGAAAGAATTTTAAAAGCAGGTTAAGTGTAGTCGTCTGTACTTGACAGCTTTCCTGAGACCATCTGAATTGTTGTGATGAAGACTATCTGGTGCAGAAGCAGGCTTGACTGAGACCTTGTTGATACTAAAAAAAGAAAAAGTGGAAGGAATGACTCAAACAGACAAAACCCCCCTTGTGATTCATCCTTGTTTAACTATTTCTACTTCCTCAAACAAACAAAACCTTTCTTGGTCTGTTGACGTTGTGTGCGGTCGGACGTGTCTCCTCTGGCGCCACCAGGTGGCATCCTCATGTACGGCGCGCTGGTGCTGTTCGAGTCTGAGTTTGTGCACGTGGTGGCCATCTCCTTCACGGCGCTCATCCTGACCGAGCTGCTGATGGTGGCGCTGACCATCCGGACCTGGCACTGGCTCATGGTGCTGGCCGAGTTCTTCAGCCTGGGCTGCTACTTGGCTTCGCTTGCCTTCCTCAACGAGTACTTTGGTAAGAGAAACTTTAGTTTGCCGGTGTTTCAGTGTTTAGGGAGGTTTTCTTGTGCAGTTCATGTCCTTGTCTGTAACCTTGTAGTCAACTTTTTTGGAAATATAGCTTTATTTTTATTGACAGCCATTTGTTTTTTTAGTTTAAAAAATATATATATCAAGGTTTTGAATGGGTTTCATCGACCCAAGGACCTTCAATCTTCAGTTTTCTCTGGTTTGAGGTCTTACTGTAAATACCAGTGAACTGCTAATTGAACTTTGTGCTTATTGATCCCGATGTTAAATGGAGTCCTGCGTTCTGCTCTGCTCTGTTTTGTGTTTAGTTTATGTACTTGCCACTTAATGTTTTGCATCAACCCTCAGAGGTCTGTGCTTTTCTTGTGTGCCCCCCCCCCCCTCTTCCTCCCTTCTCTCCCTCTCTCTCTCTCTCTCCTGCTTTCCCTTGTACTGCACTCACTCTCTCTTTTTGCTGCACTTCCTCTTTTGCTTCTAAATGTTGCCCTGGCGGCAGGCATAGGCAGGGTGTCCTTTGGAGCTTTCCTTGGTAGGTGTGCAGTCTGAGAATTCACCGACTCTTTATTCCCTCACTTCCGTCTGTCTGCCTGTCTGTCTGCCTGCCTGTGTGTGTCTCTCTCTCTCTCTGGTTTTCTCTCTTCCCCCTCACTGTGTTGATCCAGTGACGTTTTAACGTGTCATCAATTTATTTGA
Source organism: Hoplostethus mediterraneus (assembly GCA_034670385.1). Taxonomy (NCBI): domain Eukaryota; kingdom Metazoa; phylum Chordata; class Actinopteri; order Trachichthyiformes; family Trachichthyidae; genus Hoplostethus; species Hoplostethus mediterraneus. Next base: position 3,712,614 of record JAXDDW010000009.1, read on the forward strand.
CTTTGTTTGTTTTTTGAGTCATATCCAGTATCGATCTTTTTTGTCTTATGTCATTTGTGTCGTGTCATTCTCATCACTGCCGTGTCATGTTTCTGTCCTGTACTCTCACATTATTGGTCACATTGTGATTGCACTAATAAGTGGAGCTACTGAAGCAAGCATCTGATTTAGTTCAACTATACACATTGTTTTTGCCTTGCGATCATTTGGTTTTAAAAGGCTGTGCTGTTGTATTGCTTGTGTCCACAATGTCTGATCCTGTTGCTCATGAGGTAACGTGAAGAGATTTCTAACCTGTTGTCTTCTGCTGACTGTGGTTCCCCAGACTTGTCCTTCATCACGACCTCGGCCTTCCTATGGAAGGTGTCCGCCATCACACTGGTCAGCTGTCTTCCTCTCTACATCATCAAGTACCTGAAGCGCAAGTTTTCACCGCCCAGCTACTCCAAGCTGTCCTCGTGAGCCAAAGCGGACACCTTGGATAACTTCTTGTTTTGTAGTTGCTCTGCTTCTCTGACCTTTCTTTGTTGGCACTTTTTTATTCACTGCTCCTCAGTGATGGACAGGTGACCTGTAGAGGTCAAGGGACCACTGGGAAGCAACACAATGAGAAAGAAGTTCTTTGGATTTATTCACTGGGATTTGGGATTACTTGAAAAGACTGAGCACATAATACAGACTTATAAAGGATGGATTTTGAGCGAAAGGAAAGAGTGAAGTAATACTGACTTACTGCACTGGGAAGGCCTGAATCAACTGACCCCGTTGTGTTGGAAGGTTGAGGGTCAATCTGCCTTCTTACGTTTTAAAGCATTTCAAACAAATCAGCTTCAAGTGTGATTTTATACTCTGTTATTTTCAGTGTTTAAATTTTTGTATGTGGAGTTAATAAAGTGTTATTTTTTTATTATTACTATTATTAATTCCAATTGCTGGCCCAAGACTTTGTACAGTGTTGAGTTGCTATGAGGGAGGAAATGGTGGTTTACTGCTATGCCTTCATCTTACTATAAACAAAGCCTTTACGTGCAGCTTTTATTACTACTACTGCTAATGTAAACCTCACTACATTTAACTCTGCTTACCTTGTACAAATGTGCATTAACCAAATATGACAATATTTACAACAATGCCAATCAAAAATGCTTATCTGTCCTGGGACAACGTCCTCGGGCGGCTTCAGACTGTCTCTGTTCTATACACCTTTAAGGCAGCGAATGACATATCATCCTCAATAATCGAATCAAACCAGCACTCCAAAGTTAATAAACTATTGTATTGTTCACATATTTGGCCTTTATTATATTGCATTACATTTTGAGAAGTCTGTCAGTGGCTGCGGGACACGGCAGCTCACATCGTGCCTCATTATCATGTGTTACCGTGTTACCGTGTTGAAATCAGTCAGAGGTTTCGCTTTTTTATTACCTGCACCGACAGATCCGAGCTGCTAGGAGCTCGACCACTTGACCACTAGTCTTTTCCAAAAATGTTTTTCTGAAAGTCTCAGCAAAGCACCCTGAATCACTGAAAGCTGTGTATTTTTTAGGCCTTTATTGGCAGTTATGGATTATATGATGTTAAAGGAGGAATGAGTTTTATTATTCTCTCCGTGGAAGACAGAGTTGAACTTGAGCAAGTTGTTGAACATGCTAGAATAAATGTGTTGACCTGATGTCTCTTACATGTGCGGTGCAGTGACTAGGGTAGTTTAGTGTTTATTTGTTAGGTTGTCATGTTTTCTTCTGAACCGTAATGAGTTAAACTCAGGTTGATCATTCCTCAATATAATTGTATTTTTTGCTTTAAACTGTGGCAACCTGACTAAACTGCAGCTGCACTGCAGAAAAGGACAGATAGTGGATGTAGTTATTTGTGTTAGAAAAGAGTTGCTGTGTCACTTCAACACCAATCGAGGGTTTGGACTTTCATGAAGAGCAATTCCAAATGCTGGTTCTTGTGTTTTCTGTTGAGACTTGTGTCCTGTGTGTACGGTGTGGTAGAAACTTTCCTTTGTCGTGAACTTGCTTTCCATGTCCTACACTGCAATTTCTAACAGTACGTCTATTATTTATAATATTGATTAATGAGCAATAAAAAAAAAAAAAAAAGAAAGAACAAATATCAAGATGTTCCATTTCCTGTTTGTCCTGACAACATGAGCGCAACACGCCATCTGGCCACAAGATGGCGATAGAGACACTTGAAAAAGGATGAGGCTATGACTCCATGTAAAGGACATTACTGTCACATACACAATATAGTTGCAGTTCATCTTTCAGTGATGACTGTCCATGTTAAGTTCAAGGAAAAAAAGCTGTTTTGTTTCTGAGACTACATTCAGTACATAGATTACTACTGCCTCCCATTACCATTGGTTTTCAGTGTAATAACAGAACTCATCAAATGTACGTATTAACGCTGAAGGCATGATGATACAGGTCCCAATGTAACCCAATATAAAGTAAAAGTCTGTTTTACTCCAATGTTAACAAATACAACCTTTAACAGCCTCAAAATACTCATCTTTAGCTGTCACATACTGGCAATCTTTCTATCAAAACATCAAATTCTGGGGTAAAAAAAAGTATTTAATCCAATAAAACATTTTAAGAGAGCCATAGCTGGAAGACAGGCTTTCCAACCATACAGCCAATACAGATTGAGCCTTTAAATGCCAGCAGTGTAGCTCCTTCGTGGACAAAAAGAGAGATTTAATGAATACTGTAAAAAGATATTTTTCACCATGTAATCAGAGCCACTCACTGAGCAAAGACACAATGTGTTATCAATTTCCCCCCACGGAGTAGGAAGTACTTTGTGGATGGCGGGTGACCCAGTGATGAATGTGATGGTCCGATGGCTCTAACATGTTAAGAAATGTTCCCTTTCATCTCCTCGTTTTCACTTTGTAAGCCGAACGTCCACGAGAGGGGAAGAGGCACCGTGCTATAGGTTGTACGTAACCGGTCCTGTGTGCGTCCACGGAAGATCGTTTCGGTCTGTTTTCCAAAACCTTTCACACCGTAGAGTCGGGATAAAACACGAGGAGCAGCGAGCAGGGAAGGCTGAAGAGTATTTATGTTTGTTTGTGACTCTACTTTCACGTCTTTCAACTTCCTCAAATAAAAGGGTCAGTTTAGGTTTGTTTCCCCTCTACTGCAGCCCTAACGAGAGATTTAGATTTAGATTGGAAAAGTACAAATTATTACTCGGAGCACAGATGCTCTCTTTCAGCCGAGGCCTGTTTTCTTTTTCATTCCCTGCAGCGTTTTGACAGTCAAATAAGCTTACACACATCCAGTGAGTGTGTTATGTAAAGCCCACACAGATGAGTCCAGGCCTACACTGCAAGGCCGACGGCTCAGGAGGATATTCTGCCTTTTAATGTAGAAGAAGCTGAAGTGATAGTCATGATAGCTGCTAAGTTGTTAAGGTAAAGTCTCTTGTTTTAACATAAATTGTCTCCTGTCAAAAAAAAAGACGACTCCATAAGGATGATTCCTTTTTACTAAACACTTTTCGACTCAACCCGATCTTGTCCGTCCCATAACTGGAACATAAAAACACTTGCGTAGCAGAAATTTCAGATGCGTGGAACATTTTGTCAAATTAGTATTTTTTTTTTCTTTCTATGACATTTTTTGGTACTTTTTTATACGCTGGAGGGAGACCTGCCATTATGCCATTATGCTATCTTATTACTAAATGGCTGAGTGGCTTCTGCAGCCATATTCCATCTGACTGGGCTTGTTATAAAATTCCACAGCACCCTGTTTGAATTAAGAAGCAACAACCAGCACAGATAAAGTTACCGGTAATGATATTCCCCGACTGGCTTGATGCTGCGGAGAAGTTTAGAGTCTTAAATAAGGCGAGACCATTTTTCACGTCAACGGTCTGATAAGGAAAGCCTTTCCAGTGTTAGGTCGTCTGCATGAAGATACTGTACAATGAAAAAAAACACCCCAAAAACCCAATATTCACTACATGGTATTCTTTTGTGGTGCCAAATCCCTGGCCCACAAATCAAGCTGCACATCTGAGGAGTGCTCTCGTTTTATTCAACCTCAGCAAATTCTAACATTAGCATCTCCACCCCCTTTTTTTTTTTTTTTTTTTTGGAACATTTTCTAAACCCAGATCAAAGAACAGTGCTCAAGAAGCTGTGTCCACATATACCTCAATACTGCATGTATTACAGTTGCAATAAACGTTTTCACGAGTCTATAGGCGACTACCTCAGCGTGTGCCGCAGAAACACACGGCTGAATGGTAACTATGGAGGACCTGGTGGAGCTTGTGTAACCGCGACCAGCAGCTGACAGACAGTGGAGTGCTGTGTGAGCCGTCGGTCGGTGTTGTGTCTGGGCTTCATGCTGGCTTTGGGGGCCGTTAGCGAGGGAACATGAGCCTCCTGGTCCTCTGCTCGCGCTGCCTCAGTGTTCAGGGATCCACTGCCTCAGTAACCCCCCCCCCCCCTCCTCCTCCTCCCACTGTAACCTAGCAACAGCCCTTCACAACAGGAAACAGACCAGGGGATTCCGTCACAGCGGCCGAGAAAAAAGGAGAACATTGATGGGAGACAGGAAGTCTGACTGTAAGGGGGTGGGAGGGTGGTTGAGGGGGCACCTCACCACTAACACTCCCCTGCCAGCCTGAACCCCCCCTGCCCAACACGCCCCACCTCAACCTACCTACGTGGGATCAGGCAGTTTTAAAGATGCAATATAAGATTTTTACTAAAATGATCCTAATATATCTGCGGGTTGTTGATAGAGTTGTTCATCAGTACCACTGACTCAATGATTACTTCCCCAAGTGACATTTCTGGCTTTCAAAAGTCACTTTCTCATTGGTATCTCAAGCATTAGCTAGCTTACTCATCTCTATATTGAAGAGGCAGCCACCTGGGCCCTTTCCCAATATGTGTTCTTACATCCTCCATGACGCGCTTGACATGAGATCTAACAGTTGAATCACAATTACGAAAAACAAATGCAAGGACAGAGGATGTTTAAAGATGACTTGCCAACTGAAGATTTATAGGATGGTGACTCAGCCAACAAGAACAAATGAGAATCCCCAAGATTCATTGCAAGACCGATGCATCACGTCCAAGCGGCGCTATAATCTATAGTACAGAGTTGGTTGAAACAGATGGAAAAGTCTTATTTGCTCATCTCAAACTGTTGGGATGCTTCGCTGTGTTGGCTTCCATGAGAAGTTTGTTTCATCCAAGACAACTTGGGAAGAACACAAGGACACGAATATCGACTTGGCATTCTTGGATTTAGCCTTGTTGATGTTGTTGTCCTTAGTCGCCGATAGAGGCCGATAGATCATAGATCACTTAATACCCTTTAATCCAGTTTTCTGCTCATTGTACTGACAGTCTGAACTTTAGTTGTGAAGGTACAAACTATTTATAAAGGGAGAGGTCTGTCTGTATGTAAACAGGCTCAAAAACACAAAGAAGTACAGTAAAATTGTTTTAGTTTCCTTCTAATTCATTTTTCCAAAACAAACAGGTGATTCAGCGGTGGGAAAGGCAACATTTGGACCGGTTGTTTCTCTGGTTTTTAACTTACGGCGTTGCCCAATGTTCCATCGTGTGTCTGTTCAGACACAAATAAAGCCAGGCACTGGATTTGGGGGTGAGAACTGTGGAAAGAAAAGGGAGTCAAGGTCTTTTCCATCACAATGCAGCCAAACCGCGTCATACCAGGCAAGGTACTTGCAAAATTTGGCAGCGGCCAGATGTGGAATGGCGGACAAGATGAGTAGGTTGGAGACAGAGACCTCTCTCCCCCGGGGGGATGATACACCAGGCAGGATTTTTGGGAAACGTAGATGGGCAACACTCCCGGCAACAAGCAGCACTGTGCGGCGCAGGGTCAAAAACCTATTCAGATGTTTCCTGGGAACAAGACGCTCCGACGGTATGTAACTAAACCGGCAATTTGAGCCTTGAGCCCTGTTGCCACACAGAAGGGACCAGCAAGTTGCCCCATCAAGCCTCGTGACTCTGCCTAGACTGAGGCAGAGGAGGAGGCAAAGATAACATGAGGAAGCACTGGAATGGAATGGTATGGTATGTCATGTCATGTCATGTCATGTCATGTCATGTCATGTCATGTCATGTTGTTATGTTATGTTATGTTATATCATGTTATGTTATGTTATGTTGTTATGTCATGTTATGTTATGTTATGTTGTTATGTTATGTTGTTATGGTATGTCATGTTATGTTATGTTATGTTATGTTGGTATGGTATGTCATGTCATATTGTTATGTATGGTATGGTATGGTATGTCATGTTGTTATGTTATGTCATGTTGTTACGTTATGATATGGTATGGTATGTCATGTCATGTCATGTCATGTCATGTTAACCTCACTAAACTGTTACCCCACAGTGAAGGTCACACAGTGGTACAGTATGCAGGTCAGGGTCATGGTCAGGGTTAGACTATCCTTTAGTAGCAAAAAAAATTAAACTGGATAATCCAACTTAAATCTTTGAGTTTAAGAGTAGTGATGCAGTGGGGCAACACTCACCAATAAACAACAATGTGGGCCGCAGGGTAACGAGATGTTCTTCAGAGATTGAAGCAACAACGCTGAGCCAACTCCTCACTCCACAGTTGCCCAAACAACATTAAGCCTCTGTATGTAGAAGTCAACCTTCATATTGAATCACTAGCGACTCTATTGCTTCCCTCAGCGTGTCAGTGGAAAGCGGTCTCTTTGATACCAAAGGCGGCCTGATGTTTGGCCTGCCGTGTCGGCATTATCAAGCCGGGACGTCGGTGTTGTTTCTCATCATCTACTGTACTCCTCTTGTAGTTGTGCTTCTGGAACCATCCAGTCTGCAGTGGCCTGTTACCAAGCTGTCCACTAACCAGCAACAGGCCCGGGTGGAAAAACTACGGAGCCCCAGCGCTGCCCTGACGTAGAAGGGTCTGCGCGTCAATCAGCAACAGCCGAGCTATTTATTAACTGCAGACGGGGGGGGGGGAAGTGTTTACAGCACATGTTTCGGTTGCACATAGCTGCAGAGCGGTGATGCCCCGCCCCCACCCGTTTGCCCCAATTAGGCAGCCCTCGGGTGAGAGATTTCCATGAGGTCAATGAAACGAGTGGGGTTCTTTAAAAGACCGGGGAGCCACCGAGCCACGTCCCCATGATGAAACAGACGGCTAGGATTTCACAACTGCCGTCACTCCTCGGGATACTCTGTTGGAGAGCTCTATTGAAACGAGAGCCCAATGGGCGAAGAGGAAATGTTGCTTTGGATGTGGGGTATGCGTGCCACGTTGTTGCACAACGGAGACAAATGTGGGTTAAGAGTGGAATTGTAAAACACATCCCGTACAAACCCAAGAGAGAAAAAAGAGATGTACTTTGAAGTCAGTAATGCAATTTGACATCCCATGTTGTAGCACGCCAAGTAGTTGGCACCTTGGAAAATAGAAAGCCTGCACACGATCAAACAATAGGAAGGATCTGCTGCTCTGCACTTTAAAATGGATCTGTATCTCCCATTAAAAGACAGAAATCATCTCTGTGTCTCCGGGAGATAGCTCTGTCTGGTGCACATGCTAGCGCTTTAGCACGCAGTATGATCAGCTTCATCCAAAGTATGAAGACACGCCTCTTAGCACCTCTTAGCAAGTCCATTATGTAAAAAGTTTGTTCTGGCTAACTTGTCCCTGTTAAACAAAACACGCAAATCTTCACTGCTCTCCATTAGAAGCGTTTCCATTGTGAATAACAGCACAGCTTTACATCTCCTAAACTTGGAACCTCTTTCTTGTAAACAAACATTTGCTCAATCTACGCTAGTTGTCGCCATTGACGGTTTTTCATTTTGTTGAAGTCGATGCTCCCTTTTAGACATCCAAAAATGTTGTGAATCCTCCAGCCTTAGATGGCGCTCAAAAGTTCAGTGCCTTTATAAGCACTTTCATGTTATTTAACGTAACTATAGCCTAAACCAGGACAGAGCTCTCTCTGATAAAAAGATCATAAGATTCCGGTGCAACAACTGACAAGAAATGACTCAGAAAACACCAAAAGTTGTGCCCTTTAAGAGCCATCCTGTGATTCATGGCACCACACATCCCCACAAAGTGGCCAGCCACAGGAAAATGCACTCTGTTGATAAATGTATAAGATTCCCAGACCAAGAGATGGACAAGAAATGATAAGAACAGGACACTCACACTCAAACCACCGATTGAGCTGAGACCTGGTCGCTGAAAGGCCCGGACCCAAGAACCCCCTGCCGGGACCGGGGCGCCAGCTGATAAGATGCACAGGTTGAATGTAGTTATATACAATCCGACCGACAATGGGGTGAAGCGGACTGCCAGTCAAGTGGACGACGCCAATATGAATTATCACCGCGCAGAGAGGGCTATGGAACCTATGAAGTTCTCAGTTCACCGTGTCAATGACTGGGTATGGGCTTACTTTAACTTGTGCCCGGCAGACATGCAGTCTGTCAAAAGGAAGTGGAAAAATGATTATTTGCCTCTGCAATAACTTCAAAACCTTGTGGAACGCCCATACGACATCTAAAGGAAGTTATCTTTTTATATGTTTCAGGATGCAGCACCCATATTTAGCCGGCTTCACTGACAACCCAACAATACGCTCTGACATGTTTGGCTCGGCTCACCTGCCCTTGTATCTACTGCTGCTCCAGCTGTAACACGAGAGCTCAATAGCCATTTAACTGAACAGCCATCTGTTGTAACCGGGCTTGATGAATGGCTGTATCAGGGTGAAAATGGCAGCAGTTTAATGTAAAATGCTCGAGAGGATTAGCCCGCTCGTAAATCTTGATTTAGCAGATTTCGTTGTGCAGTATCTGACAGCACACTCGGTCACGCAGGCTCTCCTCGGCCTTTGTACGCCATGCCAAAGGGAGCAGGAAGATGAAGTGGGTGGAAAGAACAGATTAACGCAGAGTCGGTCATGGCCGAGGGGGGGGGGGGGGGGGGGGGGGGGGGCGGGGGGGGGCTGCAGTTACAGGGGCCACTTTAACCTTTCATCACCTATCACGTGGAGGTGCTTTGTATGTAGAGTCCTTTTAAATGTTTACAGTCAGGGTTCAAACTCTGTTGCGATGAGTCCGCAGTGTGCAGGGTGTTTTCCAAGGCTGCCTTTGATTCTCCAGTGGCTTCTGTTGCCAGCTTGGCTAATTAGCCCGTCCCGTAGCTAGAAACCCCGGTGTGTGTGTGAGAGAGAGAGGATCTCCATTAGACCCATCTGGTGGTCGGACGTGGGAGATGCGTCACTGCTCGGGGGGGCGGTGCGCCGCGCGGAGGTGATCCCCGAGTTTAAAAGCGCAGAGGTCCTCCGTGCGCCGGAGCAGTGCGTCACACCGACCCAGACAAGCCAGGATCCCCTTTCACCAAATCATATATTTCAGCACACGGGACAGAAATAGCCATTTCAAAAGCAGACGTGTGCATCTCAGTCATGTTTTTATTCCAGTCGTTTTGACGCTTTGATGCATCGCGCCTTGATTTTTTCCGTTTCGGATGCCAGTTTTGTTTTTCCCATTTTTGAAATAGAAACGACTTTTTTCAATAACCTTTTTTTGTTGTTGACATAACTATTTTTTTTTATTTGTTTGCTCGCGATTCTACAGTGTGAGAGGATCTTGAGCAACAGCTGGGGAATATAAACTCCGCTATATGGATACACGACCGTGCCCATCCGCCACTATACTCAAAGTTTGATTTCAGACGTCGCTTTCTGCTGTCAGAAGAAAAATGAAATCTGCTGAAGAGGGTGAGTTTGACCCGCTTGTGTCCATCAGAAAGCTTTTTTTTCTCTGCCTTCCTCGCGGTCCAGTCCTCGCGCGGAGCCAGTTAACGGAATTAGACTTAACTTCTCATTAAGTGTTTGACACTTCGCACACAGATGCGACACGTCGAGCTGTGATGTGACTTTGAATTAGGATCCCGGCTACACTTTCCTCGCTTTTTTGGAGGCATGTGTTCATCCTCTGAGCCATGCGATTTAGGAACGGCATAAACCTGAACGTGCAGCAGAGCGTCGTTGCTCGAGCGGCAGGCAGGCAGGGCAACTTGATGCGCGCCCCTCCCTGGTGAGTTGGGCGAGGTGGGCGTGGCTCCGCTGTTAGTCTCTCCCGGCTAAAAGTGTTCCTAAAAATACCTAGAATTGAATCTGTGGTAATGATTGGCATGGCATTGTGGGTAATTGGTAGATTTTGAGTGATTCAGAGACTAATATCGAGCGCGCCACTGAGTCATTTAATGGAATTGCACTTTACCTGTTAGAATGGCAGCCTCCAGCTAATTCCCTCTATTTATAGGAGACATTTTAGTGCTACTGTGTCACACACCGCAATGTTAAATGTAAGCATCATTTTCTTTTATTACAAGGAGTCATATGGTGCTGCACTGATGTCATAGTCTTTATGGCCGGGCCCCTAATTCTCTCTAATTTACAGCAGGCAGGAGCTGTGGTGGCTGGATGCCGTCTGCCTGCATCTGTCTGTCTGCAGCGGTGCTCGTCAATATCGCTGTGCTTCACTGTGGTCACATTTACTCTTGTGCACCCTAAACCGCAACTCCCCGTTCCCATATCCCCCCTCCCGCCCCCAACTTCTGCTCCTGGTTGTGACCTCAGTCTTCAGCCACAGATTTCGTGGTTAGACAAGAGTTTCATTTGCCCCTCGTGCCTAGCGGGGGGGTGTTGGCACGAGCCCACGAGCTTCCCCCCCCAACTGGGGTACAGCACACGCACCTTTACGGCTACGCAAATAAACGAGTCATCATGCCCCTCCTGTGTTTTATTTTCGCCGGCTGGTGGAAAATGAAACTGGCCAACAAAAGGCGTCGTTGTGTGTTTTCATAATGTCACGGTTTATGGGCTGAAGCGTTGTACATTATGTGGCATGAATCTGGCAGGCTGAGATGGAAAAAACACCTGGTCTCGCCTCTTTAGTTATTTTTAGAACCAGAGTTATTTTTGGCTCTTTTATTCGTGTCTCTCACCTTGTTTTGTTGAAGTTGTGCCACTGTGTTTGGGGGAAACCCACAGAAGAGGGTCTCTATTTTGATTTTGCTCTCATTTAAAAAAATAAATAAAAAGCAACGTGCATGCTTTGTGCATCAGTGTGTTGCCCCGGCCAAATCCAGTAGGCACGCTGTTCTCATGCCATTATAGGCAACAGCTCTGCAACAGCTCTCGTAATACTCAACTTGGCAACGGTTGCAGTATGCCTCTCCATAAGGGAGCCAATGAATGTGTGTTTGATTATTATGGTAACAAACTCAATCTGTTTGCTTTTCAGATGCTTATGGCTACACCCCAAATGTCAGCCTCTCCCTCCCACTGGGCAACTCTTGTCTTCCCTCCCAGTACCACAGCCTCCACGCCAGCCCCACTATATCAGTCTCCGTCAGCCAGCCACACAGCTACGACACCCAAGAAGACATGAGGACTGCCGGTTACTACTCGTCCCCTGGCGGCATCCGTCCGAACGGGGCCCCGACCCTGGAGAGCCCTCGCATCGAGATCACAGCTTACAGTCAGTTTCCCGAGGACGAGGTGGAGGAGAGCAGCCTCCCCATCGCCAAGCGCGTTAACTCCATCGTGACGCTGACCCTCCCCAACGCAGACGGTTACCGCGACCCCAGCTGCCTGAGTCCGGCCAGCAGCGTCTCGTCCCGCAGCTGCCACTCCGACGCGTCATCTTACGAGTCCAGCTTCTCCTACAACTACGACAACTCCCCCCAGAACTCTCCCTGGCAGTCGCCCTGCGTGTCCCCCAAGGGCTCCACCCTCGCCATGCCGGGTGAGGCCTGCGCCCAGGGCGGCTCGCCACGACACTCGCCCTCCACGTCGCCCCGCACTAGCGTGACGGACGACTCCTGGGTAGGCCAGCGCGGCTCCAGGTCCAACTCCCCCTGTGGGGCGAAGAGGAAGTACAGCTTCAACGGCAGCGGGGCGTCCCACAAGCACTTCCCCTACTCCCCCAACCACTCCCCGGGGCTGTCGCCGCAGACCTCCCCTCGCCTCAGCGTCACGGAGGAGAGCTGGCTGCCCAACACCAACCAGTACACCAACTCCGCCATCTTGGCCGCCATCAACGCCTTGACCACGGATGGAGTGGCTGACCTGGGGGAGGGTATCCCCATGAAGGCCCGTAAAACCAGCATGGAGCACGGCCTGAAGGTGGAGCCCGGAGGTGACGAGCTGAGTCCGGGGGAGCTCTGTCAAGATGACCACCCCGCCATCCGCCTGCCCTTGAAGAAGGAAGGCTACTGTGGCGGGTTTCTTGATGTGCCACAGCACCCGTACTCATGGTCCAAGCCGAAGCAGTATGTCAGGTAAGCACAAAGTGATAGTTTGACTTGACTCAGGCCTGAAAATTTGAGCAAATTCAGTTCAAACATGACCCCTGCCTGACCCGACCCCCTCCGGTCCAGTCGTGTCATAAGTTTGAATTATAGTATTAAGATCTTGCAATTTCACGCTTCATCTCTGGTTGATTCCAAAAACATTTTCAAGCATATCACAAGGTCCGGTCGGTATCTCAGTTGTTTTCACATTCTGCACATTCTACCTTGATAAGTGCATCTAAAATAAGCCCGACTCCCTTCTCGTTAAGTTGACGTGTTGTTGGATCTGTTTTCACCCACCGGCAGCCCGTCCCTGCCGGCCCTCGACTGGCAGCTCCCGTCCAGCTCCGGGCCGTACAGCCTGCAGATCGAGGTGCAACCCAAGTCCCACCACCGGGCCCACTACGAGACGGAGGGCAGCAGGGGAGCAGTCAAGGCCCTTGCAGGAGGACACCCGGTGGTTCAGGTCTGCTAGACTGCTTGGTTTCCTGTAACGATTAGACCAACACACGGTACAGCCATTAGGCCAGCGTACGTGCCTGCTGGTAATACTGTTACCCCCGTCACTTCTAGTCTTACCACTTTTCCTCCCTCCTGTTTCTTCACCTCATATGTTAAAATAGATTGGGGCGGTGTGTGTTACATGACCTGGCTATTATGTTGTTCAAAGATGTCACATTTCTGAATGAAATACCATAGGTATGCTATTAGACAGACCGGTCCACTCAGTCAGTTCCTGTCCAGACGAGGGGTGACTCAAACTTTTCCATTGCGTTGTCTGGTGCAGCACAGACAGTTACAAAGTGATGTAGTGTGGTCAGTGAAAGCTTAGTCATGAGCTTTAACCACAGTGGTGGTCGAGTCGGAGGAGAAAAACGTTGGGCAACTGCAGTTATGTTTTGGTTATAAGGCCGACCGGTCCCCCAACCAATTCCCCACACCACTGACTCAGTCTCTGAACAAATAAAGGGTCAGCAGCGAGGAGTCGGAGAAAGTACGCCGCGAGCTAAGCTGTCACAGAGATCAATACCCGTCTGCCTTTTATTACAAACACAAGTACAGAGTTGTCACATTGGGGAGAAAGTGGCTTGTTAGGAGAATTAGCTTTCCTTATTGGTACCAAGGGGCATTTCTAGCCATTAGCTTGCAGCTACTCGTGCCCCTTGGTTTGAAATGGGAATGCTAACATTGCTAACTTTTAGGAAAACCAGTGTTTGCTGAAAAAAACCCAACTAAAATTAGTTTTATTAGTTTTGAAGTGTCAAACTGTATCTGGACAGAAGTGCTCCTGATGTTTTGTTGGGTTTGTGCTCTGTGATCTTAACTGAGGAGGCAGCAGAACTCACCTAACTTTCAGCTGCACATTTTCGCAGGCAGCATGTTTTCGTCTGAGAAGGTGCTAATGATTTAATGAAAGGGGTCTGGGTTCGCCTCAGCTCAAATAGAGAGTGTGTGTTCTCTCTAAACCCAAACCCGGCTTCCCCCCCCCCCCTTCTTTTCCGCCCGGCTTCCACCCCAAACACACACAGACTTCCCTTTGTTTAGGAAAGTTCCCGTGTGTACGGCTGACATCATCGCGCGGCAGCATCCTGCGGAGGCGGCGGGGGCTAAACCACACACGTTTCTGGCAGGCCGTGATGGAGATGTTAGAGGGGAGCCTCAAGACAAGGCAGCCCAATCTCTGTGACTTCCTGATTACATGGTACACTGTGCTGTGGACACTGGCTGACGAAGGCTCCCTGGCTCTTCCCCCCCCCCCCCCCCCAATCCCTCGCTCCTCTGAGTCAAACCCTGCCCAGACTTTACAGAGTTTATTCTGGAAGCTCCTGTTCTGTGTGGTTCCCTTTTTTCTCCACGTCCAGCCGTCCAGCAGAGCAACGCCGGCTGTTTTCTGTTCTTTTTCAATACCGTCGCTGCTGCCTGCCTCAACCACACCCGCCCTTACGCCAACAGCAAGACTGAAGTATGCCCCTTCTGAAGTGCTGTGCGCAGCCCTCACCGCAGCTATGCTCAGGGTTTTCGTTGCTGCACTTTGGTGGGGAGGAAATACCCCCTATTCAAGCCTGTGAGGTCTTCACTTTTTTTCTCTGAGACGAGCTTTCATGTACTTGCACTGCTGCAGAATACGAGTTCGACCGCTCGGCTCGAAGGGCATTTCAATATATTTGAACATGAGGCGTTGTCTTCGTTGCCGGCGTTGCGGATCCTCGTCCTTCATCCTTGTGATCTTTAAGCTGATGGTTCAATTTCGATGTCCTAAACAAACATCACACGAAACCAGAAAGCATGACGGGATGCAACTTGGTCAAGCTGGGCTTTCCCTCTCTCTCTCCACAGCACAAACATTTAGATATATATCCGTGTGTGTGTGTGTGTGTGTGTGTGTGAGGACCTTAGACAGGAATGGAGAGGTTGCCCCAGATGCCCTCACCCCCTTTCTTTCTCCTCCTCCTCCTTCGGTGCAGAGCAGAGTCTTGGCATTCCTCTTGTGGGTGATGATATGAACTAGGGAGTGGTGGCTGCACTGCCGGTGTCGGACCGCCAGGGCGGGGGAGCGAGGGGGATCGGACCAAACCAGATTACAGCAATGTGATTATGACAGAAATGATAGCTGTGGTCTGTTGCAAATAACTGTATTAAACAGATTACAGATACTTGCAGGACTACTTCAAAATGTTGAGAGGGAAACAGGCATCTCATGTAGATTATTAGATTATTTCATACTTTAAAATACTTTAATATTGGTTATTGATGAACACTAGTTATAATATATATGTACATGGTTTGTTCACCTGCAGCCAAACAGTCAGATTCTCAGATTACACTGATTTGGAGTATTCTAGTGGATTATGTGACTGATTACAGTTTGAAGCAGACAATCAGTAATCTGTAACCAATTACATTTTGAAAGCAACCCGCCCAACCTTACAAGCAGGCTACCTCACTCCATCACCCACTCCCTACAGCCTAAATAAACAGCATTGCTAGGCAGCAACCTATTTCCTTACACAAATATACAGGCCTTTCGCAGGCTCTTAACCCTCGCAGGGATCCTCCTCCAAATCACATGTTGTGCCTCCCCGGTCTGAGCCTCGCTCCCGCGGGTGCTCCTCGCCTCGGGTGCTCCTCTTATGTAAGTGAACACCGCGGATCACGTTTAAGCACCTTTTACATTTTAGTAATTTAACTGACACTCTCATCCATGACTTGCACTGAGTCGGGTGTCCAGTGGATTGATGTGCACACATTGTTGCAGGGATCGACTCTCGCTAGTTTCCCGCTATGCCCTCCTGTATTTCACTCAGTTGTTTTGACCTCACATGCCAAGTATTCTCCCCCTAATGTCTCACCTGTCACGGTGTATGGATAACATACATAGTTTTCAGACAGTGTGTAGGTAGTAGCCGCCGTTCTCGAGTTTCAGGCTGTGGGTTTGGGCTCCACGCCTGTGCTCCGCAGTCTGGGTGGTTGAGGTCATCCTGGCAGGAGGCCCTCCTGTCAAGCAACACCTATGGAGGTCTGGGAGTATTTAGAAAGCCGGGTCGGGTCCCCGCCGGCTACAGTGAGCAGCAGTTCTGCACCGTCTCCAGCCAAATCGCGCGGGGATCGTTTTTACTGATAAAAAAATCAAGAATCGGGGTCACTACTGAGAGTTTTGCTCGACCCTGATTCGCCGGGGGGGGGGGGGGGCTCAGTGGAGCTGACGCGACCTGCGCCGAAACACTGGCTTAGTCTTGTCACGAGGCAGCGCTGCCCTCACAAATCACGGCGCCGTTTGCCGTAGGTGGTTTTTACTGCTCTGCTAGCAGCCCCTTGAGATCCAGCTACTGTAGGATCAACAGCCTGACATGAACTGACGTTAATGGAGGAAGTGTGTACGGGTCCGTGGTAGTAAATTAGAAAGCGAGAAGAAAGGAGTGATAACAAGATCCTAAATGTGCGCTTTGTTTGAAAAGCGTCGTCACTAGAGCACGACCCCTGAAAGACGTCTTTAATGATGTGTTTGAAGAAGACGAGGGCTTAATCACCCCCCCCCACCCCTCCTCCTCCCTTTAGCTCCACGGCTACATGGAGAGCGAGCCGCTGACCCTGCAGCTGTTCATTGGCACCGCCGACGACAGACTGCTGCGGCCCCACGCCTTCTACCAGGTCCACCGCATCACCGGCAAGACGGTGTCCACCCCCAGCCACGAGGCACTGCAGAACAACACCAAGGTGCTGGAGATCCCCCTGCTGCCGGAGAACAACATGCGGGCCATGTGAGTAGTGCCCGCCCGCCCCCCCCCCCACCCCCCCATGATGGATTGAACATCTGACGCTCTCTGTCCATGACACCTAATAAACACCAGATGCTCCACAAAGATGCGTATCTCCGCTGTTCTGTTGAAAACCTCGCAACTTCAATATTGTGATTTTTCAGGCTTAAACGTCAATTGGACAATTACATGGTTCTGTATGGGTTCAGAAAATGCTGCCACCCTCGGTCTTACGAAACTTTTTCAAAAACCCGCTGGAGGAACTAAAAATGCTCGTCGGTCGAGCTGAAAACAAGATGTTTTTCTTAGTTCCTGTAAAGTTGACATCTTGGAGATGTGAGGTTTTCACCAGACAGCGACGAGATGTGCGCGCGTGTGTGTGCCTGTGTGTGCATGCACATTTGTTTGCGTGTGTGTGTGTGTCTATTCATGTGTGTCTGTGGGTGTGTGTGTATGCATGGGTTTATGCATGCACATTTGCTTGTTTGTGTGTGTCTATGCGTGTGTGTGTGTGTGTGTGTGTGTGTGTGTGTGCATGGGTTTATGCATGCACATTTGCTTGTTTGTGTGTGTCTATGCGTGTGTGTGTGTGTGTGTGTGTGTGCATGGGTTTATGCATGCACATTTGTTTGCATGTGTGTGTCTATGCATGTGTGTGTGTGTGTGTGTGTGTGTCTATGTGTGTGTGTGTGTGTGTCTATGCGTGTGTGTGTGTGTGTGTCTATGCATGTGTGTGTGTGTGTGTCTATGCATGTGTGTGTGTGTGTGTCTATGCGTGTGTGTGTGTGTGTGTGTCTGCATGTGTGTGTGTGTGTGTGTGTCTGCATGCATGTGTGTGTCAATGCATGTGTGTGTGTGTGTGTGTGTGTGTGTGTCTATGCATGTGTGTGTGTGTGTGTGTGTGTGTGTGTGTGTGTGTGTGCGTGCGTGCATGTGTGTGTCAATGCATGTGTGTGTGTGTCTATGCATGTGTGTCTATGCATGTGTGTGTGTGTGTGTGTGTGTGTGTGTGTGTGTGTGTGTGTCTGGAACGGGTTGCCCTCTATATACAGAAGGGTGGCTTTCCCAGTTTATAAGCCTCAGAGATCAGATTACTGGGGAACCTCAAAGCTGCTAACAGGGACCCGGGGTCTGTCTGGGCTCCAGGCAGTAGCAGCCTGCTAGCCTCAGCACTTTCTCTGCATTTTAATGGATGTAACACATAAGCTCCCCTTATACAACGACGGCACTTCGGGGTTCGGTTTCCCCTCTCTCGGGCAGGACACGCCTCACAGCAGTTATAGCGCAGGCGAGGGATTTGTGTGAGGTTTATTCACTTTGACACGTATTCCAGCGTGACGTATAGATGTTATATTACGTGGGACAGAATGGAGGCATTGATATATTTCTCAAACAATATTCAACACATATAAATAATGTTCGTGGTATACAGCCAGTTATGAATCGACTTCACTTCAGGGTTTTTATAGTTCTTTGGTATTAAGCCGTAAAAGTTCTTGACCTACAAATCATATTCTTCATCCTAGCTCTTAATAATAATAATAATAATAATAATAAAATAATCAGACCCATTGGTGCTCCCATTGTCAGGCGTTGAACGGCCACCTCACTTTATGGTTTTGTACTCAGCAGCCTGTCTGCGTGGGCGGAGAGCTGAGCAGCTGGGGTCCTTAGCATCAACACCTGATTGCTTCGCCAGTGAAGCGGACCCTGGTGCCTGGCGAGGAATGTCAGGGAGTGTTCGACCGCGTGTAAAAGTTGACATTAACTAGACTTTGAGGAATGCGGCGTCAAGTAGCGCGGCGATGGAAAAGCCCGGAGTTGTTTGGAGAGCTTTAGAGCTTTTTAAGTGTGAAACGTTAGATGAGCGCGGCGCGGAGAGAAGAGTGGTGAGACTTTTATTAAGTGTGTGATGAAGACGAAAAAGAACATTACAGCCGGTAGCGTTCCTTGTCCTGGTGGAAGGCGCCGATATTTGAGGACCTTCCCACGGGGATTCTCCTCATCATTAAAAAGCTGTTCATCAAACAGTTAACACACAGAAGCAATTTGTTTCTATTGAGTTTAGATTGATACTGATGTTCAATGGGTTTACTTTCAGTTTGGCTCCAGCTTTACCTCTTCCATTTCTGTCTCCACCACCCAGAATCGACTGTGCGGGGATCCTGAAGCTGCGTAATTCAGACATAGAGCTGCGAAAGGGGGAGACGGACATTGGGCGCAAGAACACCCGCGTGCGCATGGTTTTCCGAGTTCACATCAACCAACCCACAGGGAGGACGGTGTCGCTGCAGGCTGCGTCCAACCCCATCGAGTGCTGTGAGTAGATCTGTACGGAGGAGCCTCCAAACGCTCCTTAACGAGGCCTGCTGCTGAGCTGCAGTGAAGCGTGGGAGCTCCTTGTTCATTTGGCAATATCTGGTTATGTGAAGGCCACTTAGGCCACGCTGGATAAGCTCCATTGACTTCACGCTGCACTAGATCTGACCTTTCAGAGGACTGGGATCAACCCAGGCAGATCAGCCACTCTGTGTGGTTCTGGCAGCAATAGTTGCCATTGAGATTAAGTCTTATGAGGTAAATGAAAGACAGTAGTTAAACCATGATCTCAGCCCCTTGAAATAGAGCATTGTTAGTCACTGAAACAACGCCGCAGAGCAATTGTTTGAGACCAAAATTCATTTTGTGTGCGTCTGTGAGAGAGGAGATGTGGGAAAGATTCCTCATCGCCAAAGACTAAAAATGAAAGCTTGATGAAACTCGCAGCGCAGCGGCGGAGTTGCATTTTACCACAAGATGATCGTCATATTAGAAAAGTATTTCTTTTTTTTAACTTTTTGACTTTGCTCAACCTTTGTATGCCTAGATTATAGTCCCGTTGAGATTAAGGATGCCTTTTACAAGAGAGACCTGCCAACACAAGCATTACATTTAGACAGAAAAACAATGAAAATATTTAATGACAAGTAATAGATCATTTCATAAAAACTGAAAGTATGAGAGGAGTAAGAAAAGAAGGGAGAGAGAGAGAGAGAGCAAGACAGAGAGACAGAAAAATGATACCAAATAAATTAAAATGATGATTTGAGACAAAGAATTCGACAGTAATTTGAGACAAATACCAGAATCACAACTGGGCAACAGACTTCTAATATCGAGGGGAGGCATTACAGGCCGCGTCAGCTCCCCTCAACGCCGTCTAGGTAGCGAGTCAGACTTCTGGATGCTCAGGTCTGCATGGGGAGTGGGTGTGTATTAGCTCAGCAGTGAGGACGCTCTGCCTCTCCCTCCCACAGCCCAGAGATCGGCCCAGGAGCTGCCGCTGGTGGACAAGCAGAGCCTGGAGACCTGCCCCGCCCCCGGGGGCGACAGGATGCTCCTCAGCGGGCACAACTTCCAGCACGACTCCAAGGTGGTGTTCGTGGAAAAGGCTCAAGGTGAAGGAGGAGTTAATGCTGTATCATGTGTGTGTGTGTGTGTGTGTGTGAGTGTGTGTGTGTCTCCCTCTCTGTCGTTGGAGAAACCCCAGGACTACTCCCTCCTCCTCCCTCCTCTTCCCCCGCCGTCAAAATATCCTCCGTCCTGCCAGAGTGCCACATGTGGTGCACATTAATGCGCTGTATTTTTAACCCAGCAGATTTACATTTGCAGAAGTTTCCATTGCCTGTTCAGCAGAGGAATGGATCACAAATGCAGCATGTGCTCTGTGTGTGTGTGTGTGTGTGTGTGTGCATGTACACGTGCATGGGCATTGGTGCAGATATGTATGCATACACATCGGTTTGTGTGTATGTGTGTGTGTGTGTGTGCGCACGTGTGCCATGCCTCAGTATTTGTTTCTCTTTTTTTTTGTACTTTAAGCCTTTTTGGTTTGGAGGGAGAAGGGACTGCTCCCAGATGTGGATGCGAGGAGGTTTACAAACAGCAATTTCCTTGATTAGCTTTAGAAAAGCAACGTGAGGTCTGGTCCGGGCCAAGGCTGAGCAATGTAAACACGTGTGATCCTATCAGCCCCGGCGAGTTGCTCAGAGGAGAGGGAAGCCTTTGTATTGTTCCACCTGTGAAAAGAAATATCCGAGGCGGGCCCGGCCTCTCAAGCCCCTCCGAGCGCCACACAATAGACCTGTGAGATTGTTTATCAAAACAAGAAGCGATTGGATGAGGATAGTCTCTTTCATTAACCCTGATCTCTTCCGAGGACAAGGACACATTGGAGTTTTAGTTACACAAACATTTCCTGGAGGCAGAAATAATCCCATTGGTTGAGCTGAACCACAGCGGGCAGAGCCGAGGAACCACAGCTAGCTAACTTAGCAAACTTGATTGGCAAAAGAAAAGAACGCTGTGGTCGAAATATAAATAAGAAATATAAATGGAAATGACGTTGAAAGTTGGATAGTCGGCAAGGTGGCTAACTAGCTTGCCTCAATAGTTGTAGGCTCCTCTGACTAGTTGCTAACCTGGATAACTTAGTTGTTTAGATCACGTTTTTTCGGAGCGCTGGGCTCCATGTGAGCTGCCTCCTCTCTTACCCCTTGCACTTTTCACTGGGCTTCAGTCTGACGTTCCTTAGCCAGGAGAACTGGTTCTCATTCTCGCTCTCATTCGTTTAACTCAACCGGCGAGATTATTTCTGCTGAAATGTTTGTATAACTAAAACTCCGATCTGCAACACAGGGAATTGGAAAAAGAATGAGCGAGCGTGCAGCTAAATACGACTCATGTGTGGGTCAATAGTTCTTTTGTGTCCGTCTGCACGTCTTTGCTTCTGCCGAGCTCCGAAGCCGACTTCCTCTAGGGCCAGGCTGCAGGCTGGGATAGTGTTGATGGGTGTGCTCCCTTGTTTTTGATGAGGGTTTCCCCGCGTCTGGCACAAGCATCAGATTCCTGGGCAATCCTACCATGGAAACACCCTTAAGCCAGGCTTCCACAACCCCCCCCCCCCCCCCCCCCCTCCACACTTCCCTCCATCCTTCCACCTCTCTATCCAAGCTGCCTCTGAGTCTCCAGCTCCCTCTTCATTAGCTGTGTGAGCTGTAGCCTCCCTATGGATCCTGCTGGGTCTTCTTCACAGCTGCTCTCTGGTTAGGTGGATAGAGAGACACTTTATTCATGGGGGGTGTCATCACTAATAACAGACAGTAAAGCTAAAAAAAAGGCAAAAATATAAAGCAACAAAATGATATTTATATATGAATGCAGTAATATTTAGTCTGTTTGCATATACTCATGTTAAACTGAATGATTTTCAATGTTTACATGCATTTTCATCATGCTGCTTTTATTGTCCTCCTGCTCATGCCAAAGCAGAGGTCTGAGAAACGCTTTTAACCACCGCAGCTCATAAATGTGAGCGTGGTGGACTCATGTTGCCATCGAGAGCTTAACCATTTTTTTTTATTTCACCAGTGGACAATTTTCCTGCAAATTTTCCAATAAAGCACGCCCACAAATCTTAACGCTCAAAAGGCTTGCGGTACCGTAACATGTGGGGGGATCTGAGTCGTGTATTTGTATGCGTCTATGTGCCATGATGTGCAAGTGTGAGTGCATGTGTGGGTGCATGGGTCACCCTGCCTTTAAGTGTCCCGTGGTCTAAATGCTGTTTCAGAGGCTTTTCCAGCCTGCCAGAAATACAGGTCTGGGGGAGAACCGGTGCATGTGTGTGTTTAGTATATGGGTATATGAGTGTGGAGTGTTTTTGCATGTGCATGTGCAGTATATTCATGTTTGTGGTTGTTGTTGTTGTTGCTATCTGTGACTCATGCAGAAGGGAACCCCTAATGCCCCGCAGACGGCGACACACCGTCACCTGCTGCAGCACAACATCTCAAAACAGCAGCTGACGTTCTGCAAGCCTTCCCCTCCCTCCCCCCCCCCCCTTCCCCCTCCCTCCCCCCCGTCCATCCGTCTCCTGCCTCGACACAGCCACGGTAGAAATAACCCCCCGAGATAGCATCAGTTCAGTTGTCACTCCTGGTTACAGCCAATCAGTCATAAGAGATTACTGTACGGGGCCCCGGCGCTGCAGACATCAGCCTGTAATCTGAACCTGACTCAATCTGACCTCGCTTTTCATTCTCTCTGCCCCGGCCTGCCCGGGAGATGCTGCCTCCGATAAGTCCCCCGCCGCTCCATTTGGGAAATTAGGATCTGGCCTGCTGTCCTTTATTCACCTCTGTTTTTTGTGGTTTAGTGTTCGGGGTATTGGTTGTTATGGAAGAGAGTCTGCGGCTTTGCTCTGTTGTCGACGAGTAGAGGCTAAAACGTATGAAGAAAGAGAGAGGAAGGTGTGAAGTAAGGTGTCAAAAGGTGAATTCATTGTTTTGTTTTCTTGAAGTATTACAGCATAGGATTATAGGATCGGATATATACGCCATATAGATGGATACTAGCTGAATCTTAGTGAGAGAGCGTGAAGGGAATCCTTGCAGAGGAGTCAGACGTTGAGAAACTCCCTTATGAAAAGAGCACTTTCACATCTGGCCGGGCTCGCTGGACGGCTGCCTGGTCTGCAGGATCATGGCAAATAAGTCAGTCGCTGCGTCTCTTGGATCCAAAGGGCTCTGAGTCAGTTTAGCCCCAGGGAAACCACATCTTGTCGTGACCCATGACCTCCATCTGGCCCCCCGCTTGTGAGTCAGAGCCAATGGGGCGGGGGAGGGGGGGGGGGGTTCAAACAGGTAGAGATCTGGCTCGGTTCCTCCAAGACCTGGCCTGGATCCTCCAAGACCTGGCCTGGTTCTCCGGGGCCAACTGGTACACCCCGACGATTCAGTCTAGTTGTTCTTGGCCAGAGCAACCGTACAAGTAAGAGGACATGAAAATTGAGTTGTGAGGGGGTTAGTTATCACACCGAAAGGCTGCCACGTGGTGTCTGGAACTACCTGCAGCAAATTACAACCATCCTCCTTTTAACCTCTTAACGGGAAAAACCTGCGAGAGCGACGCGAAGTAACAGCGGAGTGAATGAGGCTCTTCTTACACACAGAGAGGCAAGATGTGTATTTTGCTAGCTGGCGGTTTGCGGGTCTCTTTGAGCGATGGTTTAGTTTGGTGGGAGGGGTGCTTTCCCCCGGCGGTGCACATGGTCAGTAGGCTTTGGATCAGATTCATCGCATTCACAGAACAATGACTTCCACTTGAAGCCGTTCGGCGGTTTGGCTGGCCCTGACACTTCTGAGAACAATGGCTGTTTTCATAAACAAATCAATTACAGCCACATAAACAGAGGGTTTATGTTTTTATAAATTACAGTGTATGATTCATAAAATCACGGGCCTCTTTGAGAAAGACCAGAGTTTGATTTCTTGATGAATAGGCCCTGATATATTGAACTGCACGCAGATGACGCTGAGCAGTGACAAGCGCCACTGTTGTGAGCAGCGCTGCTTTGTGTTGGAAGAAGCGAAATCTCCTCCTCCTCCGCCGTCGTTTATCAAAGTTGTCTTGGAGGGTTGCCGCAACTCAATCACCACCCCCTTCCCACACGACGGCAGCTTTGCATGCAACGTCCACGATCCACGTGTTTTTCGGGGCGGTAGGAAGGAAGAAGTTTCAGTCATCAGACCGAGGACAAGGGAAGTCTTTCAGCGTGCCACATGGGCCTGGGTAGAGCATGTGTTTATATTTACTGTACGTTATGAGGGTTTTGGGCACACGCCACCCCGCTGTTTCGCTCTGGGCACCAGAGTTACTCCACCCCACCCCAATTAAGGAGCACAAGGAGCTGTTTGATTCCCTTTATAAACCCAGCATGACAAATAACCGTATTGTATATTGTTTGATCGCCCTCGGCTGCCATGACTGTGTACAGTGCACCGCCGCTGTGTCATTGGCCGCTCTGTGTTATGTCTGTGCCGTTGAAGGTAATGATTTGTGTAGACCGTCGCTAACGAAATGTGAATTGTCAGATTTTCTGCAAGAGCCTGGGACGCGGCCAAGTCAAATGGAGTTTGGGCGTTGGGAGAGTCTGAAAGGGGTACAGGGTTTATATGGTTGGGGTGGTTCAGGGGAGAGGTTCTAGGCTTTAGGAGTTGTTTAACTTAGATAATATTGGATGTTGTCCAGGACAGTGGGCTGGAGAGTTAAGGGTGGTATTGTGTTCGTTGAGATTGGATAGGAGGGGAACTGCTGCTGGATTTTTTTTTTTTTCACTGGATTGGTGGAAGCGCCGTGCAGATGTTGCCCTGACTCTGGAACATTCTGTGGTTATCAGCTATCCGGTGCAGTCTTTTCAAACAAAGGTATCCCACACATTTAACTTTTGAAAGCACTTTGAAAAGCAGCTTTCCTGGCAATAAGTACCAAAAAAACACCCAAATTGCTCAATTTCATTTTTCTACCTCCGTACTGATGTGAGTGAATCAGAGAGAGAGAGAGAGAGAGAGAGAGAGAGAGAGAGAGGCAGACAGGGAGATCTGAAAAACATGTTTACCTCCTGTGGATTGACATCGTCCTCCAAGGCTCCTCTGGAGAAGTTCCCATAGAGAGAGTGATGAAGATAGTGGGAGAGAGAAAGAGACACACACAGGCACATTGGCATTTTGGTTGTACAAACATTTGTCGGAGGCGGAGCTGCTCTGCAGGCAGAAGCAATCTCATTGGTTGAGTTAAACCTCAGTGGGCGGAGCCAAATAACCACAGTTTCCTGGCTAACTGGTGTTTCGACGATACGACGCTGTTTGCTTCGACAGTCACTGCTCGGTACAGCGCAACTCTTGACTACATGTTTGGGGAAGTCTGGGGAACTTGAAAAAAGTATGTTGAGTCAACTGAAAATACAACATCCAGTGGTCATAGATGACTAATAAATACACCTGGCATGCCCACCTGGATGGAAACATGCTTCTAGAGAGCTTTTGAATCGAGGTCCCTATTCAACTTCAGACTTGTATAATTCTGTACTGCTAGAATCAATTTTCCCTTCATTTTCTTCCTGGCTGGCTGCTTCCCTTGCTGTTTCTATCGGTTGCACAAGGGTTTCATAACTCGGTTGAATTTTGGGCGCCAGGGCACCAAGCTCAACGCAGCGGACATTCATTTGTGTTCCAAGCCATTGGAAGTAATGTGTTTTAGAGCCCGGGTGGAGTTATCACGAGATATCAGGTTGGCTAACATTAGGAAGGCTAGCACTCTTGCTACTGGAAAGGTTACCTAGGTTAGCTAGCTAGCCAAGGTAACCTTCCAAGGTAGCCATACTAGCCTTAAGCTAGTTAGCTAGCCTGCTGAACTGCCAAGACCGTGAATGCCATGGCCACGAAAGAATGAGACAAGCCATTTATATTTTTATCTAGAGCTCCTTCTCTGCCATTCACGTTTGCCAGTTAGCTAACTTGCACTCTGAAAAACGATGGTTCTTTGGCCCCGCCCATTTAGATTTTACTCAACCAATGAGATTATTTCTGCCGCCAGAGCAGCTCTGTAAACCTCCCAACCTGTGACGGACAGGAGAGAGCGAGAGAGAGAGAGGAGAGAGAGGTAAATAGGTTTTCAGTTTCCTCTCCAGACATAATGGGAGCTGTCAGTGCCAACCTCCACCTCCTCCATCTCTGGCCGGCTCAGACCAGGGATACCCCCGTTCTCAAATCGCCTGTTGAGTAATGAAGAACATATCTCAGTTCATTTTCTTCAAGGAGGTTTGGCCTGGAGAATGTGCAGTTGCTTTTCCACCTAAATACATTTTCACAGTCATTTAATTTATTTTTAGGACCTTGTTAATGAGTCCGGGGTATAAAGAAAGTGCAATGGTTTCCTTCTTTGTCTCATAAACTCGGTGAAAATGGGTGAAAATATATTTTTACTCACGTCCCATAGAGCGGAATAACAACTCAACGTTGTTTTTTAGGGGACCCGTGTTTTCCAACAGTTGTTATGATGCCCTTTTTTATTGCCTGATGGGAAAGCTTCTTTATTGCGACAAGTTTAAATTGAAAGTGCATTGCCAGAAAAGGGGGAAATAGCCTCAAACGTTTAACGGTTGTTATACGAGGAGAACAGAAACACTCATAAGTGAATATATGAGCTGAATGACAGTTTGAGAATCGATGAGCAAGCCATCAGTTTCCAGTCACTCTGTGCCTGCTGGTTATCGTAACTCCCATTTTATAGCCCCATTACCACAATGCATGCTGGGATTCCACACGGCAATGAAGTCTAGGTTCCTCTCATCCACCAAAGATGTCACTAATTCCTTTGGTATGGCTTCGTTTTTTTAGGATTGCATCAGATTTCTGTCTCTCTCTCTCTCTCTCTCTCTCTCTCTCTCTCTCTCTCTCTCTCTCTCTCTCCCTCTCTCCCTCTCTCTCTCTCTCCCCCTCCTCCTTGTGTCTCAGGTTTGTTTCTGAGTTAGACTGAGGATATGAGCTCATGAGCTGTGGGTCAGACAGTATGACGTTAGCGATAGCCCTGGCTCTCCGGAGCTGTTTTATACATCACTGATGTAACAGATAATAATAACTCCACTCATTCACCACTGCTGGGATCCAAGTAGGCCGGACTATTTTCTGAATTGCCTCAATTATTGCAGAATAATAGAGACGTTTTTTCTTTTTTTCTTTCGTAGATGGTCACCACCTATGGGAGACTGAGGCCAAGGTTGAGAGAGACTCCTCAAAGACTGTAAGTAATAAACATGGCATTATTATCATGACAGATGAAATGGCACTTTTAGTTTTTCTCATTTCTTTTTCATATCATTTCTTCAGAGGATGAATTTAAGAATATTTTTAGTGGCAAAACATTTTAAATTGTGAACTGAACTGACCACTACGCTGCCTGGTACAGACTCAAATAACAATCGACTTATTAAATAATACATCTGGACGTATAGCATCTCTGTCCTCTAATAGAGGCTAATATATCTGAATCACTTCAATCCCCTCTGATACAAATTAGAGATATTTTTTCATCTGGATCAGTTTCAGACCAATGAGACTGCTCCATTAAAACAATCTAATCCTGTCACAAAACTGTAAACATATAAAAGTCAGTCCACACAAACACATTCAATTGTTCTTTTCTTGGACCGTTGTTTTCTTGGTGTGGAAAAGGATTTCAGCTGTCCAACTTTCAACCTGTGGGAGTTTGAGCTCGGCAGTGTGTGTCCTGTCTTGGCCCGGGACAGCTGGGGTGAGAGAGAGAGAGAGAGAGAGAGAGAGAGAGAGAGACAGAGAGAGGGAGAGAGAGAGAGAGAGGGAGAGAGAGATATAGAGAGAGAGATGCGTTCTGGGAGTCTGGGAGATAGACGAGGGGATTACAGAGTGTCTATATGTGAAGCGCTGCACCTGCTCCCTATGACACACACACACACACACACACACACACACACACATACACACACACACACACACGCAGAGTTACTGCAGGGACACATCTGTCTGCTCAGACAGACGAGGGGCTCCCTCCTCTCTCGGCCCAGTCTGCTGGACTCGTCCCACTTTAAACACCGACGGTGCCTTGGCCAGGTCTAACCTCTGCTGCTGCGCCACAAAGCAAACCAGACCGCAGATTCAACCCCGACCCATTTCTGAATACCTCACCTCCTCCGTCATTTGCAGGGACTAACCTTCCCCCAAAAGGAGGAGAGTCGGGGAAAAGAGAGGGCTTTAGAGGATGATTTAGTTTGAATTGTGAGACTTATTTACAGCAGCTTTTACAATCAGATGCATCAGATTACTCACAGACGTATGATGGGTGGGCTTCAAGAGAGTTGTCCTTCCTCCCTCAATGTGACAGAAATCACCGTTGAAACCTCTCAGCGCCAATTGTGGTGAAGTTACCTGTCCTCTGTGAGTTGAGACGATTTTGTAAACCCTCGTGCTTAAGAAATGATTCAAAATGATTCAGCAGGACGGATGTCAAATGAAGAATAGCTCTATTATTTGTAAAATCGATATTTTGGCGGCGGTGAAATACGGTTCATATTCAATCAAGACACAAATCACAGTACTGTGTGCTCGTCTGGAAGGGCGGACCCTTTCCTGATGGTTTTTATCAGCTAATACTTTAAAGGAAGGATGAAAGGTAGAAGCGTGTCATCTGGTTTCACTTGACTTTTCAACTGTGGTGATTTAAAACACTATAAAGTGTGTCAGCTCTCACCTGTACATGTCAGGGCCGGCCTTCCCCCGGAGCATCGACTTAAGACGGACGACTTCCTCCCTGGCTACCGAACAGCACCTCCGACACGCTCCGACATATATGCTCACACACACACACACACACACCTTACGTGGTTGATATGCAGGCACACGGCTCACTCACAGAAGGACGCTCCCTGGTTGAATTTAGACTCACCGTGAAATCTACCGAGCTTTTCTGTAACCTCACTTCATGGTCTGTCCTTTAAGGGAACTTTAAGGGAACCTTTAAGGGAAAAGGGATTAGTATTAATATTTCTGTTCATTTTGTTGGTTCTTAAATCAGATAATTCACTACATCACTATCATGTGTGTGAGTGAATTTGTGTAATATTCAAGATTCAAGAACTTTATTTGTCACATACATGGGATTGTGCAAAAAACAACAACAGTATATACAATATAAACATTAAAAAGTAAAAAGTAAAAGTAAAAAGAAGCAACCCCATTTACAATATATTAAGAATATAAAGAAATAAAAATATATAAACGTGTAGTCTGGGTTTAAGAAGTCAGAAAATATTATCAACTGAGTCTGCACCGCATGCCTTTGATAGTTCCCATAATGCACCACGCCTGCACCCACTCAATCAAGACCAGGAAGCATAGTAGTATTTTAACACAGTTCAGTTTCTCCTATTTCTCCTTATTTCGCTTTTCCATCCTTTACGTTTGGCCCATATGAAATGTGAGCGAGAGCGTGAGCACTTCGTTTCAATAAAGTTGTTCGATTTTGTCTCTCTGCGTCTCAGACGTCGCTGGTGGTGGAAATCCCTCCCTACCGGAACCAGAGACTGTCCACCCCGGTCCACGTCAACTTCTACGTGTGCAACGGCAAGAGGAAAAGAAGCCAGTACCAGCGCTTCACCTACGTCCCCGCCAGCGGTAACTTCCTCTCCTTTATCTCCTTCTCATCTCACACTTTTAGTCTTTTAGTCTTTTACCCAGAGCAACTATCGCTCGGGGGGGACACTGACGGGACACATGGCTGTGGCGGGGGTGACCTTCTGACCTTTCAGTTATGAGACTCTACCCTCTAGGCCACCCTCATCCTCTTCTCTTTTTTCCTTCCCCGTCGTCACCCCAACCCCCTCGCCCTTCTGCGTCTGCTCTTTCTCCGTCGTATATCCCAGACCAATTAGGACCAATCCAGCCACCATTTTACATCTGAAGGAGAGAGAACAAACAGTTTGTATTCCCTCTCGTCTGGTGGTTTTGCTTGGGAGGAACAAAGCAACGCTATTATTCCTCCATTGTAAAAAGACATCTCCATAAAAATCTGTTCTTTTCCATACCTGTAGCTATAAGAGCAGTGACTGGACACACGAGGGTTGGGGGGGGAGGGAGTATGGGAAAAGCATGTTATTTGAAAAGCCAACCTATTGCCAAACTAAATATAAACGCTGACCCACCAACTGAAATGTAAAAACCACTGCTAATTGCGCTCCGGGTGCTTTGGGGGCGAGCATCCAGTGGGTGGTTCAAAGCTCTGATTCAACTGAGCTGGCCCAGCCCTGGACGTGGGCGCCGGAGTGCCCCGCTGTGAAAGTGGAGCATTGTCCTCGGGGGTGCAGGGAGAGAGTAAAGGGAGGTGGGGGGGGGGGGGGAGGCAGACGAAGGGGGCAGCTCGTCTGGTCGGTGTCTCCTACAGGGTGAGCCGGGGCGAACAATACGATCTGCTGCACGAAAGCAGGTTTAAAACAAGAAGTAGTAAATACCGAAACCATTTTTACATTTTTTTTTTTCAGATTTATTTGGCAACAAACGCATCGCTGACTTTTCACGGAAACGGCGCTCAGGTTTTGTTTTTTTGTTTTTTTTCGCGGCAACACAAACATTTGCACTTCTTCTCACTTTTTTTTTCTCGTTTGTGTTCTTCCTGTGCATCTGTCTATCCTCCACTGACAGATACACTTCCTCTAACTGGGCCCCAAAAATAGGGGTGCGTGCGCTATTTTAATCCTGCGGTCGGTTGCAACCCATCGCATCAGAGTTCCTCTTGTACTGTTGTTGACAGCGGAGGGCTTCGCTGCGGCTGGAGGTGGCACGGTGCTTCCTGGCTTCACTTTTCACTTCTTTTTTTTAATTCTAAGTTTACCTTTATTTTGCCCCAAAGAAAAACAGCATCATGACAAATAAACTGTAGGTGTAGAATGAACAACAAGAGGCAAAAAATACAAAGTCACATAAAGCAAATAAATTGAGTAAGTGCAACTCAGATGCTCAGGAGGAATAAAGCAGGAGTTATTTAATAGCTTTGCATCCAATGTGTTGTAATGTGAACCAGCTTTGACCGTGCAAAGACGAAATCCAGTTCATTGCGGTTAAAGAAAGCTGGATCTCAGGTTCAGAGCCGCCCCTGTCGCTCCGTTGCAACTGGACAGCATCGCTTGTTATATAAGATTAATGTCGTGTCGTGAGCGTGGCGGCGGATTCAGGTTCGACATCATCATCGTCATCGTCTTACGCTGGAATCTGAGCGGGTGGCCAAGTCGCAGCGGGCTGAGAACGAGGCTGCTGGGGGGGAAGAGCTCTGAACTCAACCGTGGTCGCCTCACTTATACGATCACCGCAATCCTCAACCCCCCTCCGAAGCCACCATTTTGTCTCACTTCAGCCACGTCTCGCAAATCGAGGTGAACTTTCTTTTTCGCTTTGTCTCTATGAAAGTGCAGTAATTTATTTTAAATTGCAGAACCCTGTTGAGTACGGAGCTCCTGCAGCAGCGACATATTTCATATCGCACGTTGAGTGGATATTAGCGCCAGTAGCGGCATCCAAAGAAAATAGGCCCTTTTATTATAGAACCAGCTGGATGTCTCTTGCGGTGATGATTCATCCCTTTTCTCTCCCTTTTTCTTCTCGTTTGGTGAATATCTTCGGCGGGGTGGGAGAGCTCGGGCCGAGACACAGAGTCTCATTGATGAGAGTGTTTGTTTGGCAGTGGGTATCCTAGCCACAAACCCACTCACTCACTCACACTTGCTCACCCGCTCACACTCTCAGGGAGGCTGGAACATGTGTTTACTCATTTTTGCTTTCCCCCCCCTCCTCCTCTTTTTTTTTTTTTCTCTCGTCCTCTATCAGTTCCCACGATAAAAACCGAGCCGCACGACGACTACGACGCCCCGCTGGTGTGCGCCCAGCGCGGCCCCGGCCTGGCCTCGTTGCACCCGAAGCCGTACTTCACCCCGCAAGTCATGACCCCCGTGATGACCGCTGACCTCAGGCCTCAGTGCGCGGTGGGGGGCGGGGCCTACTCTGTCAGCAGCCAGCAGAGACTGGGAGCCAAGCCTTCCTCGCTGTCCTCCTCTTCCTCCCCCAGCACCAGCCCTAAACTGCACGACCTCTCGCCCACGCCCTTCTCCAAGTGCCTCGCTGCGCCCCAGCACCCGGGGCAGCAGTCCCCGATCCCGCACGTCTCCATCATCCAGGAGGCGCCCGGACGCTACCAGCCGACGGGCCTCTACCCGCCCAGCAGCGCCTCCTCCTCCCCGGTCTCGCAGCCCTCCACCCCCGGCGAGGCCCCCTTCTCCCCGGCCCACTGCATGACTCCCGCCCGGCCGGTTAGCGGCAGCAGCAGCCCGGTGGCCCAGCAGCACCCCAAGGTGCCGGAGAGGAGCCGGGAGGGTAGCCCCGCCGCCACGCTGGCCGTCAACATCAAACAGGAACCGCAGGAGCTGGACCAGATGTACCTGGATGACGGTGAGTGAAAGAAACCCGGACAGACCCAAACATTGTTAAGATGTAGACGTCAGCAGAGCGATTTTTATAACCCGGTACGATCCGATCGCCCCATTAAAGAGGGAATGCGATTTTTACTGCCCCATAGCACAACATGACCATAACATCCCCGAGGGGGGTTGATAGAGTTACTTAGTCTGAGATTTCTGGCTTTCAAAACTCACTTTCTGGCCTGTGGCGTTTTGGAAACTCCCTGCCCGTTGGAATTTCAAGACTCTCCCGATCCCTCCCCACTCTGCCCAGTGACGGAGGACGATGCGGTAAGCGACCGGCGTAACCAAAAAGCCTAAAAAGCCTCGTTCTCAAGCCAATAAAGCAAGCGGCAAAGCGGTATTATTATTATCATCACAGTATTTATTTTTTCCTCTTGACGTTTCCGTTGGATCTCGTCTGTATTATGAAAATGGAAATATTGCTTGTGCCAATTACAGGCTTCTGTAATTAGCCAATGAGATCTATCGATGTTGTTGCGATTCCTGCTGGTCGTCAATACAGATCGTTAATATCATGAATCATTCCTGCCCCTTTAAAGAGACCGACTGGTTCTTTTCCTAACAGCAATAGCGAGATCAAAGCAACGTGGTAGTCCCGCGGTTAATACGTCGCGCTTTAAATCCTCAACGAGGCAACCGAGCTCAAAAGCCCGCTGATAAAACCAATACCTCCTTTTATTTATCTCGCGGACACTCCAAGAGAGGGAGGATTTTTTTTAGGAGCAGAAACTTCATGATCTCACTGGTCTGGGACTCGACGCTCAACCGCGGAGGTTGAGGGGCCGTGTGCTCTGCGCTGCGGTGATTTGAAATAAATTGGATAAATGATCTTCCTAGGGGCAAGAGAAAAAAAAAAACACCCCAGTGCCTGGCCCCGTATAAATCACAGGGAGGGAAGCGTCTCCCGGTGCAGCAGATGAAGGAGCGCTAACCAACCGCTTTGATCCGGTACCAGAGGACCCCCCCCCTCCCGCTGAACCGTCTGGACCGGGGCTTCCTGAAGATGGCGGGTCCGGCTGGAGACGTATGTTTCACATCGTTCCCATGCCACTTCCTGTGAATGGTCTGGCTAACTGCATTAACACTTGTTAGCCCTGTCTCCGGGGACGTTTGGCCGGCTACTGCAGTGTCAATGGAGATTTGATTTGTAATTCTATTCTGACTCTGGTGCCACCGCTGCTCACATCTCTCTCTGGAGGGTTGCCGGGTTCAAACCATGCGGAGCTAAATGAAAAAAGAGGTTTGCCACCCGAGACATAATGTATGTTTCTGAGGCGTTGGCCGCTCCAAGATTACGCTGTTTTCATTGGCCGACTGAGGGAGATTTTACCCAGCATTCCTAACTTAATGCGGTTTCTCACTTCGCTAAAAACCTCTGGCAGAGTTTGATACAGGTTGTTGCTTTTACGGCCTCGCTCAGGTGTGATGTTACTGTAGTTCCTCGTCAACCACACTCGTTAAAAACTCAGAGTTTTAGACACTTGCTGTCATTGAAAGTACAGTGGTGCATTCACTGTCACCTTCATCATTACCTGATAAAAACCTACATTTAATAGCGTTTTAATGTTGTGAAATTAAATCAAACTTATTAATTTAAGTGATATGACTTTGATGTCCTGTTGAAGAGCTTCAGTGAACTCCCCCTTCTAGATGAACCAATCCGGTATGTCCGCCTCCCACGTGGCACAGTGCTGCTGCCCTTTTGTCTTTCATCACAACTGATATCTCCCTCACTGTTTGTACAGCTCTCTAATATTCCTCAGGATCCCCCCCCCCTCACCCCGTCTACCATTTTTTTCACACTCCGGGAGGTTGCAAACATCTCATGCTCATGGAAAGTCTGAGTAGCTTGTCTGGCCCCGAGCCGAGGCTATAGGCTGCAGGCTGCAGGTCTGCTCTGCAGCTCCCGGAGGCTGGGAGGAGATGGAGACGGGCCACGCCGCCATAAAACTTGCTGACTGGAGAGGTTCGGGTGCTTCCTCTTGGCTCGGAGGAAAGTCTGGAAGAGGTGGATGAAGCCATACGTTATGCTGTCGTGTACGTGAAGGTTTTCTTTCGCTGTGAGGCAACACGAGAGAAATGTGGATGTGAAAGTCAAGACAGGAGCCAAATAACACCAGAAGACGCTTTTATTGTTTGTTGCGACCTAGTTAGGTGAATGATGTGACTCTGTCTGAACTGATGTGGCCTTATCTAGCACCGAGAAACATTTGCAGCTACTGCTTGTGAGATGCAATCATGTAGTAATGTTTGTTAGGGGTTGGGTCACCCGGAGCATGGCAGCATAGTAGTTGGGTTGGGTAATAAAAAGAGACAGGGGAACGTTCACACAGTTTGTGACATGGATAGTTGAAATTAACGTAGCTTAGCCTTTCACTAATGTGTGGTCAAGCAAAGTACCTTTACAGGAAATATTTCAATGGCTTTGTCAAATACCATAACGGCCACAAAACTGCTATTTACTGCCTCCAGGAAAGCTGCCAATCACTGGTGCATTCCCAAATGTGAGGGAATGTTTTCACTGGGGTAATATTCTGTACAAGGAGTCCTTTTCAGTTTTGGTTCTTTCATTCAATTTTTCCAATCCTCTATTGTTCGGGAAACTTGCTCCAAAGTAATACCTGGGTTTTAAAAAAAAATAAATGCATTTAATAGGCAAAAGCCTGGGTGAACTGCAGAACCGCACTGTGGGATTGACTAACAGTAACCCAGTAGGAGCCTCAGTGTGCGGGCCAAGAACATCTTGTGGCTTGTGGCCTGGATCTGACGTGGCAGTAAACTGGGGGATTTGTGGTGCTCTCGCCCCCATCCTCTCCTCTCTCATTGTCTCAGCTCCGGTCCCTGAGACCATTTATTTATAGTTTCTCTTCTCGAGAGGGTTAACCAGTGGATCGCCTCTCCTTCTCATTGTGTTGGAAGAGACTGTCATTACTGGCCGGATTACGTTGACGCATTTGAACCCGTAACGAGGCGAGCAGCGTTGTCCTGCTAATTGTTCGGGAGTTCCTCGTTTGTCTGGGGTTTCCTGGTGGGAACGCCGGGCTCTATCAGTCAGCTGCAGCTGCCGCGGACCTGGACGGGACAGGAAGCTGGTTCCTGGATTACTTCATATCAATCACTACCCTCACTGCACTCGACTAATACGTGGAATAACAAGTTAACTCTCTCATAGTGTAATCCCTCAAGTTAAATGAACAACATGGTGTCAGAGCAGTCAAGAGTGTTTAGACATAAAACAAAGAGCTGTTGAGATATTTTCTCCTATTTTTCACACACATTTCCTTTGCAGTTTTTTCTTGCACAAGGCATTTAACAATATATATATACATGATATTAAACTATTGTGGCTGTACTATATGTATTGTATAAGTATAAACATAAAGTTATACTCTCACTGGATATAAAAACTTAAAAATCACAGTCACAATTTTTGATCTGTCTTGTTTCATAAGGAACTGTTAACCTTTCCTAAACTTCCAAGTTTATTGTTTATCGTCAACATTATTTATAATGTTGTTACAATTACACTATATTGTGAATCCATTATGGTTCAGTGATTCACACAGTGAACTCAACACATCATTGCATCCATATCTTTCAAGGTTTATAAGGTTTATAAGGTTTTAGCAAAATAAAATCACTTTTGCATGAATAGGATGAACAGTGTTTGCTTAAGCCGTGTTGCTCGTAGCATTTTTATCACTCAACTCTCTCCAAATCAATGTCACCAGAGCCACATGACACCAATGTCACGGTGGTGTTGGGCCTATTTTTAGTGCTTTGTTGTAAACACACTTAGAGATCAATGGATTGATTTTTTTTCAATTAGATCCTCCGTTTAAAATGTGGCAGCACAATGAAAAGTAGACCATGGCAACTGACATGTAAACAGTAGATGTTGTGGCCTCAGTGGCCTCTGAACAATACTGAATGTGAACCACCTCTAGCATCCTTGATATTTGGCTGTTCATCACTATGTGGAATCGATTCCACCATGTGGTGTTTGATCTGTAAAGATCTGAGCTCGTAATTCACCCACAACCTTGATCGCTTACAGACAGGTGATGACACGATGTGGAGGTCTCTGACGTCTTGATGTCCTGGATTTACGGCCGACATCCTGACTCGATGTACGCATCGAGAATTCAGTGTAATAACTCGGAGACGATATCCTTCAACCTCCAGATGCACCGAAGGTCAGAGCCAGATCGAGTAGAGGAGTGGAGGTCGGGCGGTTCAGTCCGGTTCTCCTCACCTGGACCGGCCGGGTTAACGGCATGACCGTGAAGTGGTCGGCATGGTTTGATTCAAGTGTTTATTTCTTGAGGTTGTAATTTGGTCATTTTCTCACATTCCCTCACGCTGTTGACGGTACGCTGTTCTGACGATGAGGTGCTTTACAGAGTATCCTGTATCACTGTACAGAAAGGAAAATGCCCTGTTCTCTTCTCACCATGATCATAACAGTGAGCTGTTACTGATCTTGGTGAAACTGAAGCTGAAGTCTGGTGAATTCTCTACTCCTCTCAGTCTCTCGTTCAGGAGGTCTCAAGGTCTCGGCTGGCAGACGGCGAGCCTCTGCACCCCTAGCAGCCCTTTTCCTCACGCAGCACCACATGCTGTACGGATGTCTAGAAAAATATGATCGTGACGTATTGCGCAGATAAAACCAAAGTGCTGAGACGGACCTTTTGGGAATCCAACAGATATATCTGTTTTATTCTGTTATAAGTGATTTAGAGCGCCTCGATATAAACGTCATGACTCCCCTGACGAGTATCTTCGCGAAAAAACACCCCGACCTCGCGGCCGCGTAATAGCTTCAATGTGCCCGTGTGTTTCTACGACACGTCGGTGTGAGATCGCTGCTGCGGTTGTCCAACAGGAGTTCTTCCTGTTGCTTTATTAATAGCAGTCAATCAGTTGATGTCTAGACAACCTGAGGGCTCTGAGGGAGGGTGAAGCACTGCACTGTACTCTGATTAGAAACAGCTTCAGTCAGGATTTAGCGTGTCAATTCATGTCACACGCGTGGTAATATGTGCCTAAACTATTTCAAGTCTTTCTCAGTTACTTTTCTAGTACCTGTGTTTGTTTGTTTTTTACCACAGTGGCTTCTCATATACTTGTGTACTTGGGATGGGGCGTGATGTTGCGAGGCGCGCCCCGTCATCCTCGCCGTGATAGGAAGTGAGTGTGATTTCTGGTAGGAAGCGGCTGCGTGAGACGCCCGAGATGAGAGAGCGCCGGTCCATTGTGTGGAGGGGAACCTCGGGTTTCCAGGCTCCCTCTTCCAGACCCGGTTCTCCGGGGCGGTGGCGGCGCTGCTGCGGGGGCCCGGTGTCCAGTCACAGGGAATTCCTCTCCAGGCCTGCTGGCTTGGTTTCCACAGGCAGGTTCCCCCTTCTCCTTCTCACGTTTCCTTTGGAGGGGGGCCTGAACCTGAACCTGAACCTGAACCTGAACCCAGGCAGGCTGATTAAAGAGGGAGGATTTCCGGAGACTATCTCATCAATGTAATAAATCAGCTTACAGATAAGAACGGTATAGGTTAATGAAAAATGACCTGCCTCCATCCCCTTCAGTGCAGAAGACGTGTGGATAAAAATGACTTCTTTATCCCTTTCCGTGTTATCAGTAAGTCCATGAGTATATATATATAAAAAAAAAACGTTTCTTTGGTTTGGCTTTAGTCGGCCCGCTCAATATTGGATCATTCCCTCCCATCAGCCAAAGAACACAGCTGATAAAAAGGAGATAAACAAGTGCACCTGGATCCTTTAGAGGGGGTGGGAGGCTGCATCCTCTCCCTTGACAGAAAAGGTCTGGCATCCTTGATATAAACTGATGCTTAATGGAGACGGTTCCACTAGTTTGACTCTGAGGAAATAACAGCCGCGGTCCCTGTGTAGCTCAGCGGGTAGGTCAAGACACTAACACTGCCGAGGTCAGCGGGTCCAATCCCCGCTGGGGCCACCCACGCTGAAAAATGCATCCACGGGCACTGTGAGACGTTCTGGATGAAGGCGTCCACCAAATGGCTTGTGTCCTTGTTATAGTTTCAGAAAGTTAACCGAGATATTGACCAAGTTTCCTTTTCTCTATCCCCCTTCACAGTCAATGAGATCATCAGGAACGACCTGTCAACCATCTCCGTCCACAGCCACGCGTAGCTTCCCGTCGCCGAGAAGGAATAACAAGGGGAAACCACCGAGCGACACCGACGCTTTGCATGCTTGGACTGCAGTGTGCTGGAAGCAGCGAGAGGAAACCCCAAGGAGAACAAAATGTAGATGTGTTGTCCCGAGGAACCGGGGTCCAGTGTGTGCCTTGTTTTTTCATATATAATGCCTTTACAGCGAAATTATACCAGGAATCAAATCACATGACTTTTTTTAGACATGTCAATCAGGTATGTAGCACCCCGACCTGCTCAGAGTATGCTTTTAGTGGACCAAGCAATGTTTTATATATGTGTGTGTCTTTTTTCTGCAGTTTGTAAATGATTGAGTGCCTATGAGTTATGTTGTATATAGTATATCTGTAGCGCTTCGGTTTGCATATCTGGCTTCATAGAGAGACAAGTTAACAGAAAAGTGCCTTCGACTGGAAAACAGGAAGTGGCCCGAGTTCGGCTTGACAAGTCCAAATCTTGCAAAATCCAGGACAAAAAAATTGGTTAGCGTGTCAATACGGACATCTGTTAGGAGAGATCAGGTTCAGCTTTTCTTCATCCACAACAACAAGCACTTAACCGCTAGTTAAGTCACGGTCGTGGTGTTATCTGCAGTCATGCCACCAAGACAACAAAGCTAGTGCCTTGGAAAGTCACACAGCAACGGCAGAATTTAAGCAACGTACGACAAACTTTTTCACTCGATGACGCTGCATCAACCCCCGTAGTTACCATGCCTCTATATACCGCTGCGTCACCGCATACTGAAGACGTCATCCTGCATCACTTTCAAAACAACGTGAACTTTGAAGTCAACTTTTTTTTGCCACAGCAATAATTTAATGGGCGTCAGAGAAAGAAATCATCTCGGTTTTGACCAAGCTCAGATATTATTAACCCCTG
Organism: Hoplostethus mediterraneus; assembly: GCA_034670385.1. Classification (NCBI taxonomy): domain Eukaryota; kingdom Metazoa; phylum Chordata; class Actinopteri; order Trachichthyiformes; family Trachichthyidae; genus Hoplostethus; species Hoplostethus mediterraneus. Next base: position 3,752,215 of record JAXDDW010000009.1, read on the forward strand.
GAAGCTATGCAACCTGCAGGCAGCATTAGTCTCTCGAAGAATGTAATGCATCCACGATTGTAACGGAGAAGTTAATCCAAAGAGTTAGTTACCGACGGCGAACAGCAATACGTATGAATTCATGTTCTGTTTTTGTATTGACATATTTATTCTCTTAGCATGTGCTCTGTTTAGTTTATCATACAGCTTCTTTTATATGGTTACCTACGCACTTATAGCAAGGTGGAGTAGGCTTACAGTTAGCATTTCATATTTATGTGTATTTATGAGTCTTAATCCATATAATTACGGGGGATGAACAAAGCCATACTGAAACGTTTACCGGAAAAAAGGTTTCTGTTAGTCTTCAGCTCTTAATTCTGCTTTGTGAACTATTTTGTGTATTGTCAATAAATAGCCGTCATCTCTTTTAGTTGAATGTGTCTGTAACTCACTGACTAAGACAGAAAGTGAAATCAGTACAACTCAGTTCATCACCGCAAGAGAATATGAGAGGAGGCTAGGCTAGGCTTGGTTTCACTCTGACGCCGGACCACAGTAGTCTTACCCACCCACCTGTCTGTCTGTCCCACTTGTCTGTCTGTGTTTCTGGACTCATTTTATCTCATATATCAGCTCCTGTCATTTTTAAGAAACCTGCAGATATAGTTGAAGCTGTTAGGCAAGACTTTGAAATAAAAACACACTCGTCTTATCGGCCTAAATGACAAAGACAAGACCTCTCCACCCACAGGAAGTCCAAGTCGTCTCCTAAACAGCGCTCGGTCCAGAGGGAGCTGGACTCACCAACATCAGCTCTCCTCTCTTTGGTGTATAAAGCATCACAGAAGAGCCGTGTGCAGTTTACTGACGCCACATTGCAGGATTTCTGGGTATTGCAGTTCAGATTTTTCCAACAGTTGCCTCTCTGCGCCATTAGGAGCCGCCACAAAACACAAAGTTGCCTAGAGCAGCTGAATTCAAGTTCAATATGTTTGAGTTATTAGTTATTGGTACTGATGGGGTCTTCTCTACCAAACTAACTAAACTAAGTCATCCCTGTTGTTTCTATGACAACTTGTGAACATGAGTGACTCTCCCAAAGCAAGAAAACCAGGGAATAAGACCTCTAATCTGTGACAGAACAAATGCTATTCAATAACCGATCACACACACACACACACACACACACACATTAGCTAACTAATTTAAACTATCCAAGATCATAGGTGTAATATATGTAAAAATTACTACTACTATTAGGCTGTTGATGACAGATATGTCTCCTATCCTTCATTTTACAACACAAACACACTGTCATAATTCCTCATAATAAACCATTTGATCGTTCCCATCGAGGAACAATCACACCACCAAGTAAAGAAATACTTTTGATCTAAACTCTGTCTTTACAAAAGTGTATTTTATAGCCTTAAGGTCCGAAGGGTTAGTGCTGTACAGAGTCTCCTTATACTAGAGCGTACACTGACACCCTGTGGTCTGCATCAGGTCGGACTGGAGTTTACACATTGACTGAATCTCAACACTATATTAGATAGATAGATAGATAGATAGATAGATAGAGATTTGGTTCATCATTTGGTTTAATGTAAATCGGACAGCTGTAGTGTTGAGTGCTGAAAGGTTGAGTGCCAGTGAGACTTCCACTGGCACAGAAAGACTGGTATGAAAATCAGGCTCTATTTGGTTTATTGTTTTTGCCCGGCTGCCTGGTGCACCTGTCTCACGGCTCCATGTCCATTTAGGAAAATCAGGTGTTATTTAACATCTGGGTGACATCTGGGTGACATCTGAGCAGCAACACAAACCTGGTGAGCGTTGACTTCTTGCCAAATTCCATAATGACAGTGCAGCCAGGGCCGGGGAGAGATGAGCTGCATCCTGCCAAAAAACGCGCCTTCAAAACTGTCAGTGCCATGTCAGCCATTGCATTGTCATGTTACACTCCAGTGGTTTTAATGGATAAGAACCAGTTTGTGGATGAAAAACAAAATGAGTGTATATTGTTGCTGTCGGCTGCGAGTGTTGTGCATCTAATGTTTTACCTTTAAAGAAGTCCTTTATTATACTTCTAGTACTACTACTAATATACTTTTAGTACTACTACTCTTCTAGTACTAATCTAGTACTTCTAGTACTACCTTTAATATACTTCTAGTACTACTACCTCACCCTATGGGAGAGGTAAACAGCCATGTGATGAAAGACTCCCAAAAACTCCCCTGTAATCCCAAATAGGAATAAGCAGGTATCAGAAATGAATGAACTCTTATAATAACCAGCATCCTCTTTATTTTTATACCACATTTACAAAGCGCTGACACAAACTAGTGAATAAAAACAAAACATATAGAATTATTACTGATTTAACCCGGTCGCCTCTTGTTTTCAGTCTAAATGTTGGAGCCATTATGGACCCGAGGGCCGCGGACTGGACAACACATGTTCCCACAGATAAAACTCCCTTCCCTTGAATCAGACATCAAGAATTACAGGTACGTTTCCAACTGCTGCCTTTACATCGAGGAGAAAATATTCCTTTGGCACCATTTTCTCTATGGTGATGGAAATAGTGTTGCTTTAGATTTGTATTTGTTTATTTGTTAAAACATATTTCCTCTATCAAAAAACCTTTGATGTTTTTTGACTAAAAAAATGCATTATATTCCTTCACTAATGATGGGCTTACATTGTGGCATTATGTGATATAAAATACACACAATATGCTTGAAACGTATAAATAAAAATAAATGTGTGATTGCTGAATCATTATATTAACAAATAATTCATCTTAGTGTAACTTTAGATTTCATAACTCGTGTTAGTGTCATTCTAACGCTCCGCTAGCAGGCTAGTCACACCACATGACACTGAACTATATAATACTACCACGCATCATGTCGCCAGGGTGTGTGATCCGTAGATTTATACTCCTCTGCAGGACCAGGCATTCCTTAATCCTCTAGATCAGTGGTTCTCTATCCACCGGTTCCCAATGCAAGGTGAAAGTAGTTAGTAGTTAGTTAGGTAGGATAGAAACCTCTGGTACTCTGGGTCCCTCTGGTAAACTGGTGGTCATTTCCACAGCTGTATCTGTAACAATCATCCTTCAGGATTCATCCTGCATGTCTGAGAATTTAACACTCAGTAGCAGCATGGTCAGGAAGTAATTCATATCTACATTGACTACTGTTATGTCTTCACCCACATCTGTGCGCTTTGGCATTATTTCCTATATGTTGTTAACAAGTGGAGTCTCTCCCTTAAATCAGCCCCACTGTCAAACCTGCAGATTCAGATGTCGCCAAATGATAAAGTCATGATATAAATAATAATAATAAACATGCTATATCAAACCCACGTCTCAAATTCCTCTGGGCTCCTTCTGTTGCTCAAACAAAGATGGGAAACTCACTGAGCGTATCACTGCATCTGCCTCCAGTAATGGACACGTCTCTCTCCTACACATCTTCATTCAGGGGCATGTTGTGTTGCACGGGTCTCCTGATGAAAAGTAGCTGTACACGCTGACCAATGGAAACATGGTTACCGCACCCAACAGCGAGCCTAGCTGCACTACAGCACCGCACCACACGAGGGCGCTGTGGCCCTCGTCGCGCAGGATCACTCCGATGATGACCTTCACGTAGGACAGAGTGAGAACGAAGACGATCCAGGCCGACACCTGTGAGGCAAAAAGGACAGGAAGTTGAGCTTTATTTAGAAAAATGTGACACCTACTCTTGACATTTGGATAACACAGATCCACTTAAACACCGGAGTCTGTGTTTCAGACAGATTGAAGACAACTTGTTTTTCCACTCACAATGAGGACGTGTCCTGAGGTGTGATTGACCAACAGTGGGCATGGACTCAGCGCTGCCATGCCCATGATGTAAGCCCCAACTCCACTGCCTGTGACTGTGAGAGCTCCCATCAGCAGCAGCGACCTGTGTTGACAAAATCACACATATTATTTTGTAGGTGTTGTCTTGGGTGTTGCAGGCTATTGGGGGAACAGGTTGGACATCGTTATCAGTCTTGCATTTACACACCAGAACGATCTTTTTTCTGAGAAGATGCAAAACCGACCTTATGGGGAAGAACGTGGCGATGAAGCAGGCCAGAGGGTTGGAGACAGCGGCCATGGTGGCCGACAGGTGATAGGCGTTGTTCCCGTAGGGCATGCACGAGTAGGACTGCACCGAGGGAAGCACCACGTTGGTCAGGGCATTAGCCCAGGCCAGGATGAAGAAGATGTAGAGCACCTGCATCCAGCTGTAAGCTCCTGAGCCAAAGCTGCTTCTCCGCTTGGCGTTCGGCGCTCTGTAAGGATCCATCGCAGGCTTCGGCTCGACCCACTTCCTGTGCTTCTGAGCCACGTTTCCTTTCTCTTTGACCCCGTTGGTGTACCGGCCGTTAGCGTGCTCCCTGGCCACGGCGGGGTGATAGTTCAGCAGCAGGAAAGCCGCCAGGCACACTAGCATCATGGCGCTCAGGAAGAAGAAGAACACCTCGGCCGAGAAGTTGGCAGGCTGGTACCAGGCCTGCAGCTCGTAGGTGGCGTCGCTGGTGGAGCTGTTCAGGGTGCGGTTCAGAGCCCCGGTGCCGTTTGTACAGTGGACTACCCCGACACCCTGGATCAGAGCCACGAGGGCGGGCAGCAGGCCGCTCACACCCTCCCCGATGTAGTAGGTGGTGAGATACTGGGGCTTGAGGCGCATCATGAAGGGCAGGAACGTGACGGAGGAAGTGCAGTCGACGCCCGAGAGGAAGAAGGTGAGGACGAGGAGGGCCACGCTGCGCGGCGCCCCCGCCACCACCACCGTCTCCTTCCAGAAGAACGGCAGCAGGAAGCTCGCCGCGGTACCCAGGGCGATGATGACATATATGACGGCCGCCTCGTTGAGCGCGCCCGGCCGGAAGCGGTGCATCAGGGTGACGAACAGGGGCCCCGCGTTGGCCATCTGGATGAGGACGGAGAGGTACGAGGGCAGGAGCCAGCCCTCGGGGATCTGGGGGACGAGCAGAGGCAGCTCCACCCAGAGGCCGTTGATGGACACCCAGGAGCCCATGCCGAACAGGCACGCCAGCAGGTGGGTGAGAAGTGACATGTTGGATGCGGATGGGTGTGTGACAGAATTTTCTAAAATAAAAATAAAAACATCAAAGGTCTTTAAATGACATGGGTCATTAAAGGACATTTGCAGCATCATAGGACATCTGGTTTCACTCCAAAATAAAATGTCCATCATATGAACAAAAAATTGCTGGTGTTAAAGTCACTATTAAATATCATATAAGTTACTAGTGAACTTTTAACGGATGTAATCATCCGTGTTTTAAAATGTACTAAAATTTGTTTTACTGTATGTAACTTTTTATTGTAATACTGTTTGTAATTTGTCTTTTGTAGTTGTGAGGTTTGTTTCGTGTTTTTGTGAGTACCTGCCTTGGTACTACGGATGAAATTCCGGCACATTTACATCGATGTGTAATGCTGATATGTTGATTAATGTGCACTGTCCCAATTCAATAAATACATTTAAAAATTTAAAAAAATAAAGCAGCATAACAGCCTCATGCCACCTTTAATAACAATATAATAAAATGATCCCTGTGGGGAAATCGAGTGACTGCAGCAGCAAAGAATAGGATATGATATTATCAAGGATGGAAAAAGTAAAATCTTGAAGATAAAGCAACAAACAGTTACAACAGAAATAAACTCTCTTGTCACATCACAGATTAATGTCTCACCGTGACCCGGCCTCAAGGACTGTGAGTTATTCCTCCACTTGGTTAATGTTTAGTCTCTCGTGGCTCGATGAGTTCCTCTGCAACCTTTCTCTCAAAATCGAGTCATTTCATGAAGCCCTGTGTCTTGCCTTTGTAATAACAGCTGTGTGGGTGCAGATTCTTGCATTACCAGGGCACCCCCCAAATCCCCCCCCCCCCCCCCCCCCCCCCTCAGTAGTTTAATATTTAGTTTCATAGCAAAGACTAAACCTGCTTAAAACATCAAACATGACCACCTGCCTCACCAGTAACTTACACAAGCGTTGCATAACCTAAGAAAACATCTGACCAGGGTTGTTGTTCACTGGAAAGGAAAAGGCATGCAGTGGAGCGTCTTTGATCAATGAAAGAACGAGGAAACAATGGTAGGAAGGTGAGGTAAAAGCACACTCGCCATTTAAAAAGAATCTATTTAAAAAGTTCAATACTGACTAAAGAGTGTTTCTCTGAATGAACAGCAGAAAGGCCTAATCTTTCTTAGGGATGATTCCACTTTATTCTGAAATTCATAGTGCCAGAATTTCAGAATAAAGTGGAATCATTCAAATAAAGGAGGGCGGTTTGCATCCTTGCAGATACTCACATGCTGCTCCGTCGAGGGTTTGGAGGTTTCTGCAGAGAGAGAAGTCAAAGTCCTGCAACTGAACCGAAGGATTAAACCCTCCTCGGCCGGTGGGTGTGAGAGCATCTAGCCAACCATGACACGTTGGTCTGACTGAGCATTTCCTATCCTCAAATATCTGTGTTGTGGCGTTAGGACCTTCAGGTTCATCAAAAGACAGCACATGATTTTGCAGTCACGTTATCCCAAACAAGCTCTTTGTCTCTTCTCCTCTGGTCCAACACATCCAAGAATCTACAGAATCCATTAATTCTCCCTAAGGGGATCATGGGAGCTGAGCTGGGGGAGAACATGAGTGAAGGGTTTTCACTAGTGGGTTGCATAACATATTTCACAAGTTGATTAAAAAGTGGACTTCTTTCCAAAATGCTACATAGTCAAATACAATGTTCCCTCTGTATTTATTAAATTACAAATGATTGCATGCTACTCTAGATAGATAAAAAAAAAAACTCAATATCATCAAAGATCAATTTACTTGAATTCCAGCAATCAGTTATGTGGCATTTCTCATATGCTTCATATCTCATTTTGGAATGAAACATTTCATATTTCTATGTATTATCTAATAATGCCAGGGTTTAATATGATAATACCTTTTTTAATGTTTATTTTTATACGTATACTTCAATACCAAAGTTGTTCTCTGAGTTCACAACCTGGTCCCATATTCACCTGAGAACACAAATTTTCATCATTTTGTATCTTGCGTTAAGCTTTTCAGGCACTTTTATGTTGTTTCTCCTTTTGGCTCAAGCAGCTGGTCAGTGTTTTCATGCACAATACACAATATATGTTGACCAGTGATCCTAGACCAACACTATTCTGAACACTATAATCTACAACAAGTGAAGAGACTTACATTAGGCAGTAAATCAATCAGCACTAGTACCATCTAGAGGGATATTGACCATATTGCAATGTGTAGTGACCTCATGTAACCTCTTCTCTATGAGCTGGTCCATCTATTACAGATAAGAGACCATTTCAAACAGTCACAAGTGATACTGGCAAGGTCCCAAAACCCAAACTACCCCCCCCCCAAAAAAAAACAACACTCTAGGAGGAAACATTTCTACAGTGTGACACATTAAACAATAAATTATACTTTTCTGTCAGCACAAATGAGAATTGAGTTTTAGATCGTTATCCATCAGTTCTTCCACAAATCTTTATTGTTTTACCAATCATTCCATAACTACACACATCATGTAATTTGACATTGTATCCCTATATTTCCTGCTGAACTGAAAGTGTGCGTGACATTCAACTGAAGATAGTCAAAACATCTCAAATGGCCACTGTGAGGACAGTGGGGAGAAAGCACCATTGATCACAGATTTACCCTTTTGTTAATCAATCTATTTCAAATTGGTACAGACGTTGCACCCTACAGCACAAAACCATTTCCACACAACTTCATGAGGTTAAGGCAACTGGTACTCTATTTAATGACCTTGGTAAATGACTGCAGCAGCATGGTTTATGACGTTAGGTAGGTAGGCTCACACCTTCATTCCTTCAAGAAGTGAAATGACACAATCCCTTGTTTCCCAAAACTACAGATGAACACACTATCAATCTGCTACTACAGAAAGAGATTCTTCCCTTAAGATGACAAAATCTTACTTTACATTTGGAATGATCAAGAATCCCAAAAAAATCATTAGTTAAAAAAAATAAAATAAATGTTAGTACAAAACATGACAAACACAGAGCCAAATCAAAAAGGAAACAAATATCTCAGAGCATTATTTCGTTAGGTTAAATTTTTAACCTTTTCAAGCCAATTTTTGGCTTGAAATCAATGTCACTGTATATGAGTACGTCTACATGTACGAATTACACGTACACTGCATTACAATTTGTTTTTCAAAATACCGACTTCAACCGTCTCATTCTGATGACAAGTCGCAAGAAATCTGAACTTTTTTTTCTCCGTCTTTATATGGTGTGGTGTAAAAGAGAGGTAGCCATCCATTCGAAATTGGAAATCAAACAGATGCTAATTTTGAAAGATGAAGATCAGTTGCAGTGCTCCTCGGATGGGATGGCGGTTTGCTACTGAACCTTTTGAGTGAGAACGTTTCCTATCCGTCAGGCCCAGGAGCAACCGTGATCCTGTCCCTGAGTAAAATCATACTTTTCACATGATGTAGGGTAGTGGTGGGGGGGGGGACAACAACCCAATAGCAGCTCTGTTAGCTTTTGTAAACAACTTCAACTACATAGAGATTGATTATAAAGTACCACACAAAGCACTTGTATTACTGCATGAACAGCAGTTTACATCCCCTTGGCCGACGTGCAGCAACTCAATGCTCCCATTATCTGGGAGAGCTTTTACGTTCTCAGGCTCCCGGGGCCTCACCCGTGACATGAGACATAAGAAAACAATCTCCCGTAGCAAATGAATGGGAGCTGTGTGTCCAAAACAACGGAAAATCCAGAGAAAACCTTTTTTTTAAAATATATATACAGTGGTGGCCAAAATTGTTAGAACACCTGACAGATCTGAAAATATTGACCTTTTCTTGCCTCCAAAACATGATTTCATTTCATAATGCTCATGAAACATGCAGATGGTTGCTCTGAGCACAACAAATATCAGATGAAGTGAGTCCTACTGTTTTTATCCACTTTTAACTTTAATATTTGGTATGTCCACCTTTTGCAGCAATTCAAAAGAATCACACAGCTGTGTCCTAAGACTCTTGCATCACCATCAATTAAACTTAATTTTAATGGCCAATTGAACAAAAACAACTGAAACCTCTTAAATGTATGCCAAGTGTTCTAATAATTTTGGCCACCACTGTGTATATATATATATATTGTCCGCTGCTAGCTGCAGTTATCCACGCACGCCTTGGAACTGGCAAACACCTGGTAGATGCTGACCAGGGGGAACATGGTGAGGGCGCCGACGAGGGAGCCGGCCTGGATAGAGATGCCGCACCACAGCAGGGCGGCGTGACCGGCCTCGTGGAGCAGCGTCCCGATCGCCACCTTCAGATAGGAGAAGAGGCCGGTGAAGACGATCCAGGAAGTGACCTGACACAAAACACAGAGGGGGGAAAAAATAAAAACACATGAAACCAAAAAGGCGCTACGTGTTAGCGGTCCGATGTGAGAAAGGTGTACTCGTCACTCACCACTAAAGCCACGCCGGCGGGGTTTCCCAAGAGAGGCGGGCAGGGGCTGAGCGCTGCTAATGCCATGAGGTACGCAGCAAATACTCCTCCTGCCAAAGACATGAACCCGAGACCAGCAGAAGACCTGGAGGACAAAGCAAGGGACGGATCACAAGACCGAAGCAGTCACAGCTATCGAATACCAAAACAACTCTTACGAAACCGGCCCGTGATGACTAAGAGGTCTTCTTCTCACGTTAGATGATTCTAGTTGGCTTCTACTTAATGTACTGCATGCTAGCGTGTTAGCATGTAGCACAGGAGATGAATTTGGTGGTTCTTCCTATCCTGACAGGAAACGGGAAGTTGACCAACAAGGCAATTTCCCAAAACGTCTGTATTTCTTTAAGGGTTATTAAACTCAACGAATGACCTGAACAAAAAGTGACTTCTGTGATTATTATCATCCTTTGTCATTCGACGATCCCTCACCTGAGGAGAACGAACATCGCCACAAAGCAGGCCAGGGGGTTCGCTATGTTGCCGAGGACCACGGAGAGGTGAAAGGTCACGGTGCCATAGGGCAGACAGGAGAAACTCTGGACAGATGGCAGGACGCCGTTGGTGAGGGCGTTGGAGACGGCCAGCAGCGCCAGGAAGTAGACGTTGCGCGGCGTCCAAAACGCCCGGACAGGTGTGGGCTCCTCCAGACGCACCTGGTCGTCGGACACCGGCGTCGCTCCGTTGTGCAGCAGGTGCGTCTCCGGCGTGTTCTGGTTTGCCGCCGCTGCCGCTGACTCCTGCGGCGGCGTGTCTTGCTGCGACGCCACTTGTCTTCGCGTCAAAGCCAGGAAGCTGAGGGCCGAGACCGACAGCATGACAGACAAGAACCAGAAGAAGTCCTGGGCGGGGAAGCTCTCCTCCAGGTACTCTGGGTGCACCGTGCCGTTCACCGTTTTACACTGCACCTTCCCGACACCTTGCCCTAAGGCCACGACACAAGGGAACAAGGCGCTCAAGCCCTGCCCGATGAAGAAGGTCCTGATGTACTGCGGCGGGTACCGGAACATGAAAGGCAGGAAGGTGACGTTGGACGTGCAGCAGACCAGAGACAACACAAAGGCGAAGAGCAGGAACGGCAGCGACCTCTCCTCTCCGGCCACCGTGACTTTGTGAGACCAGAAGATCGCCAGAAAAGCAGACGCCACCACTGCCAGCAGCTGGATGCAGTGGATGAGGAGGCGCTCGTTCAACCTCCCTGGAGCACAATGGTGTGTGATGGTCACCGCTATGGGGCCCAGGTTCCCAAGGGCGATCAGCACCGAGAGGTAGGCGGGCAGGTTCCACCCTGCAGACATGAAAAGGCGATTATCAGTTACATTGCAAATACTAAGTCGGTTTGAGTTCTCACAAACATAATAAATGCCAATAATGCATCATTTCGCCTTCAAACTCCTAATTCAAATAGGCTATAGTTGGATTCACATGATCAGTGGTAAATTATATGTGGAAAAACTATGAACTGCATTCATTGATCACCATCAGGCAAAGCATCAATGAAAGAGTACATATTTGTACCATAAAACTAGCTGTTATATACACCTCGGGTAGATCATGGCACTAACAGCAACAGGTTTGGGGTTTGATCCTTCAACGCAACATTATGCAGTCATAGCGCTGACGGCCACGTTGGATACAAGCGTCAAACAAACATATGTTAGGTTAGAAAAAGGCGTGTAAACGTTTCACTTCGTGCCTGGTTATGAAAAACAACATGACTGATAATGGTAAACCTGAGTCGATTCGGTAACACTGACCTTCGGGCAGGACGTTGACAACCACCGGGAGCTCAACCCACAAACAGTTCACGGAAACCCAGGAACCCATGGCGAAGAGAGCCGTCAGCCCGTGGGTGACCGCATCACTGCTCCACAGGGTACCGGCCATCGCCCTGCCAACTCCGGGCAAGAGAACAGATGTGATGTCCTTTCTAAATCCTTCGACTTGCTTTTGTCTGATACCGACAATGTGCGTCCACACGCCGCAATGTTTCCCTACAACTCCTTGACCCCGCCTGGTTGCTTCGGCGGGAGGGTCGAGGTAAAACAAATGGCTAGTGGAGCGTAAGGCAAAGTTCCCGCCCCTTATGGTGCCTTCAGGTGCTCCTCGTGAGCACGCACTGCCGAGCACAACGCTCTTAACTAGGATTAAAATGTAGTGTGTCATGGGTTTACATTCAACCCTTATTTATGACATTTACTGAATTACTCTTCATTCCATTTGGACTTCCACTTCGGCTCTCTGTTGAAGTGCATTTGTTCAAGTTCAAGTTTTTTATTGTCATATGTACAGTATCACTTACAGTCAAAGCAGCAGGATTGACAACAGTTGTGTGTATATATATATATATCAGATGTACAGGTATAAAGTCGACAAATATTGCTAAAATGGACCCTGAACAAAAGTAGTAATGGTGGTCTGATGTGAGTAATTGAAATTTTACGAAGGTTATTTGCTAAAAGTTGTTGTATATGCGTGACAACTAAAAGTTAAACAAAGAATGAGTGTCACATCTCAGCGTTCGTGCTGGTTGGACGTTTAGTTTTTCCGACAGCATTGAAGGCAGCATTTTCATGGAGCCAGTCCTAGCGCTCGCGGACAAGGGGGGCGGGCATTTTGAGACTATGGGGGCGTTCGTTTTCTCTCCCTAATGATGCGGGCGACACATCAGCAACCTTCAGTCACAGTTGGTTCCCTAGCGCCCTCAAACAGATACACGTCAGAGAAGCCCCATGTGATAGTTATTCTGTTGTTGGATATGATGACAAATAAGTGTTTCCATTTTTCTTTAAACACTTATTTGTCTTATTTTACTTACTATGTAAAGTTGAGTTGGCTCCGAGATCAAGAATTTTATTACTGGTAATGATGCATTATTATCAAGTATATGACAATAAACTTGAAACTTGATTTGGCAAAGCATTGGACTGTTTATACTATTGGTGGGGAAATAAAGGTGAAAGAGGATGAAAGCTGTAGTCAGTATACAGAGGGTTTCAGTGGCTTTTTGCTCAGTCATCACATTTCTTAGATTATTTCATGACATAAAGCACAATTTCCACAACCAGTACTTGTCAGAATCTACGCTGCAAAATATCACCGTTTTTTTTTTTACGTTTAATATGTGATCTGGATGTCCCAGGTCTTTTTTTCTGGCTACAACTATCACTTAGGGCCGATACCATCAGGACTTTTTTTATTCCTCAGAAGGTAAGTGGATCAGAAAGCAGCCAAGCTTAAATCAGCAACAGAGTGGGTGACTGTACTTTAATTAAAATGAATACTGTGGTAGAAAAAAAAGAAAATCTAGAAAAGCACAGTGAGTGTACAGTAGAGTGGCAAGCAATTTGGCAATGATAACAATGAGCATTATTTCTAGCATCAAAAATATATAAGCCACAAAACCACACTCTTTTCACACAAACACAATCTTTTCAACCAATGACATCAACAAAATGTACAGCATAAAAGACAGATCCATGAGTAGTTTTCTTGGCTTTCTTAGCTTATGATGCTCTCAGGCGATGTCGCTTCCACTCTGACCAGTTTGAGCCTCTGCCATCGCTGCAGGAACACGCTTTGGCTTCGTCAGTTTCGGGGCCAAGACAAAGGAGTAACCCGGTTTAATCCGAGGGAGTGACAGTTTCAGTTTGGTAGACAGTTGTGAGTTGGTGCCGGCAGTACAATCCAAATTTGGGTCATTGTTGTCGAGAACCATTTTCTGGTACAAGATCTCACAACGAATTGCTTCCCGTTTGGCAGCTCGGGGTTTTCCATCGAAACGCAACAGTAGTTTGTCGACGTCTTGCTGTGTCTTGCAAGGTCCTCCATTTTTTCTCACCGTGGCCATGATGTACTTTCTGTCAGAATTCTCCTGAACGGGACTCGTTTGATTTGTCTTATGTCTCCAAGTAACTCCCCCCGCCTTCTCTTTGCTGTCACCTTCATAGTGACTGTATGCTTTCGTGGACTGACCAGGTTCGTCACAATCTTCGCCAAGCGGGGCGCTCTCATCCGCTGGCCAAACAGGAGAATCCTCAGAAGCATCCTCAGATGAATCAAACAGGTAACCGTCTTCCTGAGAGCTACCTGACAACGAGTAATTGTTTGAGGAGTGTTTGGAGGCCTTGTCAGGTCTTTTCTTGTAAGGGTATGTGCGACCCGAGGGATATTCTCCCATCAAGGTGGCGAATGTGCAGCTCGCCACTTGTAAGCACAATTCTGGAGGCGGGCTTTGGGAATATCTTCCTGCTGGCAAGAAATCCTTCAGGTTTTCGTCAATAACACCAGCGATCACCTTTACCATTTTCTGCAAACTAGCTCTGATTAGGTCCCGATTTGTGTCCCACTGCCCGCAATACTGGAAAACCCTGTCAAATGTTTTCTCTTGCAATGGGAACTGCAGAAATACATTCAAAACCTCCTCAGGCTGCAACAGCGATGAGGGATCTTTGGCCCACTCGAGGAGCTTTTGGTAGAGGCAGAGTATGTACTGGCTGAAGAGTGTGTATTCTCCTCCGCTCTTCAGTAGCTGCCAGTAAGGACCCAGGATTTTGCAGTAAATGATGGCCACAACACACACGAGGCTCTGAATTACATCATCAGTAGCATCAGCAGTGACGCTCTCCAGAATGATATTGGGGCAGTCGTCGTTCAGTAACAGCAGGTCAGAGAAGAAGAGGGCGACCTCTTTGTTATGGTGAATGAGGCCCGCTGCAGATTCAAAGTAGTTGTTGAATTGGTTTGGTAGATTCACTGCGAGTCTGGACGGGTTTTGCTTCTCCTCGCAGAAAGCTACCCAGTGCTTCCTGTAGTTTTCCTCAGCGGGGGCGCGAGGGCTCAAGACATCACACGCCATGTGGATGTAACGTGACGTGGCGCTTTCCGAGAAATTCACAAACTTCTTGAATTTTGGATTGTTGTCGCGGCCCAGTTGTTCCCCCCTTGACTGTGTGATCGCTCTTTCCAAGCTCATCAGCTGCTGCTCAACCGCATCATGTACATCAACAAGGAAATGGGCATTGTAGTGTAAAAACTCCAAGGGGGAAACCAGCGAGTCTGCAGGAAGTGATGTGATTTTTTCATCAAATTCTATCATGGCTGTATGTTCTTTGCATGTTAGAGCATATTGATTTTTGAGGAGATCCATGGAAACTTGCTTGGATGCATCAGTTTTCCCACCATACACACTCGTCAGCTTGTGGACGGAGAGCATGGCAATGTCAAGCAGGGTTAAAACTTCTCCCGTGTCAACTGGAGTTTCTTCTTTAACATTGGATTTATCCATTTCTTGATCACTTTCATCACTTGAAGAGTCATAATCTGATTTCACGATTACCTTTTTATATTGAACGTGAAGGAAGGGCTTCTCTTCATCTTGCATTATTTCATAATCGTCAAATTCCTCTTTTTTAACCTTCCCATACTTTAGCGAAGTGTTTTTTTTCATGCGTTTCTTCGTGCCAATTCTACGTTTGTTGACTTTGTTCGGCACCAGTTCAAATGGACTGTGAAGTAGATTTCCCATTGCGGTGTTCCTCCTATGACTTTTCGTTTCAAAATTGAGATTGTGCAGTTTTAACTTTTTAATCTTAGATCTGAGGATTTTGTTTGCTTTCTGAATATCTCCATCCTTACAAAACTCAGGATTGAAATTTCTAAGCCAAGTAACCATAATGATTGGATCAATATTTTCCCTGGTGACAAAGTTACTCAACTCAAGAATCAATCCATTTGTGACTTCAATAGAACATGCTTGCTCTGAAAAATCCCTCAGCTCCAAAAGATCTTCTCGTTCAACTCCAATGCTATCACATATTGGGCCAACAAAATTAAAGTTCACTTCAGATTCCAGGAAGGTCAGCCTTGCATCATGTCCCAAACTCAATGTTGTTGCAATGCCCCTTTCAATCAAACAGCGGAAGTCAGCCGACTGATGCTTTGGGAAAATCTTCTGAAGCCATTTTACCATAGCACTCCAAGAAATATCATTGTCCTCTCTCATAAGTCCTACTTGAATCAAAAATCTGTTTTTGCATGGTGCCTTATCAAGCTGTAATCCTTCCCCTGTTTGAGGTCCAAGGAAGTCTTCAACTAGCTTCCAGAAGTTGCCATCTCCTGGAAAACAAAAATCTTAATGAGTGATTTGAAATAAATACTAGTTGATAAATCTCTCCATATAGAAGCCATTTGATTTGAGATGCAGGGTTTATGTGATGGTAGAGACGTAGGGGGGATTGTTCAGAAACCTGTAATGGTATTACTGGCTGGAATGTTTATGTACGCCTACTGGTACATGATGAAGTAACGACTAAAGATCAACCATTTTACAGGACATAAATGTCATCGGATTTTAAATTTTTTTTAAATAAAATATGTGTGAATTGTTTGGCATTTGTAGGAGTTATGATATGGAGAATTAACAAAGTTAAAAAGTCAGTTTTCATTTCACCGTGACTTTAATGATGGCTTTACTACATGTTAATTGGTCATTCTATATAAGTGTTTTCAGACTTACTCAGATTCTCCTCGATTACAGCTGGTATCCCATTAAGACAGACGTCTGGGTTCTCCTCCATTGCCAACTGTTTTAAGAAGAGACAGGTAAGCTCCAATCCTTCACATTTAAGAGCACGACAACTTCAAGAAAACAGGCTGTTTAGTCTGCTGCATGGTAGTGTTACTTATGCAGTAGAATGCTGAAGGTGGCTAGTGCTAACCTACATGCTAGCCGTGACAACTAGCACCAACTTTACATTTACAGGTAAACTTGTGGAAAAACATTACTAGATAGCGGTTGCGGCGCTGCATGTTTGAATATTTCAACACAATTTGAAATTTACAAATATTGAAAGTAACCATTAGAAGTATAATTTCTTACCACGGTTTTTCTTGTTTACGCCAGCGTGATACTCTTATTCACCTCCTCCAACAAATGCGGGAGCCTAAAAAAAGCAAGTGATTGGAGGATTTCTAGAGGAGGCGGATCATTGTTGAGGTCTCCACCAATAGTCTGAGTGAACTTGAAATGCATTGTGGGTCTACTAGAACGGAAGCTGGGTAGTGTTATTGTTAGCAGATAACCTCAACTAGCACTAGCACAGCACCACATTGCACAATATGAAACCCCGAAAAATGTAAATGAAAAAGTGAAGTGAAAGAGTTCTGAACGTCAGCAGACCTTATTCCTGAAAATGATTCGGCTAGGGCTTGTTGGCGTGGCAACGGTGTTTCAGTTACTCGTTTCTAACGTTACTGTATGGTTGGTTGAATAACGTTAGCTAACGTTAGCTGTTCGTGTATGCTGTTCTGCATTCCCTGTGAACAGAAATCAATATTTGAAGTCGTGCAGTGCTATTTGGAGAAGCCAGAATTTCAGACATACTCTTATTCCCTTTTCCGATGTGGATATGTCAGTGCTGTGCTCGTGTCTCTTGGAAATAAACAGAACGTAAAGTCTATACGTTATAGCTCACAGGATGGATTCTGAAGCTGGAGTTCAAGACCACGGTGAAGGAAGTGCAGGCACTACACCAAGCACGTCAGGCACATCAAGTAAAGGAAAAACTGGGCCAAGTGCAAAGAAGGCGTCTTTGAAGAGGAAGTCCAGTGTGCCCACAGGTGCAAAGGCAAAGAAGCGAAAGAAGGCCAAAGTCAACCGGCCTGCCAGGCTTGGCTACACTGTCCAAGAGGGGGAAGATATGCTTCTGGTAATATCCAATACTAATCAGTATGATAACTTGGCCTGGCGTCCAAAGAAGAAAGGAAGCAGAAAAAAGAAGCAGACTAAAGGAAAAGCTAAAACCATTCAGATTAAGGAGAAAAAGACAGTCCGTGCCAAGCCTAAACTGCCAAATAATCCACTGACCAAAAAAGTAGTGGAGGCCACTTGGCATCACCCAGAGGGAGGCATGGACCACAGATGGGGTCAAAGCCTTCCTGAGGAGGTGCTGGTCAATATATTTCAGATGGTGGTCATCCAAAGCGGTGCACTACCGTTTCTATGCAGGTAATACACATACACTTGCATCTAGGTTTAGGTTGTGGCTAAATTTACAGTATTTCCTGTGAATCCCTAAGATACAGTTGTTGTTACAAGCTTGGGGTTAGAAGTTTCATTATGAGCATCATTGTTATTTTTTCCCTGCTCCTTTTCCTGATGTAGGATGGCGAGAGTTTGTCATCTATGGAACGCTGCTGCCTCCAGTCCCGCCCTGTGGCGCAGAGTGTCAGTGGGTTACTGCTGGATTGAACCAGGGAAGACCCAGTTGCTTGAAACAGAGATGAAGATAAAGGACACTCTTCACTGGCTGGCGCAGAACAGGTCTGTATTAGTAGTTTTGGTTTATGAAGAAGTTTGACACATATGTGAGGATGTTGTGCTTTTATGCATTATACAACATATTTGAAATTACCTGTTAAATGATAGATCATGATAGTGCAGCTGCAGATGAATTAACTATATACTTACTATTTTCTAGATTCTCCCAACTCAGAGACTTCTCTCTCTGCCACTGGAAAAAGAATGTTGACTATGCTGTCAAAGTAAGTCATAAACACCGGACATCTCTCTTATTTGGCATTATTATTGTAGCCTATAGTCTATATTTATGTACACCCTATACTGTATAGTCACATTGTCACATTTCACATTGTCTTGTGAAATATGTCATCCCATGTGTTAAATGGTTACTCAAATAGGTTGTGTCCCAGTCCTGCCCTCATCTACGCTCCCTCACGCTCTCATACTGCACAGGCGTGACAGAGAAGACCTTCCAGAGCCTTGGTGTGAACAGCCGGTCTCTGGAGAGCATAAATGTGCAGTATTCAGAGGTAAACCTTCAGTAAACGTTGGAGAATCAGTAATACACTTACAGTACTCAGTCTATACAGGGTGATTACTGGTTTGGTTCAGGGCAGGATACGCACACACGCACACACACACACACACACACACACACACACACACACACACTGTAGCCACTCTATACCACCCATAGCCAGCATTCATTTCCCACCTTGATTTGGTTACATAGAGATGTAGACAGCTTATTCGTGTCATAGTTTATGTCAAAGTGTATTTTTGCTGCAGTTTCAGGCCGACGGTCTTGTGGCCTTCTTGGAAACCCATGGCAGCCAAATAAGACAAATTCTGTTCACTCACGGACCCAAGAACGACAGACTTCTAGCTGCTATCTCCGTAAGCCCCATTTCACCAAATGTTTTGTTTTGTTTTTTTCATCGATGCATTGCACAGTCAAAACCAGTGAGCGCAGGTGAACTTGGTACACACACCATATGTTGTTTTCCCAGAGAGGATGCTGTCCTGACTTAGAGTTGTTGGAGATCAACACAAAGCTCGACAGTGGATATTGCCAACTTCCCATCTGCATCCAGGGTCTACAGAGCGGATGTCCTAAACTAAAGGTAAAAAAAGAATTCACCACCCAGATGTACATGTTGCATTTGAAGAAAGTGTACTGTGGTTCTCTTCACATCAGACTTCGTGCATGATATGTTTTCCTACTTTCATTCCATGCATCTCACTTACTCATTTTAACCTCCTTGTAGTGTATATATATATATATATGTATATACACATAAATGCATTGACACATTTTTAACTACAGCAGGCATTCTAACTGCAAATAAATGTTTCAGTATTGTAGATATAACAATATTCTAGCATCATTACTTGTGGAAGCTAAAATTGTGATACAGTTATACACCATGTATTGTGCAGCTCTAATGTATGTATGTTGTAATTATATATTGTCTACTGTCCATAGTATGTGTTGCATTGTATGTGAGCTCATGTTGTACCATGTGTGCCAGTATGTAATGTGAAGCAGTCAGTATATCCTTGCACCAGTATCACCAACACCGAATCCTGTACATTCATTGTTTTTGATTGTCTTCAGACGTTCCGGATGCTGAACGTCATACCCATGCATAAGGTGATGCGTAACGGACCAGATTCCACGTCGGGCTTCCCGTTACTGGAAGAGCTGTGCATGGCCACAACATCTGTTTCCTTCATGACCGACAAAGACTTGAGAGACATTCTCTTTGGCTCCACCAAACTCCGGGTGCTGGATCTGCGAGGCTGTTCTCGAATCACACCGTTTGGTCTTGCAGCTTTACCCTGTGTCGGTAGGCTATATTGACGCATTTGCCCATTTGAGCATTTTATCCTTTCACTCAGGTAATTTTTGGTGTAGTGAGCTAAAGTTAGTTGCTATTGTTTTTGTTTCAACTATTTCACATGATTTAACATGCAGCTCAACGAAGACCCATAATCAAAAGCTTGGTCTGGTCTTCTTTATCTTGTAATATTTAATCCATATTACACTGAGAATGAATCAACAGCAAAGAAATACTTACTCAGTGTCCCAATACTCCATGTTTTTGAAGGTATATAAATGTATAGGAATCATTTTGAATTTACTGGTAAATTACTATTGTTGTTGTTGTAATCAAAATAACTATATAACTTTGCACTAAAATTGCACCCTATCATCCCCATTACTCAATACCTACCCGGTTTGCTCTGTCTCTGATTTTGACAGAGCTTGAGTGTCTGTTCTGGGGACAATATTTCAACAGCAAAGTTGCACTTTCATCCCCCAAGAAGGGACTTCACATGCTGACTGAAAAATGGAGTGGAACCTTGCAACAGCTTGACATCACAAATCATCTGTTCACCGAGGAGGACCTGCAGATAGCAATGAGCTACCTTGCTCAGGCAACAAATGCAGATTCCCTGCGTTCACTCAACCTCAGTGGAACCAAGATCACACCACCTTCTCTTAGGTAGTCAGCGTGTACTTTTCCCTTTTAAATCTACTAGTGTGTAGCTATCACTATGAAGCATTTGATTTGATATGGTTCAAAGATACAATAACAAAGCATTCACACATGTAACTTTTGTGTAGGTTTGGCATTGGCTTACCAGTCCTAATAGAAATTTTCTCTACTGTGTTTGCAGGTTAGTTATTGGCCAATCGACCGCTCTTAGCTACCTCAACTTGTCATCCTGCCGTTATCTTCCAAGAGGACTAAAGAGAGCTTATCGTGGCCAAGAGGACATACGCCAGCTGCTGGACAAATTGGAGTAGGAATCATACTCATTTGGTCTCAGAAATAATGGACAAAAATTAGAAGGCATACTTGAATGTCTTAAAACCATCCATGTGCCATTCTCTATCAATGGAGCTGTTCCAGGATTTATCTCACATCATCACAAGAGTTTTGGTTCTCTTGTTTATTGCTTGGGAGAGCCTTGCTCATGTTCACAATATTGACTGAGTGAGTTTAAGGGAATAACGTGAATTTTAGTTTTAGAGTTGATCTTCCGTTCGAGACAAGCCAATTCTCTGTGGTGATGTAAGGGCGCCTTCATAACAAAATGGTGTTTCAGGTTTAAATGTATCAGTCAATGTCTGCCTGTAGCTTGAATGGTGCATTACAATTAGCAGTTGCAGAATATTTGCCTTTTTATACATTTTTAACATTGAATAATAAAAATTAAACACAGTTTGTGATTTGATAAAAAAATGTTTGAAATAAAAATTGAATGTAAACATTTCCCCATTTCATTGGTTATAAACTATCTATCCACTAGAGGGTACTAGTACTGACCTAATGGTGCCTGTACTATGGAGTTCATTCAGATATTGTGGACATAATCATTATTAGGAACTACAAGTTCAAAACCACCTATCTTCAAGTTTGATTTGCTTTTGTTGTGCTTGAATTGGACATTTCCTTTAACTTGTATGATCTGTGCAAGGCAGAGAGGTGGGCTTCAACAATGCAGTTCTTGTATGCAGAGTGCTGAGCTAAAAAAAAAAACCCGCAAATCCAATGTGACTAATGGAAAAATGACTGGATACAAAACTCACATTTCACTTATTTATTGGGGCACACACCATAAAACATCAATGCGTTTTGCCAAGAAAAGCTTTTATGAGAATATTAAAAAAAAAACAGCAAGGTCAGCTTCTACGAGGTCAATGACATCTAAGCAGTTATTCATGGCATTTAATCAGGCAGACGCATTTAATCAGAGCAAAGACTGAAGAACGAAATCACAAAAACATTTCAATGTAAACTCATTTTTCTGTCCATTAGTAGGATGGTGATCCATGATTTACCTCTGGATAATTCTTGGCCAGAGCATACTAGTCTGTATTTCCAATGTGAGCAGCTGCTAAATTTCAAGGCCTTAAGAAGGATAAAACAAAAAACTCAAAAATCAATGTAAATTTAATTGTTGTTAATTCCTGATAGACTTTTTTTTTACACCAGTACTTTTTACACTAGATAGACTTTTTTTTTTTTACCAGTAATTACACCAGTACACCAGTACTACTACTGAAATCTCATCCTAGTTTTCTACTAAGCAAAATGTATTAATACAAAATGTCTCACAGATGAAAAAATACTTTTTTTTTTTTTTTTTAACTTGGTCACCAAACATTTAAATGCATTTCATGTCTCTAAATCAGATTTATTTTAAAAAATGGAATAATTCATTGTGACATTATTCTGAGTAAAAGAGAGATTAATTTGTATGAGAAATTAAGAGCATGCAAGCAAAAAAACATGGACAAAATTTGCATGGACTGATTTTGTTTTTTCCTTTTTACCTGCACAAGGGGAGTAAACTAAGACCTGTAATGGGATCTCTGATGCACCTCTCAACCAACTGGAGATAGGTGAGGTTCTCCTGTGTGTTGGGGTCAAAAAAGCCCTTGGTGTCATCATCAGGGTCAGACAGAATCTGGTTCATTTCCTCATCAAAGTACCCTCTTTCGTACGCCACCTCTACAGGCACTCGATGGCTGTGCACCGGGTCGATTATGCCACCTGTTGCAATTTGGGCTTCAAGGAGGCGAATTCCATGGTCCTTGACAATGAGATCCTTTTTCAAGGCCTGGAACAAAGAAATGGTGCTGTCTGTGTATGGATCTTTGTAGCCTGTCACTGCTCTTTCTGCTGAAAGCAGTTTTTTCTTCCACTCGCTGCCAACCACTCCTTGACCAACTGCTTCCTCTACAGAGAGTTTCTTGTTGTTCACTGGGTCTATGACAAAGCCAGTGGCAGCTTGGGCCTCCAGCAGAACCAGAGAAGTACCAGGGGTGAGAAGGCCTTTGGACTTGGCATCGTAGATGCTCATGGTCTCTTTGGTAGACTGCAAATACACCCCTGCAATGCTGTTGGTTCCCTCTAGGTACTTGCGCACTGAGTCCATCTCACTCACTTCCCTCACTGTGACTTTTCCTGCATTGAGGTCTTTGTAGAGGTTCTCATTAATGATTTTTGATTCAAGCAGCTCATCAGCAGTGACGTCCTTCCTGATTCCATGGAAGCTCTTAGTCTGACTTTTGTCTGTAATTGTTGTAGTGGTGATGGTAGTTTTTGTTGTGCTGCTCCCTGATTTGGTTTCTGGTGGTTGGCAAGTGATAGTTGCAGATGTTGAAGTTGTTGTGGTCTGCTTTTGAATGATTGTGAGTATAATTTCCATGAAGCGTTCAATTGTGATAGCTCCAGACTTGTACTGCTGCACAAGCTCTCTCCTCTTTTCCTCAGTGATGTATTTGGAGTAAAGCAGATCCCACACAGATACAGTCTGTCCTTGGTATTTCCCCCCTGCTCTGTTTGTTGTTGTAGATTTGAGAATGAGTTTTGTTGCTTCATCAACAAAAAAATAAAACTCTCCCTTCTTTACGATGACCAGTAAGCTAAGGCCTGTAATGGGATCTCTGACACACCTCTCAATCAACTGGAGATAGGTGAGGTTCTCCTGTGTGTTGGGGTCAAAAAAGCCCTTGGTGTCATCATCAGGGTCAGACAGAATCTGGTTCATTTTCTCATCAAAGTACCCTCTTTGGTATGCCACCTCTACAGGCACTCGATGGCTTTGCACTGGGTCAATTATACCACCTGTTGCAATTTGGGCTTCAAGGAGGCGAATTCCATGGTCCTTGACAATGAGATCTTTTGTCAAGGCCTGGAACAAAGAAATGGTGCTGTCTGTGTATGGATCTTTGTAGCCTGTCACTGCTCTTTCTGCTGAAAGCAGTTTTTTCTTCCACTCGCTGCCAACCACTCCTTGACCAACTGCTTCCTCTACAGAGAGTTTCTTGTTGTTCACTGGGTCTATGACAAAGCCAGTGGCAGCTTGGGCCTCCAGCAGAACCAGAGAAGTACCAGGGGTGAGAAGGCCTTTGGACTTGGCATCGTAGATGCTCATGGTCTCTTTGGCAGACTGCAAATACACCCCTGCAATGCTGTTGGTTCCCTCGAGGTACTTGCGCACTGAGTCCATCTCACTCACTTCCCTCACTGTGACTTTTCCTGCATTGAGGTCTTTGTAGAGGTTCTCATTAATGATTTTTGATTCAAGCAGCTCATCAGCAGTGACGTCCTTCCTGATTCCATGGAAGCTCTTAGTCTGACTTTTGTCTGTAATTGTTGTAGTGGTGATGGTAGTTTTTGTTGTGCTGCTCCCTGATTTGGTTTCTGGTGGTTGGCAAGTGATAGTTGCAGATGTTGAAGTTGTTGTGGTCTGCTTTTGAATGATTGTGAGTATAATTTCCATGAAGCGTTCAATTGTGATAGCTCCAGACTTGTACTGCTGCACAAGCTCTCTCCTCTTTTCCTCAGTGATGTATTTGGAGTAAAGCAGATCCCACACAGATACAGTCTGTCCTTGGTATTTCCCCCCTGCTCTGTTTGTTGTTGTAGATTTGAGAATGAGTTTTGTTGCTTCATCAACAAAAAAATAAAACTCTCCCTTCTTTACGATGACCAGTAAGCTAAGGCCTGTAATGGGATCTCTGACACACCTCTCAATCAACTGGAGATAGGTGAGGTTCTCCTGTGTGTTGGGGTCAAAAAATCCCTTGGTGTCATCATCAGGGTCAGACAGAATCTGGTTCATTTCCTCATCAAAGTACCCTCTTTGGTAAGCCACCTCTACAGGCACTCGATGGCTGTGCACTGGGTCAATTATGCCACCTGTTGCAATTTGGGCTTCAAGGAGGCGAATTCCATGGTCCTTGACAATGAGATCTTTTGTCAAGGCCTGGAACAAAGAAATGGTGCTGTCTGTGTATGGATCTTTGTAGCCTGTCACTGCTCTTTCTGCTGAAAGCAGTTTTTTCTTCCACTCGCTGCCAACCACTCCTTGACCAACTGCTTCCTCTACAGAGAGTTTCTTGTTGTTTACTGGGTCTATGACAAAGCCAGTGGCAGCTTGGGCCTCCAGCAGAACCAGAGAAGTACCAGGGGTCAGAAGGCCTTTGGACTTGGCATCATAGATGCTCATGGTCTCTTTGGTAGACTGCAAATACACCCCTGCAATGCTGTTGGTTCCCTCGAGGTACTTGCGCACTGAGTCCATCTCACTCACTTCCCTCACTGTGACTTTTCCTGCACTGAGATCTTTGTAGAGGTTCTCATTAATGATTTTTGATTCAAGCAGCTCATCAGCAGTGACATCCTTCCTGATTCCATGGAAGCTCTTAGTCTGACTTTTGTCTTTAAGTGTTGTAGTGGTGATGGTAGTTTTTGTTGTGCTGCTCACTGATTTGGTTTCTGGTGGTTGGCAAGTCATAGTTGTAGATGTTGAAGTTGTTGTGGTCTGCTTTTGAATGATTGTGAGTATAATTTCCATGAAGCGTTCAATTGTGATAGCTCCAGACTTGTACTGCTGCACAAGCTCTCTCCTCTTTTCCTCAGTGATGTATTTGGAGTAAAGCAGATCCCACACAGATACAGTCTGTCCTTGGTATTTCCCCCCTGCCCTGTTTGTTGTTGTAGATTTGAGAATGAGTTTTGTTGCCTCATCAACAAAAAAATAAAACTCTCCCTTCTTTACGATGACCAGTAAGCTAAGGCCTGTAATGGGATCTCTGACACACCTCTCAACCAACTGGAGATAGGTGAGGTTCTCCTGTGTGTTGGGGTCAAAAAATCCCTTGGTGTCATCATCAGCGTCAGACAGAATCTGGTTCATTTTCTCATCAAAGTACCCTCTTTGGTATGCCACCTCTACAGGCACTCGATGGCTGTGCACTGGGTCAATTATACCACCTGTTGCAATTTGGGCTTCAAGGAGGCGAATTCCATGGTCCTTGACAATGAGATCTTTTGTCAAGGCCTGGAACAAAGAAATGGTGCTGTCTGTGTATGGATCTTTGTAGCCTGTCACTGCTCTTTCTGCTGAAAGCAGTTTTTTCTTCCACTCGCTGCCAACCACTCCTTGACCAACTGCTTCCTCTACAGAGAGTTTCTTGTTGCTCACTGGGTCTATAACAAAGCCAGTGGCAGCTTGGGCCTCCAGCAGAACCAGAGAAGTACCAGGGGTGAGAAGGCCTTTGGACTTGGCATCGTAGATGCTCATGACCTTTTTTGTTGATTCAACTCTGACACCTGCTATACAGTTAGTAGCCCCAAGGTACTTTTGAATGGATTCCATTTTTTTGACATTGTCCTCAGTTACTTCCCCTTGTATAATCTGTGTGAAAAGCTGTTTTGAGATAATTTTTGACTCATATAATTCACTGGCTGAGACCTGCTTCCTCAATCCTTTGAACTTCCTTTCTTTGGATGTCACCTCAGTAATGATCACAGTGACTATTTCAATGATTTCCTCAATTTTCATGGCTCTTCTCTTGTATTGCTGTATGAGCTGATCCCTCTTTTGTTCTGAAATGTATGAAGAGAGCAACACCTCCCACAGTGTAACCTTTTTGTCTTGAAACTTTCCTGCATTTATGGCAATAGTTTTGTTTTTGAATGTGAGCTCTGTTTGCTCATCTGTGTGAAAGACACCTGATTTTTCTTGATACAGGGGTAGAAGGAGAAGCCCAGACTTAGGGTCTTTCTCACACTGCTTCATCAGTTGGAGGTAAGTGAGGTTTTCCTTGGTGTTCGGGTCAAAGTATCCCTTTGTGTCATCATTGGAGTCCAACACAATTTTTCTAATTTCTTCATTAAAATATCCTTTGTTCTTAGCAACATGAACAGGAAGCCTGTGACTTTGAATCGGGTCAATAATACCCCCAGTTGCTATCTGTGCCTCAAGAAGATGAATGCCTTGGCGTTTCATAATCAGATCTTTACTCATGGCTTCAAACAGTGATATTGTTGCATTAGTGTATGGATCCACATAGCCACTAACAGCTCGTTCAGCTGAGAGCAGTTGCTCATGTACATCTGGTCCAATTACTTTTTCTCTTGCTGCCTCATCAACAGTGTAGAATTTGTTCTTGACAGGGTCAATGACGTATCCTGTTGCAGCCTGTGCTTCAAGTAGCATAAGTGCAGTGCCAGGTGTCAACAGACCTTGTGTTTTTGCTTCATAGATGCTCAGAATCCTCTTTGATGGGTGAATCAGAATTCCAGCAATGCTTCCAGTTCCTTTGAGGTATCCTCTCACAGATTCACATTGAGTCACTGCTTCAAAAGTGAGTCTCCCTTCTTCCACACTATTGAATGTGTTTTCATCAATGATATCACAATCTAGTAACTGTTGTGCAGAGACAGGCTTTCTCAGGCCCATTGTCATTTTGAGAGTTTCACTGTGCTCCAGCTTTGTAATGGTAGAAATCACCAGTGTGATTATGCTTTGTGTGGTTATCTTCCTTGTTCTGTATTTTTCAATTAACTCAAGTCGCTGATCCTGTGTGAAGTACCCGGATTGAATCAAGTCCCATAGAGAAACTGACTTTCCTGAATAGCGGCCTACTGATATGCTCACAGCTGTCTTTTCAAACTCTTGCTTTATCTCTGTGTCAGTATGCATTTTCTCCTTTATTCCTGTAGATTTGCCTTTGTCGTTCATGGGCAGGAGAAACAGCCCTGTCTCTTTATCTTTTACACATCGGCCCAACATTTCCATGTATGTCAGATTTTCTTTTGTATTTGGGTCAAAAAAGCCCTTGGTGTCATCACTGGGGTCTGTCAAAATTGTATTAAGTTCCATGTCAAAATATCCCTTCTTGTATGCAACCTCTAGGGGTAAGTGAAGGCACTTCAAGGGATCAATGATACCACCTGTAGCAATCTGGGCCTCAAGTAAACGAATGGCATGCTGCTTCACAATAAGATCCTTTTTCAAGGCTTGAAAAAGAGAGATCTTTCTATCAGTGTATGGATCTTTGTAACCAGTGACAGCCCTCTCTGCTGACAAGAGCTTTTCATATATCTGGGGACCAATTACTTTCTGTCTCAGAGCCTGCTCCACTGTATATTTTTGGTTTTTCAGAGGATCAACAATGAATCCTGTGGCCGCTTGTGCCTCCAAGAGACAAAGGGCAGTACCAGGTGTTAGAATACCCCTTTTCTGTGCATCATAGATGCTTAGCTTCTGATTGGAGGGTTGGAGTATCACTCCAGCTACACAGCTTTTACCTTGTAGATAGGTTCTCACACTGTCTAACTTCATCACATCAGTGCTTGTCAGCTTTCCATCTATCAAACTGTTGTATGTTTTTTCATCCACAATTTGTAGCTTCAAAAGATCTACAACAGAGACCTCTCCTCTGAGGACCTCAAAATTCAGTGCTGCTTGCTGTTTTATCTCCTTATTCTCAATGATTTCCAAAACGGTGACAGTTATTTGCTCAACTGTGATTTTCTGTGACTTATAGAGCTTGAATATCTCCTGTCTTTTGTCCTCGGATAGATATTCTGAGTTGATGAGATCCCACAGTGTTGTGCGCTTGCCACTGAATCTTCCATACCTAACACTGACTATTGTTGCTCTTAATGTTTCCTTTATGTGATCACTTATGTTTATTTTGTTGCTTTTACCTTTGAGCGGCAAGAGACACAGGCCTGTACTGGGATCAGTGACACATCTGGCCATGAGCTGCAAGTATGTCAGGTTCTCATGAGTGTTGGGGTCAAAAAACCCTTTGGTGTCATCACTTGGATCACTCAGGATCTGATTCATTTCCTCGTTAAAATATCCCCTCTTATAGGCCACATGCACAGGAATGCGATGGCTGTTGACAGGGTCAATTATTCCACCAGTGGCAATTTGTGCCTCCAGCAGGCGAATTCCATGGTCTTGTAGGATGAGGTCTTTCTGCATGGCTTGGAACAAAGAGATTATTTTGTCATCATATGGATTTTTGTATCCAGTGACTGCTTTCTCTGCTGAGCGCAACTTTTGATGAAGGTCAGGCCCCACAATCTTTGCCTTCACAGCATCATCCACCGAAAACCTTCTGTTTCCAATAGGGTCGATAATGAACCCTGTTGCTGCCTGGGCCTCCAGTAGAATGAGAGCAGTTCCTGGCATCAGCTTTCCCTTCTGCCTGGCCTGGTAGATGGTCATGATCTGAGAATCAGGAAGCAGAATACCTGCAATGCTATCTTTCCCCTGCAGGTACATGTTGACATTTTCATCCTCTGTAACATCCTTCACTGACTTCTTTCCCATTTTAAGATCCTCCAGGACCTCCTCACTGATGATCTCTGCCTCTACTAGCTGTTTTGCTGTGACAGTTTCTCTAATGCCTTCAAAGATGACCTTTGTTGTTTTCACAGATTTCTCTATGACTTCCAGGACTGTTGTAATGATCATCTTGATTTTGAGCTTCCCCTCTTTATACTTCTGAATGATGTCTCGCTTCTGGTGTTCATCAAAGTATTCTGACATCAGCAGTTCCCACAGAGATACTGTCATTCCCATGTACTTTCCACATGTCACATTAACCTTCTCCTCTTTGAAAGCCAGTTTAGTTTGGTAATCGATGAAGTTGTAATTCAACTTATCTGACTTATCGAGGAGAGGAAGGAGGCAATGTCCAGTGGCAGGATCAATGACACACCTTTCCATCAGTTGAAGATAGGTTCGATTTTCATTTGTGTTTGGGTCAAAGAAGCCTTTCGTGTCATCTCCTGAGTCTTCTAGTATAGCATTCATGTCTTCATTAAAAAAACCCCGCTTGTAGGCCACTTCTATAGGAAGTCTATGACTGTTGATTGGGTCTATTATTCCACCTGTAGCAATTTGAGCTTCAAGTAAGCGGATCCCATGTTCCTTTATGATAAGATCCTTTGACAGTGCTTGAAACAGGGATATGATTTCACCTGAGTATGGGTCTTTGTATCCAGTTACTGCCCGCTCAGCAGAAAGCAGCTTTGCATGATATTCTGGGCCAACAAGTTTGTTTTTGATGGCTTCATCCACACTGAACTTTTTGTTTTCAACAGGATCAATCATAAATCCAGTTGCAGCTTGTGCCTCCAGTAGAACTAGTGCTGTTCCAGGCATCAGGATGCCTTGCTTCATGGCTTGAAAGATGGTCATTCTCTGATTGGATGAGAGTACTGCAACGCCTGCGATACTCCCTTTGCCCTCCAGGTATTCTTTCACTGACTCCATCAGGACCACATCCTGTGTTGTGATGTTACCCTTCTGCAAGTCATCATATGTTTCTTTGTCAATGATCTTAGATTGAAGGAGTTCAGTGGAGGAAATGCCTCTACGCAGGCCTTTGAAGGTGATGCAAACAGGGAGCAGCAGCAGACCTGTTTCAGGCTCCACCATACATTTCTCCAGGAGACGTTGATAGTTGAGATTTTCTTGTGAGTTTGGATTGTAGAACACTCTGAGCTCCTCCATCTGGTCATTGAGCAAACCATTTTCATAGTAGCCCTTCTCAATCGCTGACTCAACTGAAACATTTCTCTTCTCAACAGGGTCAAACAGGCCTTTTGTGGATATCTGTGCTTCCAGCAGCCTCAATCCATAATCCTTTGGAACTATGTCTTTTTGTATAGCTTGGAATACAGATATTGTTTGGTTGGTGTAGGGGTCTACATAACCATGGACAGCTTTCTCTGCTACTAGGAGTTTATCTTTCATCTCAGGTCCAACTATTCCTTCTTGGACAGCATCTTCAACTGGAAGTTTTCGATTGTTGATTGGGTCAACGATGCCCTCAGTGGCAGCTTGTGCTTCAAGGAGGGCTAATGCTGTTCCTGGCTTAAGTAGACGTTTTTTCATGGCTTGATATATGGTTATTTTCTCCTTTGTCTTCTCCAGAAATATTCCAGCCACAGGGCCAAGAACTGTTATGTGGCCATTTTGCTTCATCTCAGTACCTTGAGTGATGGAGTCCATCTTGACCTACAGACCTCTGTTAATACAGAAAACAGTCACAATTACAAATACTCAACATACTGTATATTTGTCAGACATCTTCTATAGGTTGTAGTGAGGGATTTTGCGAAATGTAGTCAGAGTTTAGAGTATGAGCTCCTCATCCAGCACACTATTAAAGATCTGGTTCATAAATGAATGGCATTTGAGTTCGGACCCTGAGGTTTCAAAGAAAGCACAAATTATTACCCTCCTATCACTATGTGTGCAAATACAGATATAGGTTTCTCCTCTCCAACTTCCCTCTGAATTCCACAGGAAAATTAGCCTTGAGAAATTGCACTGACAATGCACCTTCAGTATTCAGTACTCATACAGCAGTGGAAAGGTGATGATGTTTTGTGTCCTCGAAAGTCCAAGAAGTGGACTCAAATGCCATCCAGATGTGAATCGACTATCCCACATTGTGTTTGAGTATTCCAAAACAAAATCTTCAATATACCCTAAAATCAAATTAAAATGTATTGAACATTTCTGACAGCAGATTTGTTTGCAAGGAATGCAGAGGTAGTACTAATGGCAAAGTCATGTATGAAAACCCTATAAAAGATACCAAAAGACCTATAACAGACTATAAAAGAAATCTAGCCTCTATACATGTTCTACAAACATCTCCTATTTATTTTGGCATGACACAATGCTCTGAAACTGGAACTTCAAGATGCTGTTTTGAGTGTCAACGCCTCTAGCATACTCCCTTGGATTACACTCACTGGATGTAGACTAGGATGGTAAGACTGAACAAAAAATAAATAAGACAGAAATTCAGCAACATGATTCCACTGTAGGCATGTAACACATCTGATCTTTTCTTATTTATATCCTATTTTTTCTTTGATGTATTTTATTGCTACTTGCTGCAGCAATGACCCAATTTCCCCATGGGGATTGATGAAGTTTCATCTAAATCTAAATCTTGAACGCTCCCTTTAAAGAATATTTGCAGGCAGCAACTTATTTTCATTTTAGAAATATTTCTGTTTTGTGTCCTGTGGAAAAGCATGAAATCCAATGCTGTGAAACTACAGCAAACAAACAAGTGAAGGGAATGCGATTTTACAGGAGCAGAGGCTCTTCCCATCCCAGATAGTCTGGTGGACTGTTCTAACTCAGATGATGTCATTGCCACCTGTGGGAGTACAGACAGAATGAATGCAATCACCCTCGCAAAAAGGGTGTGGAGGAGCATTCATGCAGTTGACTCTTTGTCTGAATGTCTTTCGGGCAACGTAAACCAAGATTGTAGCCAAGCCTCTGTTATGTACATTGTAATTACCATCCATGTGTTACATTGCTTTGGAATTTTGTCATTCTTCTGTCATCTTAACTTCTTTTACCACATAAGATGGAACTTGCTAGTCGTCATTCAAGAATGTGTTTCACCAGTAGATGAATTGTTAGTGCAGTTAAAAATAGTACTGCACTGCCATTCATAATGTCAGTGGGCTAAAGGTGTGTACTCATATTTTTTCAGTATATGCAATGCAATACCAGTGAGTGCCCTAGTTTGCAATTACGACATGGTCCCCATGACAACCGACAGACCAAAAAAAAAAAAAGAAATACCTCTTCTTGGGATTAGGCTGAAAGGCAAATACTGCAACAGCAGTCATAACATGCTATCTGTATTTGTATTTGTTTATTTGAGAATGAGATTATTGACCACTGTGTAAATGTTTGAATGTTTGAATATGAAATATCTTTAACACAGTATGAGTTTGCTTATCATACCATCAATGCAAATACATCTCCTGCATAAAAGCTTCCTGGAAAAGTTAACCACATACTGTAACTAAGCCCGTGCTCCACAGTCTCTTAATGAATTTAAAAGTGCTTAGTAAGAGAAATACACCACCTTCACTTTCTGTTTTGAGGTCTTATTTTCTAGCAAGAAATTAATTTGTGTGGATAATTCAATTCAATACAATGCTTCAAAAGAAACATTTATAACATGACAAACCTGTATAGCAGTAGCTTGGTAAATAAAAGGGCCTTGTGTGTTGTCTACAATACTAGATTTGAAAGTCAAATTAAAATGTCAATATTTTCTTGCATGGTGAACTAAGGCAGAATATAAGCAGCACTCATCTTAAGGAAAGCCTTATGATTTTGCTGAATGTGTTAGTTTTTTTTCAATTGCTTTGACTCATTCTGCACAGCAGAATTTCAATGTACAAAACTCAAAATGCAAAGTGCCAAACTGACTTTCAAAATTCATACTCTAAGACACTACATCCTATGCTGACATACAAAGTGCAAAACTCTGAATCATCTGCTCCATCCTCAGAGTACAGCCACCTAACATTACAACAATGTTTAAATGCTTATTACTACAAACGCAGGTCACTAAATCAGTTCATCAGGTGTTTGTAGCCATGTCTCATCACTTCCAGCAACCTTGCCCAGGTTAGTAGCATTGCAACACAATTGATAATCTCATCAACAAAACATAAAAGGCTGCTTAGAAACCTGAATGGTAGTTTTTGACAACATGGAGCTGATGAGGCTGATTCTGTGGCCGAATGCAGCAGAGAGGCAAAATGCTGCTGAAGCACTGAAATGCATTTGTTTTTTTTTTACTGTAAAGTTTTTTGTTACTGTAACTGTTGTTTTTGTTTTTACTGTAAAATACAGTTGAGTTTACTGCATTACTGTATGATTTCTTTCATACAGAGTAATCTACTGTAATCTAATATTTTGTTTGTCTTCCATAAAAACACAAGCTATATATATATGTATATATGTATATGTATACCTCAGTCTATCACAGGGGATGCTTGCTGTACTTCATTTGAATTACTTATGAGTAAATGACCCTTGCATAGTCTTTTTTGATGACATTTAGTGTTTGACAGCATTATTTGATAATGTATTGAAAATGCACCAAT
The DNA here is from genome assembly GCA_034670385.1 of Hoplostethus mediterraneus. Lineage (NCBI taxonomy): Eukaryota > Metazoa > Chordata > Actinopteri > Trachichthyiformes > Trachichthyidae > Hoplostethus > Hoplostethus mediterraneus. The sequence continues at coordinate 3,785,905 of JAXDDW010000009.1, forward strand.
AATTAAACTTCAACAATGAACATATCCTATGTTCTGGTGCTATGATAAACTTTTGCATATAATATTCTCTCATTTGACACCGGTATTTATATTTTACATGCTATATTAGATTCTGAACCCAAAATGAGCAGTATAGCATTCTGTGTTAAGAGTTTTGCACATTGTGCACATTGAGTCAAAGCAATCGCAAAAAAGTGTAATAATGTTTGAATGACACAAGAACATTTTATGGTAGAAAAGAAACATTTAACATTTTTACACCTCCTCTTGGCCGTGACAGTCACAAGGGATTTACGACCCTTCACACCCTGACCCTTCACTCATAATCCTTTGGGTGTTGTCTTGACACCATCATCATAAAAAGTAAAAGCATAAAAACGGCTGAGGGTTGAACTATCCTTTGAAGTGTTAGTTGCTGAACCTACAACTGTGTAAAACATAGGGCACTCATTACATGTGTCTGCAACTCTTATGTTGACACAGACTTTACAATCTCTACTCTGACTTTGACATTACTTGGACAAAAGCGGTTAGAGTCAATCAGTAAGGAATGTTTGCTTTCCCTTTTATCAGGAGGGAGTTGACCCATGCTGCAGGATGTGCAATGTTATTTCCTCACATTTGGCACCGACAAGACTGTACTGGTTGTACCTCTCAACACAATGTGGGATAACCAACATTTTGCCATTGCATTATTGAATACACGGACACACAGCAAAAGAGCACATTGCATTTTCCAGCACCAGCCTAAAAGAATGCTGCCCTTACCTGAGGCTCCTGGAAACCAAAGCTCCGCGGCGTGCCAGTTAGCACACTCTGTTCTGGTTGGTGTGGCAGGCTTTGGGATTTCTACGGATCTCCTGACATCTCAGAGTGAGTCCACGCTGCTCCCAGTTCAGATATATGTCCAACTGTTAAGTCCCTCCCCCTCCTGAGGAACAGCCTCCTCTCCTGTGACTGTAAAGGAGGGTAAAACAGCCTGAGATCTCTCTCTGTTGAAACCCCCAGGATGCCAGGAATTCCTGCGGATTTCCCTAGAGCAAGTCCATTGTGTTATTAAACAATAACAGCAAGCACGTTTTAGCTTATCATACCGTAGGTGAGCAGGTTGACAAAATTATTAATAGCGTGTGTAAACAAGAACTCAATATTTTGTGATTTTATTATATAATGCTGTGTGTGCTCCTGTGGTCTGGTTGCCAAGGGCAGGTCCCAGATACCTTCATGCATTGTGTTAAAATCACAAAGATTATTGATCAAATAGAAGGGTCTCTACTTAAGCCCTGTCTGTCATTTATTGATTGATGTAACTGATTTTTCTTTTTTTTACAATGTACATAGTGTAAGTAAACTGTGAGAGGGACCCATATCTTCCTTATCTACATTGACCATGTTGTGACATGAAGAACCAGAGCCCCTGGGTCTGGAGGCCATTGTCTCTGTGTATGAGCTTCCCTCAGGTTTGGCAGGTTTTCAACTTGAAGCTAAACTCGGTCGGGGCTCGCTTTGTCACCCAGATTCTCACAATAAAAAACCAGTCAGCGTTTGAAACGTCTGCCCAGGGAACATCTGTTTGTCTTGTACAACCAGGTGCCAAGACAATAGTCACTTTTACCCTGAAACCTATCGGCGTTCAGTGACTAATGTGCAGAGGTGGAAAGAGTGTTGAAATATTTGCCGCAAGTGAAAGCACTGATACTGAAATTTCAGGTGTGTGTGTATCTGAGTGTGTATCTTGGAAAAGACGTAGTCGCTTTTAAATAGACATTATGATTTTGTGTTTTCCAAATTTAACTGATCACCTGTTTTGACATTTAGGACGTATGTGTCTGTTTTAACCCCTAATGAACAAAGTCTGCTTTAATTGCGGCATGTAAAGTTTTTATTTGTTTTATTGTAAATGACAGTAAATGCTTTTCTCAATTGCTTACGTACAAAAACAAATACAGACTTCTGAACATTAAAACATGAATGTCACTCCAAATTGTGCAGGTGCAGGAACTATACAGGTATTATTATACTCTACGGGTGTGGAGCTGGCAGGAAATTGGCACTTGTGACAAAAGTAGTGCCAGGGAACCATCGTGAGCTTTTCGGCTACCTGTGAAAAAATGTCTAAGTTGGGTTAAAATTGGGTGGGAAACAACTGTAGGCAGGAAAAACAATTTGATGTGTGTAGAGATTAGAATTTCTTCAGAAAAGCAAATCTGTTTCCAAATGTCATTTAGGTGTGAAATGACGGGAACATCCCTGCGGGTCTGACAGTGAAACCAATGCCTCTGTGGTTTCATCGTGGTAACGCGTTCACATATCTCCTGCCAAAATTTTATTCCAAGTAACTCTGCTTGCTTACCGGGGAGTTGGATGGTAATCAAAGTCAGGCATGGTGGATAGAAGCGGTAATATGAGAAACAGATGGGTCATGGAAATTCACCTCGACTCCAATTAAGTCCTCGTACATGAGAGAACATGCATCCCAAACTGCCACATATACGTTCTTAGGCTGATAACTGATAACTGGGTGGAGAGACATATCAAGATTTCTTGTGTTGCCTATTTATTGTCAAATTGAACACAGCATTGCTTTTCCAGCTAACATTTCAAGATGAGGGGATGCTGAGAGGGATGTGAACAGACTTGACACATTGCATCATCAAATGTGTGTAGGACAGCTCTAGTTGCGGTGATGAAATGAAGCTTATTACTGTAAATCGATTAACACACCCACACACACCGGAGTGATGTCACCTTTGTGGTTTATTTTTATTTTATTTTTTATTTTCAACCAAAACTGCCCAACATTAAAACTACAGAGACAGGATACATGTATTTTATTGTTACCTTTTACCTCAAGCACCTTTTACATCATTGCTGTTAATTTAATCCCACACGAGGCCTCATCAAACCTTGAACATTTTACATTTAATCCCACAGCAGTTCTCAGTTGTAGCACAGCCTTTGTCAGCCTATACACACATACACTATCATAACGAGTGTATTGCCTGAAGAGCTACACTGGGTTATGCAGCAGTGAAGTTTACTGAAGGCAGGGGTAGTACATATTTTTCCTTTGTTCAGTACTGATTTGTTGGGTTATTTGAGATGTGCAAACATCACTTTCTGTTTCTCAGCTTTCAGAAGGGAGTTTGCTTGTGGGCGCAAATGGGTCAGCACTCCACCGGGGCCTTTTCACGAATCAATGTTTCCCCGGGATATGTGGTTTCAGTTGGGATTATTATCACAAATACAAAGTGAAGAGAGTGGAGCTAAAGTTACATCTTTTCTTTCTTACTCCTTAATCCCACTACACAGCCTGTAAATACAGTGCCATTAAAGTATTAAAGAAAAAAAAAAAACCTCTCAGTCACTATTTCAACTAACTTTCACCGCACGGCCTACATGCTTCCAGTCTTTCACACAAAGATAAACTTGTGGTGTCGGCTCCCCGAAAACAATGACTGACTGAGAGAAAGAGCTGAACCAAATCAAACCACAGATGCTCTGAACCTCTAAATGTGAATCAGACACTTTAGAGAGCTTGTTCCAACTTGTTGACAGATCCAAATTCCTCTCACCAGCCAACCTGATTTGGTATGCATTGACGTTATTGCCAGCCAACCTTCTGTTGAGTGATGTGTTTTACTGTCTATACATTTTTTCTCGCGTAATAAAAGTCTTATGTAGCAGCAGCTCAGCATGGTTCTTCAAAGAACCTTTCAAATGGGTTCTGTTATTGTACAAGACAAAATAATAGACAGATTTTAATCCAGAATGTGATTAAAATGTGATTAAAAACAGAGGCAACTCTGTTGCCTCTGTTCCCTGGGTTTGAATCTCGGCCTCGGTCCGTTCTGTGTGGATTCTGCGTGTTCACATGGGTTTGCTCCGGTTTGCTATGTGTAAACCATCTACACCACCTTTTTAAAAGAGGCATGGTCCTCTGGCATACAAACAGATACTAAAAGCACAGGTTCTTTGATGGAGCAACTGGATAAAAGCAAGGAGGCCAAACAAGTAACATGTAAACAGACAATACACAATAACAAGTAGTTTGGGAGGCACTGGTTCCTAAAGGGTGGGGTAGTAAACACAAGACAAACACATTTCTGTTTAAAAAGGACACAACTCATGTGACTAAAACCCACCGCAACCAAAAGAGTCTGAAAAGACACTAAACCCTAAAACCAACACGACAGGTCAGTCAGGAAAACTGAATCCAAGCTTGCTTAAAACTACTATCCAATAAAAGTCACACAATATGAAAGCCTAAAACCAGCCCTAGTAAACAGGAAACCAGATCAGCTCTGGGACGCCACCACACTCCCCCGCTGAGCCACACAGATAGAAAATGACCAATTTATAATCTAGATAAACATTTAAGGTAAGAAATAGCTAAAGATTTAAACTATGTGCTTCTAAAGTCTCTGCGTACAACCCTTGTGGTGGTGTGATGGTGTGTTGGCACGCAGTATTCCTGCCCAACCCTAATCTGCCCCAATGCTGCCTCAAGCAGACAAGTGAAATCAATCAAGGCAAATTAAGTCTGAAGAGATGGATGTGAACAGACTTGACACATTGCATCATCAAATGTGTGTAGGACAGCTCTAGTTGCGGTGACGAAATGAAGCTTATTACTGTAATCGATTAAACAACCACACACACCGGAGTGATGTCACTTGTGGTTTATTTTTATTTTATTTTATTTCAACCAAAACTGCTCAACATTAAAACTACAGAGACAGGATACACGTATTTTTTTGTGTTACCTTTTACCTCAAGCACCTTTTACATCATTGCTGTTAATTTAATCCCACACTAGGCCTCATCAAACCTTGAACATTTTACATTTAATCCCACAGCAGTTCTCAGTTGTCCCACCACACTCCCCCGCTGAGCCACACAGATAGAAAATGACCAATTTATAATCTAGATAAACATTTAAGGTAAGAAATAGCTAAAGATTTAAACTATGTCCTTCTAAAGTCTTGGCGTACAACCCTGTGGTGGTGTGATGGTGTGTTGGCACGCCAGCATTCCTGCCCAACCCTAATCTGCCCCAATGCTGCCTCAAGCAGACAAGTGAAATCAATCAAGGCAAATTAAGTCTGAAGAAATCAACTACAGCATGAAGGTCCTTCTAGGACAGGGGGTAGCATCAACCGGTTTCCTTTTTCCTTCATGTGGATTCACTCTAAATTACCCATAGGTGTATTCGTGTGTATTTGTCTATGTTGTCCCTGTGATGGACCGGCAACCTGTATGGGATAGGCTGCTGCCCCCTGTGACCCTGAATAGGAATGGGGTGTGAAAATAAATGAAAGCGTGCAGCTGTGAAAACAAAATCATGGGTTTCTCACGACAGCGCCATCTCATGATGAAACAGCACAGTAGCGGTCAAAGCTTCACAAAAACAATACAAGAGAAATTATCGTTTTAAAGATGCCTCTACTATTCAAAAGAAAGTATAGCAAATTGAGACTAAAATAAATCATCAGTATTATTATTTATTAAGACGTTAACACCCTGTAGCTCATTATTGCTTGAAGTTCAAAGTGCTGACAGGTCTAATGATTCACTCCTCGTAAAGCCTGTGATATTTCTTTCACCGGACAATTACAGTCCAGATCTTTCTCTCCGGTGCTCTCTGACTTTTCCACTTTTGTACTGCATCTACAGGATGTTGCTCTGTCCGTCCCCCCGGTATGCCCGGCCTGGCCCGCCGCCCGGCCCCGGAGTGTTTCCTCAGTAGTCTCTCCTTTGTGAGTTCTTGTGCGCCACACCCGAAACACTTGGAGAGACAGGGAGAAACGCACAACTGCTTCACATCAATCCTCGTCATCCTTGTTAAGAAGAATTACTTACTGAGCGTATTTGTTTATAGTCTATCCAGATTATATCAAATCAATCTCTCGCTCTCTCTCTCTCTCTCTCTCTCTCTCAGGCTAAGAACCGGTTTGGTGGCAGAACTAAAAAAAAAAAAAAAAAGGTTCCAAGACTATTCTGGAAAAATGTGCTCACTCTCTCACACCCACACCCACTTTTGTATTGCTACGCTTGTGAGGACCTTCCAGTGGTTATATTCCAACATCCCCTAACCTCTAACCCTCACCACTACATACCAGTCTTTCACCCTTAGATTAGATTAGATTAGATTAGAGGTGGTCTAAAAGGTCTAAAATCAGATACATCTTGGAGAACCCATCCCACCCCCTCTATGAAGAGATGAACGCAAATTGCACAACTGTAAATTATTTTTTGTGAGTTATTATTCCTTGCACTACTTTTATACACTGTAAATTGTGGTTACTAGTAAGCATTTGTTGAAGATGTGCTATGGTAATTTGGCAACAACATACTTGATAGCCAACAAGAACAGGAAGTTAACTCTCTCCATGTAAATGTTTGTCATTTACATTTTATTTTTCATATACTTTTTATACAGCCTGTTGCCCTTAAATGTGTTTATTGTATAGTGATGTGTGCCTCTCTTGTTTTTTACTGCTGCAGAACTGCAATTTCCCCTTGGGGACAATAAAGAGCCATCTAATCTAATCTAATCTAATTTTACTCTACCCTCAACCTAATCCTAACTCTAAACTAGTCCCTTGAATAAGTGAGACCAATTCATTTGAAAATTGGGTCAAACTAAAGTTCAATAGCTACTGTTGCAGAGCACACTGGCACCACATGCAACTTGGTTCCCACTGGGCCGGTGTGCAGTACCATCTTTAATAACTAGCTTTGATTGGAAAACCTATTCTTTATTTTCCAATGAACTGGGTTAATTTTCCACATTCCTTCTACAGTCTGCACTGTTGACTGACTCATTGTTATGCTCCACATTCCAGGACCTGACAGGTTTTTATCAGTGTGTGTTATCTCAACACACCCTGCCCCGGCATACCAGGATGGGCAGTGGATGTTTTTGTCTATTGCTTATCAACAGACATCAGAAGAATAGAAGAATAGCAGAATAGAATCAGAAGAATTTGTGTGACACTAATCATTAACATGTATGTGTCATGTATGTGTCATGTCTGTGAAGTATAAGATAAGAGGCTTTTAACTTTATTGTACCTTGATTGGAACCTGCATGGCCTTTACTGCAGCTATCAAACAGTCTGATGGTCAACCGGTTTTACAGATGTCAGTTATCAAACAAGCAGGCTATTGTGTGAAGGAAACCCTGCATTTTGTGTCAGCTTACTGGGAAGGGAGTCATTGAACCGTCTCCTCAAGCCAAAGTCAACCCAAAAAATACAACGGTTTTTCAGGTTGTTGCGCAACTTGTCCTCACTGGCCTCATCTCGGGTGGTTCAGTGTCACGGCTAACAAGGGCAACAACCGTTCAGTTAAAGGTCCCAAATTTCCCTCTATTTATATACAAACAAAGATGCTTGATGAAAACAGTGTTGATTTTGAAGTTATTGTATTTTCAAAAATCAATCCTTTTTTTTGTTTCAGACTCTAGTCAACACATCAGAACTGGACATGGTCCTGATTGGCTCCCATCTCTAAGGAATTACTGAAATCTGTAGAAAACAAAATAAGCTTGATCCAAGATTTTTCTTCACCCACACCTGTGGCACTACACTGATTTTAGGTGTGTATCAAACAGAAAGGGGTTCTAGTAAGCTGTTGAGCCAACACTGTCTATGCAGGTCATATGCAATTATGATAGTGCAAACTATATATTTATATAATAAAGTAGTTCTTCATGTAGGTTTGTATGTTACATTAAACTGTAAAAACTAAAAAACATATTTTGTGCATTCACATTCAGCCTAATTCGTCAAAATTCCCCAAATCATTTATTACTCAAGACATGAGAGGATATCTCATTTCCATGTTTATTTACATTATGTAAGGTGTTACACTAAAATTCTTATCACCGTTTAACTATAAATACACCATTTTAAACAAGGCCCGGTGAGCCAACTCATTAAAATACATCCTTCAAACCTTTTAAAATGTAATAACCAAAAAAAAATGCTATAATGGATAAACTGTTTCATATTGCATGGTTTAATTGTTAGTAAAACATGCAAAGCAAAAATATATAATATGAAAATAAAATGAGATTGATATAATGTGATGCTTTACAAAGGAAAATGAACATCAAAACAATTTCATGGGGTGGTAAATACAAATACTGGTTCTGGTGGCAATAAGCGACAAAGCTTAAAGATCCTTCTCAAAATGTTAATGGCTTTCAGCGATAGTGCTCTATCTAAACAGGAATATACAGTAAATACAATACATTGCATTAATTGTCAGTGAATATTTCCTCCAGAAAAAATATTTTGATTATGCATTACAACGTAACATTCAAACCAAATACATTTTAGCCCTGTGCTCAGAATTATGAAATTAATTGTTATTATTTTTAGTTATGTGAGATAGTCAGACTGTAGAAAGGCTTACCTGGTAACACAGTAATCATATGGAGTTATGGATAGTATTCTTCTGTCAGTCATGCGTCAGTCAATTTACAATTTAACTACTGCACCATCTTAATATGCTATACAGCTCACCAGTGTGTTACACAGTATTTTGCAGGCACTTACAAAGCATGGTTTAGGGCTATCTTGAAACTGTTTTAATGAGTTGAAGATTGGATGCAAGGTTCAAAATGGTCCACTGGTCAAAGGATCTCATGTAAAACATCTGATGAGCACAAGTGTTTCTGTAGTCTTGGGTAAATCACCTGATTACAATGTAGAACACAGTCCAAATTAATGCCATGGGTCTTGGGAAGACATCTGAGCAAAGCGCTGGAGAGGGGACAGATGGTGAAGAAGTATCTGAAAAAGAGAGAAAACACAATGCCGAGCGAGATAATTAGACCTTATGCCATAGGAATAGCTATCAAAGTAATTGTAAAATATTCAAATATTCAATTTGACCAAATGTAGATTTCACTGGACTTACGTTTTTGAAGTGTCTGGAAAGACAGTGGGTTGTATGTGATTGTCTTGAGGTTGAACATGACAAGTCCAGAGCTGTCAGATGGTATTGATGGCTATATTGGGCTACATAATCCTTCCATGTGTAGAAACTTGCTCCTTGTTTTGACTTGTCATCATCTGAAGTTCATGTCCATTCACAAACGTACTTGACAGCATTAAACACTGGATGTTTGGACTAGTTGGTTGGCCGTTGTCAGGGGACATTAATTTTGCTGTAATTCCAAGTTTCATGAAAGAGAATTGGAGAAGGGGTGGAGTTCAGACATTGGCAAAGGATATCCGGCAGTGTAGCCCAGGATGGAAAAAGATCTTGAAGCGTGGTATTCTTAAAGCAGACACCCTCCGAATTGTCAGGAGACTCCTTATTCTGCTCTGCAGAGTGGCATCCCTCTTTCTTTAACTAACATATTTTTCACGTTCAGAACTATATACATATACAGAAAATGTCTGTTTAACAGCTTGTTTGTACACCAAATTTGGTTCACTAACAAATGTGTAAATTGATATGATATACTTTCAGTAATAATATAGCACAAAAAATACTGAAAGCCAACAAAATATTGAATTGATAGAACACTAAATTGGTATGATATTATCCTTTAAAAATAGAAAATATATAATATACACTTGAAACGTTTTTTTTGAAATTAAAAAACAATACAGCTTTTCTATATGCAACTGTATCAAATATGGTAATTCTACAGAAAATCTGATAAGATAATATAGATGACAACATAAAATTAACTTTATAAGTAAAAGTGAAATATACAGTGAACAAATTGTTTCATCCTGTAAATGAACTACATATTAAAAGTCCTGCAACAACCACATGCAGAGCAGAATAAAGGTAGTCTTTATTCCATTGTGAATTAGGCATCTGGTGAGCACTGGTTGTATTTTGTTAAATATCCTCCCCTCAAAAAATCGTTCCTTAACTTTGTTACCTAACTGAAGCTATCAGTATCGGCGGCCATAGCTTGGTGAACTGTAGGAGGTGGCGGTGGAGGAGAAGGTTGTGGTGAAACTTGATCCAGTGGCATCAAAGCTACCCCTTCTAGAGCCTGACCTGGAACCAGTCCTTGAGCCAGACCGTGACCCAGTACCTGAGCCTGACCCGCTAATGCTATAGGGACTGTAAAGGCCTTTGCTTGATTGAGATGATGCTTCAAGTAGTCGTATACCAGTCCCCTCTTCTATCATGCTTCTATCCATTGCATCCTTGTAAGATATTTTAAGCTTTGTTTTGGGGCATGTGAGGTATTTAGAGTGTGCACTGACATCTCGTAGCTTCTGTGCAGTGCGTGATTCTAAAGTGCCCTTCTTTACAGCCTCATCTATGGAGACTCTGCTGGTAACATCTGGTTCAATTAATCCACCAGTCAGATACTGGACTTCTAGGAATCGTTGTCCAGCCTCATAGTACAGCCATCCTTTCTTTAACGCTTGGGCTGCTGACATTTTGGTTTTGGTTCTGGGATCCTCAAATCCATTGTAGGCCTTCTGGGCTAGATTGATGCGGTCCACCATAATTTTATCCACAAGTCCTTTGTTCATTGCATCTGCAACTGAGAACTTTTCTCCAGTATTTGGGTCGATGATGCCTCCTGTGCAAGCTTGAGCTTCCAGCAACCTTTGACCTGTTATATTGTCCACAAGATTTCTGTGCATAGCCTCTGTGACAGACACCTTCTCCAGTGTGTCTGTGTCCAGGATTCCAGCCACAGGGCCAGTTTCCTCTGTTGGGTCATTCCATGTGGTTGCTGGGGTTTTTATAGTAGGCACTGGGCTCATGGGATAAGAGGAAGAGGAGCCAAAGGAGGATGACCGTGACCTGGAACCACTGTTTCCAGAGAGCATGTCTGCAAACTCTGTGATGGACAGAGTTCCTGCCCGGTATTGATCCAGTGCTGACTTGTCAATGAGGCCCTTTGAGATTGCATCGTCGATGTCATACTGTCGACCTGACCTTCTGTCAATGATCATGGACTTCACAACTCCATCGGATGAGGTGATGGTAATTTCCTCCCATTCACACTCTTGCTCTGCAAGCTCTAGATAGGTCTGGTGATCAATAAGTCCTTTGTGATAGGCCTCATATACAGACATTTCTTTACCTGTTTCTGGGTCAACTATGACTACTCTGCGTTTGCGCACAGATGACTTTGATGATGTCTTCCTCTCGCGCTTCTTTTCTTTCAGCAGTAGGAGAGCTAGTCCTGTCTCCGGGTCTATCATGCATCTCTCCATGAGCTGTAGATAGGTGAGGTTTTCCTCAGTGTTGGGGTCAAAGAAACCTTTAGTGTCATCAGATGGGTCAGTGAGGATTTCATTCATTTCCTCATCAAAGAGGCCACGTTCATATGCTGTTTCAACTGGCAGGCGGTGGCTCTCCTCTGGATCAATGATTCCACCAGTAGCAATTTGAGCCTCCAACAGGCGAATGCCATGGTCTTTTAGAATGAGGCCCTTTTTCATGGCCTGAAACAGAGAGATGATCTTACCAGAATAAGGGTCCTTGTAGCCTGTTACGGCACGCTCAGCTGAGAGGAGCTTGTCTTTGAACTCAGTGCCAACAATAGCCATTTTAACAGCTTCACTGACATTTAGCCTCAGGTTCTTAATGGGGTCAATAACATATCCTGTGGCTGCTTGAGCCTCAAGAAGCTCAAAGGCAGTTCCTGGTCTGATCATGTTCTTCTTCATTGCTTGGTAGATGGACAGACGATCTTTGCTAGATTCTACGTACACTCCAGCAATACAGCTGGTACCCTCAAGGTACTTCTTAAGGTCTCTGCTGACCTCCTCCACTGTAATGATACCCTCAGTGAGTTCAGTGTATGTCTTTTGGTCAATAATCTGAGAACGAAGCAGCTCATCTGCTGTGATTTGCTTTCTGAGACCCTTGAAGAGAAGCCTTCTATCTGCCAGTGAAAGTAGCAGCACACCACTTCCTTTATCAACTCTGCATCTTTTCAGTAACTGGGCATAGGACTGTTTCTCATCTGTAGTTGGATCAGTGTAACCTTGCACATCCCCATGAGGATCTGATATTCTGTCATGTGTCTCCTTGTTGATGTATCCACGTTGCATGGCAACATCTGTGGGGAGGCGGAAGTAGTATTCGGGATCCATTAATCCCCCAGTGGCATTCTGGGCCTCCAAAAGCCTTAAGGCATAGTCCTCAGGAATAAGGTCTTTTTTCATTGCCTGGAAGAGAGAAATCACTTTTCCGCTGTATGGATCCTTGTAACCTGTAACTGCTCTCTCAGCAGAGAGAAGTTTGTCATGAATCTCAGGACCTACAAGCCCCTTGCGTACAGCCTCATCAACAGTTAGAAGTTCATCTTTCACTGGATCAATGATGAATCCTGTTGCTGCTTGGGCCTCAAGGAGATTCAAAGCAATCTCAGGGTTAATGAGTCCTCGTTTCATAGCCTGGTAAATGCTGATCTTTGGAGGGTTGTCTGACATAATTCCAGCAATACAACCAGTACCAAAGAGGTACTGTTTCACTGAGGGCATTTCCATTACCTCACGAATAGCAATCTTTTCTTGTTTCAACAGATTGTATGTTTGCAAGTCAATAATTCTAGCACTGTAAAGCTCCTCAATAGTGAGTCTTCTTCTTATTATGTCACATGACATGCTTTGCTCAGTCTTTAGAGTCTCCCTTTGTTCAATGATTTCAATGATGATGATTAGCATTCTGTCCTTTGTGATTTGCCCTGAGCGATACTGTTCCATAAGGCGCCACTTTTCCCCTTCTGGAAGCAAATTTGAGTTCATGACATCCCATAGAGTCATAATCTTTCCCTCAAAACTCTCATGAGGAATATCAATTTGAGTGTTAGCTAGATCTGTCTGGGCCTGCTCCTCTGTGTACTGATAAGACTTTTCAACAGGAGCAGGAGGTTCAACCTTTGACAGAGGCAGGTAGCACAGTCCAGAGCTAGGATCTTTTATGCATTTCTCCAGCAATTGCTTATAAGTAACACTTTCATTAGTGTTGGGATTGGAGAAGCCTTTAATGTCACCTGAAGGTTCATTGAAGGACTTAGCCATCTGTTTGCTGAAATATCCCCGTTGAATGGCCACGTCACTGGGAACACGATGGCTGCTGACTGGATCAATGATCCCTCCTGTAGTAAACTGAGCCTCTAGAAGGGGAAGAGCATGCTCTCGCAGTACTAGCTCTTTCTTCATGGCTTGGAATAGGGAAATTGTATTGCCTGTATATGGATCTTTGTATCCAGTTACTGCCTTTTCAGCTGAGAGAAGTTTCTCATGAAGCTCTGGGCCAACAACTCCAACCTTAACAGCATCATCCACAGTATATTTCTGATTTTTGACTGGATCCATTATGAAACCAGTTGCTGCTTGGGCTTCAAGTAGTGCTAGCCCAGTCTGTTGTTGCAAAACATTCTTTTTCATTGCTTGATAGATGCTCAGTTTCTCCTTTGACTCTCCCATTGTGATACCTGCTATGTTATCTCTGCCCTGCAAGTACATCTTGACCATGTCAGTGTCACTAATTTCTTTAGGTTCCTTTTTACCCTGTTGGAGTTGATCAAAGGTAGCCTCATCAATAATGTTGGAATCAAGTAATGAGCTGGCAGTGACAGGTGCTCTCAGGCCTTCAAAACAGGCCTTTTCCTTTGTTTTCTCCTCTTTTTCATCAACCATTGTGACCACAATCGTAATCAGCCTTTCAATTGTCACTTGCCCCATTCTATACTGTCGAATCAACTCTAGTCTTTGCTCCACAGTGATGTATTCAGAGTGTATGATCTCCCAAATTGTGACTTTTTTTCCTTTGAAAGGTCCATACTCTAACTCCATAATTCTCTGGTTCAAAGCCTCTTTGGTCTTGGCCTCAGTAATCTGATGGTCTTCTTTTGACTTCTTCTTTGCCTTCTTTGAGAGAGAAAGTAATGGAAGTCCAGTCTCTTTGTCTGTGACACATTTTTTCATGATCTGTGCATAGGTTGCATCCTCTTGTGAGTTAGGATCATAGAAAACCTTTGTTTCATCATTATTCTCGTTCAAGGTCTTGCTCATCACCTCATCAAAATATCCACGTTTGCAGGCAACCTCATGTGGAATGCGATAACTTTTAATAGGATCAATTATTCCACCGGTTGAGAGCTGTGCTTCAAGCAGACGAATGCCATGGTCTTTCTTTATAAGGCCTTTGTTCATGGCTTCAAACAGAGATACTTTTTTTCCTGTATATGGATCTTTGTAGCCAATGACAGCTCTCTCTGCAGACAAAAGTCTTTCATGCAGCTCTGGGCCAACAAGACCTGATTTAACAGCCTCATCAACAGTGACCTTCTCATTTTTGACAGGGTCAATTACAAACCCAGTCGCTGCTTGAGCTTCAAGAAGGTTCACTACAGTCTCTGGTGACAGTATTTCCTTCTTCATAGCTTGATAGAATGGCATTTTCTCTTTTGTTGATTCATTCATAAGTCCAGCAATGCTAGGTGTTCCTTTAAGTGCCTTCTGCACAGGCTCCATTTCAGAGATGTCTTTGACTGTTATCTTGCCATTGCTCAACTCGTTGAACAAGTCTTTGTTTATGATCTTGGACTCTAAAAGTTCACTGGCAGACACTGGAGTCCTCAAACCATCAAACACATTTTCATTATTCTTCTCTTTGTCTTCCACTACAGTAATGACGATTTTGATGATCTTTTCCACTGTGATTTTGCCTGTCTTGTACTGGCGAATCAATTCCTTTCTTTGCTCGTCAGTAAAATATTCAGAATTGATGACTTCCCAAATGGTGACAGTTTTTCCTTTGAACCTTCCAAAAGGCACACTGACATTTGATTTACTCAATACCTCTTTAGCCTCCTCATCTGTGTATATTCTCTCACTTTGAGCATTTTCTGTTACTGGTAATATTAGCAGTCCTGTCTCTGCATCCTTGGTGCATCTCCCCAGTAACTGCTTGTAAGTGAGATGTTCCTGAGTGCTGGGGTCAATGAATAATTTGCAGTCATCATTGGGTTCGGTTAGTTTCTTATTCATGTCCGCATCAAACTGGGACTGCTTATAGGCTGTCTGAAGGGGTACCCTATGACTATTGATGGGATCAATGATTCCACCAGTTGCAAGCTGTACATCTAGCAATTTGATAGCCTGGTCCTTTTCAATAAGTCCTTTTTTCATGGCCTCAAAGAGAGAGATTTTGGCTCCAGTATAGGGATCTTTGAAGCCGGTGGCTGCTCTCTCTGCAGAGAGCATTTTGTTATGGAGCTCAGGGCCAATTAACTCATCCTTAACAGCTTCATCTACAGAGAGCATTTTATTTTTTACTGGATCTACAATGTAACCAGAAGCTGCTTGGGCTTCCAAGAGCATGGTGGCAGTGTCAGGAGTAATCTTCTTTTCTTTCATGGCTTGATAGACACTCATTTTCTCTTTAGATGGGGTCAATACACCTCCAACAGAGCTTTGGCCCTTGAGACATGATTTGACTTTGTCAGTGTTTCCCAGGTCTTGCACAGTGGCTTTGCCCTTTTTCAGTTTGTCAAATTCCTTTTTGGTCAAGATACCAATGTCATGAAGCCTTTCAGCAGGAACCTTCTCTCTAATCCCATCAAAAGCTAATGTTGATTCTGCATTTTTCTTCACCCCATCCACTTGAACAGAGCCATTGAAAACTTTCTTTGTAGTTTCCACCATTGTCACTGCAACTAATTGCTCTTCAGGAACCTTATCAGTCTGGACTTCAATTTCCTTGGTGTCGGATGTTACTACTTTTGGAGCAACCTCGAGATTCTGAAGTTTCTCTCGAAGCTTTTTGTTTTCCTCTCCCATACGTTTTTCTTGCTGAAGTCTTTTCTTTTCAAGTTCCTCTATCTCCTTTTGCTTGTTCTTCATCTCTGCCTCAGCATCTGTTTGTTTTTTCATAGCTGCATCCATGGCAGCCTGAAGTTTCTTCTTTTCCTCTTCCATTTGCTTCCTTTGACGCTCTTGCTCATCTTTGAGAGCTTTAGCCTTTTTCTCTTCATCCTCAAACTGTTTCTCAAGCTTCTTTTTCTCTTCTTCAATGGACCTTTCTCTTTTCAGCAATAGCTCCTTCTCTGTGAGGAAAGACTGCTGAAGAATAGTCTTCTCTTGTTTAATTTGTTCTTGTTGGGCATGTGCCATCTAATTAGAAAAAGAAAAGAACATTAGTTAATGTCAATGAAAAATCCACTTAAACATTGCACATGCGCTTAAATCAATTCTAAAAATTCTAAGAAACATCATAAATCCTAAATTATTATAACACATAATAAAATAGCATCATTTAAAATATGTTATATTGGGGTTTGAATGGCATTCATATAAATTGCTGGGCATTGTTACTATCAGTCTCTGCAATTTATATGTATAAATGTTAAATATGGGTCTCTACAACTAGTGAACTAAAGATCTGCGTATATTGCCATACAATGGTAATTGATGCCACAATACCTCTTTAGACTTATTCTGAAACTCATCTGCCTCTTTTTTCAATTTCTCCTTCTCTTTTTCAAGGTCAGCAATGGCTTTCCGCAACTCATCAGCTTCTTTGGTGCTCTGTAGTCTCTGGGTCTCCAATTTTTCCACAACATCTTTCTGAGCAGTTTGTTTTTCTGACTCTTGAAGACGAGTTCTGATTTCATCGGCTTGTTTCTTGAATTTCCTAGCTTCATCCTCAGCTTTTGACTGAGCATCACTGAGCTCTTTTACTCTAAGTTTCAGTTTCTCTGCTTCAGCTGATACTTCATGCTGCCTCTTGCGCTCAGCCTCTAATGATTTCTGGAAGCCCTCTGTCTCCTCATCAAGGCGTTGCTGCATCTTCCGTTTGTCCTCTAGTAGTTTTTGAGCCTTTTCCTGTGCCTGGTTCTTTTGTTTCTGGAGCTCCTCTGCCTCAGCTTTCAGTTTTGTAGCCTCTTGGATAGCCTGCATCTTTTCCTTTAGCATTTTCTCAGCAAGTGCCCTCTGTTCAGCAAGGTCAGACTCAGCAATCTGTCTCTGTCTTGCTGTTTCCTGAGCCTCCACACTAAGCCTGGCAGCATCCTCTGCCAGACTCTTCATTTTCTCTGCCTCCTCTGCAAGTAATTTCTGTGTACTGTCTTTGTCTTTCTTCATGAGGCGCTTGTTTTCTTTCTCAATTTTCAGCTTAAGTTTCAACAGCTCCTCCATCTGGATCTTGACTTTGGACAGTTCATCCTCCACCTGAGCTTTTTGTTTGACAGCATCATTTACTTCACCCTTCACTCGCTGAAGCTCCTCATCCAAGACAGATTTCTGTTTATCAGTCTCATCCAGTTGCAGTTTTACCTTTGTCAACTCCTTCTCAACCTGAGACTTCTGCTTAATTGTTTGTTCAGCTTGTTTTTTGTGCTTGGCCATTTCTGCATCAGCCTGCCGTTTCTGTTCTAGAGCCGCTACCTCGGCATCTGCTCGCTTGGAGGCCTCCTGCTCAGCTTCCTTCCTCAGTCTCTCTGCATCCATTTGAGCTTTGGCTTGTTTGGCAGCTTCATCTTCTGCAGCTTTTTTCTGCTTTTCAGCCTCCTCTGCTTTTTGACGGAGTAAGGCAGCCTCTTTCTCTGCTTTCTCTTTGGCTTTCTCGGCAGCTTTTGCAAGTTTCTTGGCATTTTCAAACTCCTCTTTTAGCTTGTCCTGAGCAAGAATGTCCTCTTTTTTCTTACTGAGGACATCTTGTGCTTTCTGTTCTGCAGCACTGCATTTCTGTGCTGCCTCTTTGGCAAAAATAATCTGTTGCTCTGCCTCTTTGTCAGCCACCTCTTTCTGTTTATTTGCTTCAGAAGCTTTCTTTTTGAGGCGTTCAACTTCTCCCTGAGCAGCTTTGCATTGTCGGGCTGCCTCTTCCTCTGCTGCAGTGATTCTCTTGAGTTTCTCTTCAGCTTCTTTCCTTTTCTTCTCTTCCTCTGAAGCAAGCTTTTTCAATTTTTCTGCCTCTTCCTCAGCTTTGAGTTTGCTGTACTGTGTCTCTTCTGCAATGCACTTCAGTTTGTTTAATTCTAGCTCCAAATCTAACTTGCCTCTTGATGCTTTCTCAAAGTTAAGTTTAATGACACGAATCTCTTCTTCAACCACCTTCCTTTGCTTAAGAGTTTCTTCGACAATAATTTTTTGCCTTTCTAATTCAGAATCAGATGAGTTCTTCAGCTGTGTGATTTTCTGATCAATGTCTTGCTTATGCTGAGCAGCTTGGTCCTCCAGCAGCTTTCTCTGATAAGCTTCATCCTCAGCTTTTCTTTTGAGTCTTTCATTTTCTGCTTCTTTATCTTTCAGGGCAATCTCAGCTTCAGTCTTCAGACGAGTTGCCTCATTGATGGTAGCCAGTTTCTCCTTGAGTATCTTTTCAGCCTCAGCTCTTTGCCGAGCTGCCTCCTCCTCTGCAATTTGCCTCTGCTTCTTTGCCTCCTCAGCAACTGATCTCAGCCTGGTCGCTTCTTCGGCAAGTTGCCTCATTTTGAAGACCTCAGATTCAAGGAGCTGCTTGCTTTTTTCTGTATTAGACGTTGTCTCCTTCTCAGCTTTTATCTTCATCTGAAGAAGAACATCCATTTCACTTCTGACTTTAGCCAGCTCATCTTCTAATTGTTTTCTCTGGTTTTCAGCAGCATTCACCTCATTTTTTAGACGTTGGAGCTCATCATCCAACAGGACCCTCTGTTGTTCAGCATGTTCAAAATCAGCTTTTAAGCGTATACATTCTTGTTCTGCAGACAGCTTTTGCTGGGCTGTGTGTTCTGCCAGTTTCCTCTGTTTTTCCAGCTCTTTCTCAGCATTTTCCTTTTGTTTAAGTGCAGCTTCTTCAGCCTTAGCCCTTTTCTTTGCATCTCGCTCAGCCTCCACCTTCTGCCTCTCTGCTTCCTCCTGAGCCTGGCTCTTCTTGTGGGCTTCCTCCTCAGCTTGAAGCCTTAAGCGCAGTGCTTCATTGGCTTTCTGTCTCCATGTTTCAAGCTCCTTCTTTGCTTGCTCCCTGGCTTTGTTGGCTTCATCTTGTTGTTTCTTGAGTTGCTCAGCTTCCTCCTGCAACTGAAGGACAGTGCCCTGTTCTTTCTTCAGTGATTCTTCAAGTTTTGTTGCCTTTTCATTAAATGAAATGCGTTTGCTTTGCAACTCAGTGGCGGCAGTTTTCTGTGCCACCTCCTCTGCTACCTGGATCTGCCTTTGTTTCACCTCCTCAGCCTGTTTCATGTGCCTCTCTGCCTCCTCAGCTTGCATTTTAAACTTCTGCAGGTCATCCAGTGCTTTCTGTTTTTGCTTGGCAGCCTCCTTTTCTGCCTCAGATTTACGTTTTAGCTCCTCCTCTGCATTTCTCTTCTTCTGAGTCTCTTCAGACACCTGCTTACGAAGCCGTTCTGCCTCCTCCTGAGCGGCTTTCCTAAGTTTCTCAGCCTCTGCAGCGTTGTTTCTAAGCTGCTGTAGCTCAGCCTCAGCTGTGGCCTTCTGCTTTATTGTAGTCTCTAACTGGACTCTAATGATGTGGATTTCCTCCTCAATCTTGATATGACTCAGCAGTGCCTCCTCCACTTGCTGATTCTTGGACTTGACCTCTTGCTCTGACAGGCTCCTGAGCTGGTGCAGCTCCTGTTGTATGTTTTGCTTCTGTTTTTCAGCATCCACTGCAACATCTTGCCTCCTGCTGACCTCCTCTTTCATTTTGAGCTTTAGCTCCTGTGCTTCTTGTTCTGCTTTGGCCACAGCTTTAGCATGGGCCTCAGCTAACTGTTTTTGCTTCTCTAACTCAGCTTGCATCTCTGCCATCTTTTTCCTCTCCTCTTCTTTTAGTTTTTCAGTAGCTTTCTATATTAGTAGAAGCAAAGAGGGAGTAAAGGGAATTGAGACAATGTTAGGGGTGTTATAAAATAAATATTCAATATGTGAATACATGAGGATATGTTATGTTATGGCTAGTTATTTTCCAATAAACATTTGTTTTAACTACGGAACAAAACACTGTATTGGGAAATGTTTGTCACATTCATTTAATGTATGGCACACTTTACTTCACAACACGGCACAACACTACATTTTGGATTTTGAATGGCTTCATGCAGTTGAGGTATTTTTCCTGACTGATGTTCTAGATTGAAATTGCACAGTTTGCAGCGCTTTCCCTTCTGTGTAATAAGGCCTGGTCACACCTGGTTACAAAATTACCATTGTACATTGTACATTGTAGTTAGTCATGGAGCAAGGTGTGAAAAGCATGCTGCTACTAACATATTACAACAAAAAAGTTGAATTTTCCATCACTGAAAATTTGTTTCTAAGGGCACAATGGAGTTGCATAATTCAGTCACTATTTCAGATTCATGGCTGGGCTGGGTCTCCTTGTCAACCTTTATATTCTCAAAATAAATTAATTCTCATTCACATTTCCAATAATTGTGAATGGATTGGCAGAGAAGAAATAATTAGCAACAAGCAACAAGTGTGTACAGCATAGTGGGTAAGCTAACAATGATTGATAAAGCAGCCCAATAACTACAAAACAGCCAATTCATATTCAAAATGAATGAGGTCAGAGGTCAGAATTTACAGTATTGCTATGGGCACCAATCCGGAGTAACCTCACTATGAGGAATAGCTTAGTGATGCAGCAAACACAGCATGACTTTGACATAACATGGAACACAAAATGACCTTGGATTAAAATGTAATTTTAAAAGACAAAAATCCAAGATCAAGTTGCACTGAATCTGATAACAGCAACACCAAGAGATGGTCACTAATGATCAGTAAGAATATTATGTGTATTGTGTACTTGTACATGAGAGACATATATCTAAAGGGACGGTTCAAAATTTTTACAAACCTATCCTATTGATCACTAATCAAGCTCTCTCTTGGCGCATTCAAAAATCTGAGTCAAATCTGGGCAGAGATACTGGCACCAGCATTTGGTAGTGATGTTAGTGCAAGTCACTGGAATGAATCAATTACTCTAAAATTTCAATTACAATTGCAAAATGGCTCTAGCATTTGTTGCATTATTAGAGTCTGTGAAATGGCTTGCAACTGCGATTTTTTGAGTAAAAGTTTCAAATTCCATTGATTGCACTAGAACTGAAAAACATGCTAACAGGAAGCCGGTGCCAATTTCTCAGAAACAAAAATTCTAGCATGAGAACTTTTTAGCAACCTAAGAATTAGTGATCATTACAATACATTTCTAAAAAGCCTCAACCGTCCGTATGAAGACAGCAAGACAAGGACCTGATGTAAAGAGGGATGATATGGACAGAGAGGGTCTTTTTTTCAAATACCTGGTGCTTTGGGGTTAATTCATCTCTTAAGCGCCCCAAACATGATTAATACTCATCATGACAAAGCACTGGTGAGCAGTTTAAAGAACCAAAAAAAAATACAAGGTTAGAAAAGAAGGGAAGGGAAAACTAAAGTGAAAGTTTGAAAAATAATAATATATCTTAAGGTAGGTAGCTAGCCAAACTAAAGCATCCCAATCACAGCAAGTATGTTGGTGATTTCAAGAGTAAATAAAGAAACAAATAACAAATAAAAATTGTAGCACAAGCAGTTGAGCAGTTGGAGAAATGTGACTGAATTAGGGGCTAATGCCTGCGCCAAATCAGCATTGTACGTACTTACAGGCTTTTATTAACTCAGTGGCTGATTATGACTTGACTAAATAGACAGTGTAAGGGAATGAGAGACAGGTGCTGTTGTGGGGATGTGATGTGCTGCAACACTAGCACTGCACAATATTACCTTAACACCTTAACATCTCCACTGTGATCTAAATTTACGATGTACTCTGAATCACAGAAAACTACATTTTGAGTGCCAACATTGTGGAATTGTTTCATATGTGATGACAAATAATTTCCCATACATCGATCACTAATAGCAGGTGTGGGGTTGTGGGTTGTTATCATTTATGTTAGCAGGGTTGTAAGGTTGTGACTGGAAGTTTTGGCTGCTGCCACTGCGTGCGTCCACAATATGTGTAATTTACCTCATCGTCCTCCAGGCGGCGCTGCGTGTCCGTGATGAACTTGATGTACTGGCTGGTCAGCGTCATCAGCTCACTATAGCGGGTTCTCAGAGTAACATACTGAAAGAAATGTGGCAGTACAGAGCATTTAACAGTATATTTACCAGATATCTTTTCTTTGTGTGTATTTTCTTTATATTTTTTTATGTGCTATAAAGTTTTAACAGAAGAATAGCTGACACATCTGATATGACCCTGAATGGCTGTGTTGAGGTTTTGCTTGTAAAACCAACCTCTTGGATGATGTTATCAGATGCACACTCCATTTTGGTTTTCTTTAAAGGAGATGCTATGGGATCCTGGAGCGCTTTGTAAGTTACAACCTGAAGCTCATAATCCTAAAAAAAAAAAAGAAGACATGGAAAAAGTTTAGTCAAGCCAAAAAAGAAAATGTCTTATTTGTAAAGTTGCCGATACCTCTACATACCTTGACTGCATCAATATATGCTTTTGCGTATTTCTGGCAGTCTTCAACCTTATCCTTGTTTCTCTCAATCTCTTCCAGGAGTTTCTGTAAATATAAAGTAAAACTTTGAAGATTTTTTTTTTTAAATAATAATAATAGAATAATAAATAATACAATAAAAAATTATAATAAAAATAAAAATTTGAAAATATTGTTTGGATCTCTTACATTACATTTTCACAATGTACTTAACACTTTTCACAACCTCTCTATGGGCAGGAAAAGTGACGACTAGCCTTTGTGATCATTACTGAGAAAATCCTTGTTCATTTTTCCTCAGACAAATACAAAATCATTTCCCATGAACATATTAACTCCATGAACTTCAGCAGAAATCCAATTTCATCCTTTAGCTAGCCGGTAGCTACAATCAATAAAGGAAGAGTGTCATGTTTAACCAGGCCAGCACGATGCCGTTCCCTCACTTATACCCAACAAGCTATTCCTCTCTGGACCTACAATACCTTCTCCTGTGCCAGCTGCTCCTTGAGAGTCTTGCTGTCACCAATAGGCACAGCTTGGATTTTCTCCTGCCTCTGCTTTGCCTCGCCGAGCCAGCGGATGAGCCATTCGTAGCTTTCGCGGTAGGAGTGCATCTGGCGGCCCAGGAGGTCGAGCTCTCGCTGTCGCAGGTCGATCTGCGCAAACACAGCCTGCCAGCGCTCCAGGAGGCTGCTGACCAACTGGTGGTAGTGCTCCAGGTCAGCGTCGCGCTCGCTGTGCACCCGCGTCATCTTGTCGTTGATGGTCCTTGCCTTCTTGAGCTCCTCCTGCAGGGAGTCAAACACCGCCTGGTCGGCCTCCGCCTCGTTGTGCATTTTCTGTCAGAGAAAAAGATAGAGACTGTCAGGTTTAGGGGTTCAATTCCCACTGGGACCACTATCTTGTTAAGCTCCTCAAATATCTGGATGTCTTCATCTTAATGTACAGACAGTACATCTTTCCCTTTAAGAGCCAATACCTTTAACTGGGTGCGGTAGTTCTCCACCTCCTTTTCATCTCGTGGCACTTTATTGACGTCACGTAGACGAGTCTCATAACTCCTCAGGGTGTCCTCTGCGCCTTTGGTGCTTCGGATCACTACGTCAATGGTCTTCAGCCTGAAAGCGAGAGGTATACACTGAAGCAAAGACTAAACAGTCCTTTTCAAATCGAATCAATAGCTATCCAGAGATCCTATCAACACATGGCTGGTTAAGGTGATCGGATCTGAACGGTCGTGGTAAGGCTTACTTGTCCAGGTAGACGGAGGAAAGGCTGTAGACGTGTTCCATCTTCCTCAACGTGACGTCGAGTTCAGAGCGCAGCATCGGGGAAGTGCTGGACTGCTGAGGAGAGGCCAGCACCTCCTCTGTCTTCTCGGCTATGGTGCTCAGGTCTTTCTTCAGACCCTCCAACTCCGACTGGACTTTCTGCCAGCGAGAAAAAATGGAGACGATTTGTTGAACAAGCAGCAGCATGGGATCAAACGTGATGCAAACCCAAGCAAAGAACGTGAAATATGTGCATTATGAAATGAGTGAAAAATGATTTTAAAAATATCAATACAATACATAACAAATAGGAGTAAAAACAGTACGTAAAGAATTAAAGACAAAACGTAAACCCCTAGTTAAAGGATCAAAGACATTCAAGATGGCACAGTTACTCCAGACTGTGTGAACTCGCTGTGTGAACTCACTGTTATCGTGTGCACTGATACCTCAATGAACATCCTATTGCATTTTGGGTACTCCTTTGCTTTTTGTTTTTAGTTTACTTTTATGGCGCCCTTTCTCCTGTGACATTACCATTTGCTCTGCGGTCTTCAGGGCGCAGGCTTTGAGAGGCTCCTTGTCCACGGGCTGGCGGAGGCGAGTGACCGTTCGAGTCTCACAGCCCTCCAGCCTCAGACGAAGGTCCTTGATCTTGGTCAGGTAGGTCTTGCACACAGACTCGTCTTGCTCACCTGGACGGATCAGGAAAAAGGTAAGTGTGTGTTTGCAGGGAAGAAAATATTTGGATGCAAGATGTGGTTGTTAGGCTAAGTCAAGTTCAAGTAGAGATATTGTTGGAAATATTAATACAAATGTATAAATGAAGAGTTTCATTTCAAAATGAGATATTCACTTTAAATATTTTAGACCACCTCTGACAACATGACTGTATTACTGAGGTTATCAGCTGTCTTGAGATCAGTTTTGACATTTTAGAAAATCATCTGGAAATATTGCACAGTAGTGTTTTAGAATGAAACCCCTCAAATATATAGTATAAATCACTTTAAATCATCTGGAAAAATCAAGTTCTTACTAATGTGAAGTTGTTCAGTACAATTACCGTCTATGATGTGTGAGTGTATCTGTGTCTCATGGCACATTAGTACTGTTACTGACATATTGTAGTATTGCACACGCCAAACTCACTGTTTCATGCATGATTATGTCCACACTGATTATTCTTTATTAGGTTTAATCAATTCATTCATTTCTAGCGATTCTGAAAAACTACTGCAACAATGCCCATGCACACAGAAGAAGAATGCAATAACAAGTTAGGAAGAACACGAGAATCAATGAGGATGATTTAGATGATTGAGTAGATAAAGTGAAACGAGACACAACGACGGCACAACAGCCTTAGCTGCACACACACACACACACACACAGTCCTATGCTCAGCCAATCAAAAGCTTCTAAATCTGGCACTACAACCAAAGCACCTTACCTCCCACGGGTGCCACATAGCCTGCAATGTGAATTCAACAGATAATGACTTAAAAACAAATGACCATGACTGGATTTCATAACAAATGCCTGACAAATGATTTCATGAACGAAATGCAATGTGTCATAAACATAAAAACATAACACAAAATAAATGAATAGTTTGTTTTTCATGTATTGATGATGAAACATGAACCCACACTAAGAGACAGCAGCAGTACCCACCTTGCTCCACGGAGCTGACCAGTGTGTTGTAGTGCTGGTTGGCCTTGTTGTAGCCGCCCTCCACCTGCATGCGGTCCTCCGCCCCGAACAGCTGAGAGTCCTGGCTGTCCCTCAGGAAGACTTGGTAGTGCTGCTCCAGGTTCCTCAGCGCCAGCCGGTACTCCTCCACTTTCAGGGTCTTAAACTGCAGGGAGGCAGTGATGGAGGCGAAGGGTGAGGAAGGGGAAGGAGGGGGGAGAGCTACACTAGATAGAGACTTTATTGATCCCCGGGGGGAAATTCTGGAAACAGTGTTAAACAGTGCTAACTACAGTGTTAAGATTGTTATTTACATCATTGTTAGCTAGCTAAAATTGTAGTTTGTTTCTTCATCAGTGCTAATCTAATTCAAATTGTCTAATTTTATGTTGCAGCACTGTATTTGTTCCTCCAGCAAATTCTCCTATCTATCAAATCGATTCTCCATGCCAACAGCTATTTTACGGAGGATTTCACATCTAGTAGGGGGTTGGTGCAAATGTTGAAAAGTCATGCGTGAACTGGGATTTTAGGTTGTTGTTGTTAGGATGTGAGCTTCTCATGGCTTATTGCTTATCTCTAGTATGTTGTGTGTTGTTACCATGGTGATGTTCCAGGTGTTGATAATGTGGATGTCTCTCATCAGGTATTGCCACGACAGCAGACTCTTCATGTCCACATGCAGAGTCTGCCACAGCGTCAGCAGCCGCTGCAGATTACCGTCCAGGCTGAGGAAGGCAAAGCAGAGGTTAGTGCACTGTGTGTGTGTGTGTGTGTGTGTGTGTGTGTGTGTGTGTGTGTGTGTTACAGCTGGGGCCAAATTACTTTTCATTCGATCAATTCAAAATGAAAAGATTCGAAAGAAAGAAAGAAAGATTTGACCCCACTTTGAGAACCAATGTTGGGGGAGGGGTTTAGCTCACCCGGCAACGGCGTTCACAGCCTCCTTATTGGTGGGGGGGACCAGGAAGCAGATGGAGGGCACCGCTGCCTCGCTGCCTTTATCATTCAGCACCCTCCACTTGTAGGGCTGAGAGTTGTTCAACAGGGCACACTCGTCTCCTCTGTGAACTGTGATCTGAAAAAGGACAGAGAACAGGAGGGACATTTTGAATGCTGACATATTTCAATTCTGAAAGTCAAAGCAACGGTCAAGTGACAGTGGCTTGGCCTTTCTGCTGTTCATGTGATTAGAAAATTCAGTTGTATCGACTCTCACTGCATATATGGACCCGATGAGAAGCACAGTTAAGCGTTAAGCGTCATCTCCTGCTTACCTCCATCTGCTTGAAGTCGCAGACGGCTTGGACCGGCAGTTTGCCCTTTATCGGGGTAGCAGGGTTACGTGGTTTCACCTGGACTACGGTCTTGGCCCTGCGGTTCAGGCCTTCCAGGTGGGTTTTGAACTCCTTCAGCTGCTCCTTCTCATCCTTAGAAGATAAACAATAGAAATAGAAGGTGGAGTACATCAAAACTAAGTTGCATTCACTCAGTTGTTAGGATACATACGATATAAAGCCATTAATATATTGTTAAATCAAGCTGTCATCAGACGTATCTATCCCTGGTGCTATGTGTAATAACTGAATGAACCCACAGCTGCGTCCTGTACTAGGTCTTCAAGACGCGTGACAGTGATGGAGCGGTCGCAGGTGTACTTCCTCTTCATCGTGTCATGCATCTTTTTCATCTTCTCCTCTGCCTCCTTCACATCAGAGAAAAACTAGAAGAGAAAAAGTGGACAAATGACACGTTAAGTGATAAATAACCCAACAAAGGAATAGATTAACCCTACCGAATTAACTGAACACCACAGAAGAAGATCAACAACACCATGGAAATAAGTCAGTAGGATGTTTACTGTTAGTAAACATACTTGGAAGTAAGCGGTGTTTTCTTTCAGGTGGGTTTCGATGCAGCAGCACAGCTGAAGCATCCAACTCCACTGGGTCTGCAGGGCAGCGGTGAAGGCCTTGAGGAGAGAGGAGGAAAATGAGGCACATTCTGAAAAACAGGTAATAAACTGTAACTGAGGGTAAGAAAATGCATAGTGTTGAGTACTGTACATAAGTGTGCTGATGAGTTGTTATACATTCAAAAACACATACAGAGAAGACCGACAAGTAACAACCTGCGACATTTTCATTACATACATTTCCATTTTGCTTCTCTCTACCGCTAATTGAAATAACACAACAGTGATTCAACCTCTAGCCAGTTCATGAAAGCTTTGACATTTGCTGCTCAAAACACCAGGAAGTGACGCAACACACGTCTCTATTACAAAGATTCTGCAGGTGTAGCGGTGGAGCGGTGGAGCGGTGTAGCGGTGAATCCTACCCCACCTTGAAAGGTCTTACCTCTACAGTCTTCCTGGCCGGGTGTCCATCCCTCAGCAGCTTGTCCCCTATGGTCTGGACATTGTTTATCTTCTTCTCCCTCAGCTCCAGCTCACGCATCACACCCTGCAAGACAACAGCGTTACATTACTATCATCCCATATGACCCGACGACCATGACGACGATGTGGCTAATCTCAATAACGTTAAGGTCTTAGATAACAGTGTCACCCCCACCGAGTAGTTGTCTTTCTTGGCCGTCATGTTGGTGTTGCGTTCACTCCAGTCGTAGTTGACCTCCTCCTCCTCCTTCTCGTTCAGCCACATCAGCTCTTTGGTTGCCGCGGTGACGAAGGCATGGAGCTGGTCCAGGTAGCGCAGACGGGCCTTGGAGGCAGTCTACAAGGATTACAAGTTTAAGATTGATGGGTCCAGGAGGGACTGAATAACTGGTTCAAAGGCAAGAAGGGAATAGAAAGCTTTATTGGTTCACTTATGTGCTGTTTTTGACCGGGAACCACCAATAAATCTGATTGATTTTGTGTTTGGAGCTAGCTAACCGCAGTATCAGGTCAGCTAACCATGACTGTCTTATAAACACATCGGAAATTGCACACTTGCTAATGGATCAAGATACATGTTTGTTTATATGTGTTTATGTGTATGAATCATTAAGATCAATCATTAAGATACATAATCAATCACAAAAGGCAAAAGCTAGTGTTAGCAGTGGCTAGTAGTCGCTTGAAAACTTAGCTTGAAAAACAAATTTCACACGTTTCAACTATACTTCATCAGCATGCTGTACAACTGAAACATGTCCGTTGCGGCTGCTCAACAAAGGCACCAGTTTATTGATCTCTTTAGAGTCCCAGTCATTCCAGTCTCTATACAGATAACTGTCTTGCTGTGTTTTTAAATTGAGCACCTCCAACCTGTATTTGTGTCTTACCAGGAGCTTGCCATAATGCAGTTCCAGCTTTCCCAGATAGTCTCGGTAGGCAGCTTTACTGGCAGGCGAGATCTGACTCTGGATCGGGGGAAAGGCAATAAGAACAGATGTACACCCAGAAACATGTCGGTCAAACAATATTCCATGCTAATCAATGAAATCACTGTGTCTAATCTAGTCCAAAGCAAATCCCTTTATTTTGTTATGCTGCTGATGACACCACAATTTAAAAAATAATAAATAACGTGTCTATTTTCCTATGAAGTACCTCGTCGGCCTTCGCCCTCTCGATCTTGGAGCGGAACTCCTCCACGGACTGGTGCAGGCCACGGTGGCTGCCCAGCTGGGACTCGACGGTGGGCAAGTCGGAGCCCCACTCCCCCTGGTCCACCCGGCGCTGGTTTTCCTCCACCCAGCCCAGCAGGTCCTGGATGTAGCGCAGGGTCACTTCGTCCAGCTCGGGCCTCACCCTCATAGGGGCCTGCTGGAGGATCTGGGCAGTGTGGATCTGGGTCATGGGTATCTGGGCCGTGGTCACACCTGACTTGAGGCGCAGGTTGTACTCACTCCGGAGGTTCACCAGCCTCTCGTGGAGACGGTACACTCTAGAACCAGAACCAGTATAAAAACACAGTTATTTTTTGCAGATAGAGTGAAACAAACACTATCATTTTACACTATCCCCCAACAATACCATGCTTATTAATATAACAAAACGTGCAAAATGTAGCAGGGTTTGACAATTTATGTCGGACCTGCGATACATCTGCTCAGCCTGAAGGTGGCGTCCATCTTTAAGCAGTTGAACGTCATTGAAGAGGAAACGGATCATTCCCTCTGCCTTTTCCAGGTCTGCCTCCACCTCTGCTGTGTGCTGAGCAGGTTTCCCTGAGTTCAGCAGCCTCACATCCTGCAACACAGATTAAAAAAAACAACCTCACAATATTGCAAACGTAACCATTTACATCCTCAAAATACATGTAAAACCCTTTATCTTCAGCTGTCAAATCATGACAACCCTCGTATCAAAAGTTCAGACAATAACTTTTACAGTAAAAACAGCTTCAATCTAATAAATCACTATTTAAACACTAGCAGTGATGCATCAATCTTTCAATAGGTGGCGCAATTGTGCAAGTATAGATTGGTCCTTGGACTATTTCTGTAATATAATTCAGGGAGTCATAGTATTGTACAGTAAGTGAGGTGTACTGAAGCGTGGCATGCATTCTCTTTCGCAGCAATGCCCTGTTATAATCTGAGTTCAGGTTTGAGTCTCACCGTCTGCAGCAGAGTCTCCACCTGGTTGAGCTGCTCCTCACACACCCCAGACTCCATCTGGACCTTACTGACGATCCTCTGAAGACGCTCCAGCCTACAGTGGGAGGTGGGAGGGTGGGGAGGTCAGAGGTCAAAAATCTATTTAGATAAGATAGACTACTGAAGATAGACACTTCATCATCAAACCCATATCATGAAAAAATGAATGAATTCAGAAACAATGTTCCTGCAGTTATCTTGGTGAATTCAATGCACACAGTATAAAAACATCTTGTACATTTCTACAGGAATATTTTTTCTAATAGACTAAGTTAGATAAGTCAAAGGCACTTACTCCATCTTCTGGTGAAATAAATACCTCAGTGCATATCCGTGATTCATGAAGGCCATGATGAAGGCTAGCTCTTTTAAGCTCTGTCTGTCCACTAATGCAGAGATGATATATCGAGTCGTGTCTGCAGTAGTTCCTCGAGTCTTATGACACTGAAGAGCAAGCCTTCCTAAAAGCTGCTCGCTTGTGATTATGAAAAGCAATTTTTGGATAACTATCAAATGACCGTGTTTTGAAAGCTCTTTGCCATGGAGATGGCACAACCTCTTTTCCTTTTCCTATCATATGTTCACCCCAGTTTGTTTTTACTTCACAATGCCGACTCAGTCTCATTTTTTAACAACGCAGACTTCATCATTAGGAAATGAGTCACCATCACAGTTACACAGTGTGGTGCGTGATGGTTTATTTCTGATGTAGACCCTGTGGTGGTTCACCACTATTTCTTATAAATAAGGGTTTGCTGTTGCAACAGACAGCATGTGACAAGATTTACAACATGGCCCATTTACCTCTCAAATTCAGTCCTTAGGAGGCGCTCTCTCTCCAGTATGGCGACATGCAAACGGCCCCACTCCTTCTCCACATCGATGGGGTGGTATCCCGGCGGCACTTTGACGTGGCCTGCCTGGACTGCACCCTGCAAGACCAGAAACGGGCATAGTTAACCATCTCTGTTTTGATTCTCTCAAATAGTGGAGTTGTTTTGGTGATATTGCACCACTTAAAGGGATTCTCAGTACATACATGGCACAAGGACATTAGTACCTGACTGCGGTACAAAGTGACCATTAAAAACACCAGACTCCATGTACGACTGACAGATATTCAATGTTCATGACGTACACAACACTGTGCAGAGAGCCCTCACCTCAAAAGACTTGAAGATGTACTTAGAGCGGTTCTTGTCTGCCTCCTTTGCGGGGAGCTCTGTCTCTTTAAACTTCAGAAATTGACGCCAAAGAACCTGCAAACGAGAAGATCAATTCATCATCCTCGCCATTGTCATCACTGTCGTTGGCTCACGTCATGTCAGTCAAACTTGAAAATAAGACATGCAGGCTTATCTATGGCGCTAGAAGCAATTGTTGCACAAGACGTGACCCGTTATTGCCGACTCGGTCCACCTATGCGATCCCACATCTCACCTCAATCTCCTCATAGCTGGTGGGGAACTTCTTCTCCTCGAAGACGATGATGTGGTGTCTGATCCACTGCAGCAGCAAGGTGACCAGCTCATAGTACTCTTGCCAACGCAGCTCCAGCTCCTGAGGGATGCAAGGTGCAGACAGAGGAAACAAGTTTGACCCGAGGATGAGGTTTACCTGTGTGAGCTGAAAGAGCTGTTGGACGCCATTACACAGAATTCGCAAAAATCGTTGTTTCTACTCTATGAGGAGGAATTGGTGAGTTTAATTACATTATATAGTTTAAGAGTAGGTACACACTAACAGCTGGAAATTAAACTTCTTTCTCTTCTCCTTGGACTTCTGTCTTACACTATGGTCCTTTGGTCCTTCGATAAGTTTGGCCATGTTTAAAACACGAGGTGCACAGATGGTTCAAATCTCCTTTGGTATTTTGATATGATTGTTTTCTTTCCGTACAGTCTGATTTAACAGATGTGGGACTTAACAAAAAGGGCAGAGAACAGCCTCAACTGTGAATGGCATCTCACTTCAGGGTGACCTAGAGGGAATGACGATGGAGGAGGAGGACTCACGTTGGCTTTGACACCATCCTGAACGTCTGGTACCCTGGGCATGACATCATACAGGGAGGAGACATAGGTGATGATGGATTTTTCATCTGGGTGGGGCACGTCCACATCTACATCAGAAGACAAAAAAATACAAAAACATATTGTTTTATTGTTGGGCAGCAAAAGGAAAGAGGAATGTTATAAGTTCATTGGTAATTGGGACACTGTGGTATACTATGGTAACCCCCAACTGCTCCAGTGCAGCTACTCAGTGACCAACATTTAACAACGTTGGTTTTACTGGTTAACTCCCAGATGTGCTTTATGAGTGTGAAGCAGGCTCAATCAGTCCCGTGGTAAAAACCAGTCAAGGTAACATTGAAAGCCCCTTGATGCTCCTGTATGAGTGTCCTCACCCTCTGGGTCCAGCAGTCTGGTGACACCCAGGTCTCTCTCGGCCACACTGAAGGCCTGCTCCAGGTTCTGCTGGTTGGTCTGCCGGTACACCTTAGTCATATCGATCAGAGTGGGCCTGGGGAGAAAGAGCAGTCAATGGGAGTGGGTAATAACGCTGTAATTACTGTGCCTGTCACCTTCAGACGTGAGAAGAAGAAGTTAGATAAAAAGATTTTAGATATTTTCCCCTGTGATTACATCGTTTTTTTCCCCACCTGCCACCCATCATTTTCACTCATGTTAGATGTTGTGTGATGATGTGGTTTGCCTTTCCCAGAGGGAGCGTGATAACAGGTGGGACAGGCAAAAACAAGAGTTTTCACTACCAGCCAAGAAAGGTAATTGCAGTGAAATAACGTGCAGATACAAGCACAGCAGTAACTTTAAGGGCTGCTCATCACCAGTAAGCAAAGTAATAAATAATGTAATGTAATAAAAATGAATACGTGAAATGCATCTGATGCCCTGAAATACCGGAGAGAAAGATATCGATACGCAAAGATAAGATACGTAAGATAAGATACGTAAGATGTACAACGGCAAGACGCAGAAAAGGAGTCGTATACAGTTAAGAAAGCATTTCCCAACAACCAGCTGTTCGTACACTTGCACAACTCTCTGTACATAGTACTCTCCGTGGCCCCTGGGTGGTTCCCTCTCCCCATAGCAAGCCTGTCTGTAGGAGAGTCTGTCCCTGCTCAGGTGGATGACGTGAGGCTCAGATCCCGATTCGTCGCGCTCGTCGTGCCGGGACCCCTGCTGGGTCCTGGGACGGCAGGCCTCGGGGCTGCGGGGACCTCGCCCGGCGTCGAGGGACCTTTCAGCGGGGATGTCCTCACACAGCATGACCACCCTGTCCTCCAGGTCGCTGGTGGAGCCCTGCCACGCTGCTGGAGCCCGCCACGCTGCTGGAGGAACTGTTCAGGCGCCTCTTGGGATGGAACTTCCTCCTTAGCCTCAACATCGTGGTCGCTTCGCTGTAGGTTTCCTGAGTGGAGCGGGAGTCCAAGATGTACCTCTGTCTTTATCTGTCCCTACATAAATACAGCTGAGATGGTGATGAATAAAACTTCACGTCCTGGCAGACATGAAAAGGAATGTCATAGTTACGGTAACTCGATGAGAACGATCTCATCCTGGATCAGGTCCAATTCCCGTTCGCTTGCAACCAAATCCTCTTCTATTCCCCCTCTTTTCAGTCGAAGTTCTGTTTCAGTCAATCACTAGCTTTAGAAAACGACAGCGCTTTGCAGCTCTGAAGCCAAACTCTGCACGTCCTGCTCTTCCTTCAACAGGAAAAGAGTCTAGGGCAGAGTCGGGTTAGCGTACTTGGTGTTTTGCTACAACCTGTCGAGTCTCCAGTGCACATACCTTCAGGGCATCTTATTCTCAATTTTGTGTGATACACCCACTTTCAAAAAAAAAACAACCTCTCTCTCCTTTCAAAATCATGCCAACTCAGGTTGTACATGTTTTTCTTGTGCGGCGTGGTGAGGGATCCTGCAGGGCACGTTTGTCTGTGCAAACACACACAAACTTTCATGGCCTCTTACAACAGATACGATGCTTTTCTCAGCTGACAGTAAAAATAAAAGAGTGTCAGAAAGTACTCCATTTTAAATCTAGGTGTGAGTGATCGGTGCAGTGCAATGAATGATGACGGATCACCTGGTTGTCCTAACATGTCAAACATACTGCTGTGAGGAATTTTTGGCATTCCTGTCTCTGACCCTGAAAACATCAACAATGACACAAGGTCTTGAAAAAGTCAGTCTAGAAAAAAAACATGTCCTAGGGAGAAAAGGCTCTGGCCAGATTCTTTGAAGTAATAAATTGAACCCATCATATGTTTTATTGGTCAGTCCTTCATGTGATGATCTAGTCAGAGGAGTTATGAATCCATAAAGTAATTTTTTTCATATGGGTGGCCTTAGTTTGAATCACAGGACTACCCCAAACATCATTTTCATGTTTCAGTCTTTTTCATGGGCAAACAATAATTTGCAGAGTATACTACATCTGACTAATTTAGTCCCATTGGAAAAATGTAAAGCCATGTTAAAGGTCCATGTAACTGAGAATTGCACCTGCTTTAATTGAGCTGGATTTAGTCTCTTCCTTGTGTGCTTGATGTGTGTATTCCCTGTCTGTTGTGTTTTTATTTTTGTATTTTGCTGTTTGTATTCCCTGTCTGTGTTTTTATTCATTTTCATTTTAAACTGTAACTGGTGAACTGTCTTGGCCAGGTCTCCCTCAGAAAAGACATTTCAATCTCAAGGGACTTCCTGGTTAAATAAAGGTATAAAAAAAAACCCAAAAAACAAATGTGTTCTGTGTCTTGCACCGGGTTTTCGCAGCTCACCTGTGTTTGTGTATGACGGCCGTTGAAGAGCTTGCCGTCCCTCCAGCTGGTGGTGAAGTTGTCGCAGCGCATGCCGTGGTATCCCTCCACCATCCTCTGGGACCACAGCAGCAGCTTCTCCTTGGCCGTCATGTCGTCCGACTGGCCGTTCACCTGAATGTCCGAGATCTGGAAGGGGGAGAGACGGACGGTGCCGCTAGTTAGCCACGGGTTAACTAGCTGGTTGAGGTTTCCACCAGAGGGGAAAGGATCTGACATTAGGACGAACAAAGCTGGATTTTCCCTACAAGCCGTGTATGTAACTAAATAGTGGTAAATAGATTAAATGTTTTCAGCTTTCATAGTGGTATAAACTGCTGTGGTATATTCGTTACGGATAAAGTGAGGCAGAAAAACTTTCCAGTTTGCCTGTTGATTTCTTCCAGACTTGAGATGAGTCACATTTTAAACCTCAAGTAACCACCGGTTTTATTTGAAAGGCACAAGAAATCCATCACACTTACTGTTTTGGAGCAAAACAAAAATACTTATTATTATATTATATTATATTATATTATTATATCATTATATAAGAGCAATATTGGAATCATATGAGTGAAAACATCTGTGATTTGCTTCCAATAAACATCCTGGCAGCTGAAAATGAATGTGGGAGTCTTTGTGTTGCAGAATCTCTGCAGGCAAATTCCTGTTTTAAGAGACTCAGGAGGGAGACGAGCGGCCTGAGGACTGGATTGAGAACCGCCGCTTTAAGGTGAATGCCAACACTGTGTTGACATTGGACTTGACACGGATTACATGGGTTTACTTTAGTAGTTGGTTGACATGCTGAGTGGTATGTCTATTCTGCATTAATCCATCAGCCGGTGTTTGCCGTCTGAGCCACGTCTATACAACAGACAGTCAATTAGTACTTGCAAAATTGTTTGTTTGGCTTCTTGAAATACCAGATGGGCGGGGCTTTCCACACAGAGCAATGTAAACGGTTAGGAAAGCTGCAGGAAACTTGTTGAAAGTCAATTTAGTGTTCGTTTAGTTAGTTCATTTTGTGATTAACAACTGATTGTCTATTTGAATTGTCTTGATGCAGTAAACCCTGCCCACTCTACACAGGTTACAACAAATACTAAGAATTATTTGCAACTACAAATTACAAGTACAAGTACAGTACAAGTACAAATAAACATGTTTAAGTGGAGATGATGCATTGTTGCAGTTCCAGTCACGAGGAATCCCATAGACTCTTACTGGAACAAACAGGCCTTTATTGCCACTATAACAGTATTTTCAATGTTTTTTGTGCGTGCGCTGATGACTCATAAAAGCACTAATAATTTCACTTACAGGGTTTTTTTTTTCTTGCAGGAAAGGGTGGAGGAGGGAAAAAGAGGACAAACCGTCCCTTTCCCTCCATAAGGGAAACCCCAGCGTTGTGAACGTGGGCACACAGTGACTCAGAGTGGAAACAGGACCTCCGCCCTCTCGGCCTCAATCCACTTTTAAAGATCTTGAGAGAGTCCCGCCTCCTTCCCTGGCACGAAGCGGGCCCCGTTATTTAAACCAATCACCTGTCTATCTGTAAACTGCGAACTGCACCAGGGGAGCTCAAAGGAAACGAACCATTGTTTTGGATGGCTACCATGTGGCACCCCGAGGAGATTATGACTTTGTTTTGAAGAAATAATAGCCAACAGATGACTAAGTGCTTCTACATGGTGGCAGAGCTTTTCAAAGTTTTTGTACTTGGACTGCAAAGGAGACCACACACTGGGAAAAAATGATCATTGTAATAACAAATGTACTTTTGTGTTCAGTCTTGAAATCATAGTGTTCTCAAAATCTCCCGACGGGGAGATAACTGCACCCGTTCGATTCTAGTGCAGTTTCAATTTTCCCTAGCTGTCACGCCCACGTCCCCTCCCAACTTTCTCATGGGAATCACTGAGTCACACAGGGCTAGGAAAGGATCCCAGAGCCGCATCCCAACGTGACCATCATACCCATTATAGCATCAAAGCATCTTCCTGTGCTCCCTCTCTTTTTCCATCATCTGAAAAGCCATCTGCTGAAGGAATATATCTTCCACATCTGCCAATCGGTGGATACTTTCCTCCAAAGTGCCTTCTAGTACCATGAGTGTGTCCATGTTTTTGGTATGGTTTGAATGAAACCACAGCAGTTTTGGCACCACACCGAGCCCACTGCGCTACCCAGCACCACAGAAAAGGGTAAACAGGAAGAGAACAAAAGGTTTCACATGTCTTTGACTTATACAGGGAGTGAAGCTCACAATTTAAACAAGCAAATCAATTGATTTTTTTCATTGTTTAGTCTTCGTGCACCCCAGAACATGAGCAGCAGCGGTGGTTGTGTATACAGCGCTTAAGTGCCTCCAAATGTTCAATAAAGCCCATTTGAGATGATTGGCTGTTGGACTGGAGCTGTAACTGCTGTGTCAACATCAGGCTAAACTGAGGCTGATTTGTGAGCCCAAACAAGGAGCACCACCACTCTGATTTTCCCTGCCACGAAACGGAAGCAGATGAATCGTAATGTAATGAAAGTAAATTGAATAAAACCCAAACAATGGAAGAATTTGATCACATCTAATGCCATAAAGCGGCAACGTGCAGTTTAGAAGATAAACACTGTGTGAAGTAGAGGAAGTGTGACACTACAGCCAATGTACTAAAAACTGCGATACACATAATGACACAGAATTCATTATCAAAGATTTCTTGATAGATGTGATATAACAGCCTTGTTGTGACAAACGTCTACTTCCATAAGTAGACTTCCATAAATGAAAGTGAATTGATCCCAACAATGTGTCATATGTTACCTGGAAGTGAAGGATGATGGTCCATATCAGCCCCAGGGTCAGCTTGGGGTTTCCATCGGCGATGTCATCGTTCCTGATGTTGACCAGTTTGACCTGTGAGGATGTAAATAGTTAGTAAGTAAGTTAGTTAGTTAGTAAAACTTTATTTATATGGCACCTTTCTAAACTGTGGTTACAAAGTGCTTCACAACAGAAAAAAATAAATATATATATATATATATATATATATATATATATATTTATTTATTACATTTAAAAAATAAAGAAATGGATAGAAAAATTGTGAAACACAATAAAATCTTAAAACAAGCAGAAGATATAGTAGAATAAATATAACATCTGACACAAGCAAAAAATATAACACAATAAATCTATTTAGATGAAAGTTGTAGTTTTAGTTATTTTAGTTTATTTGAACAAATAAAATGATAAAACACAGAAAGAAAAAAAAAAAAAAAACTTTGAGCAGAAAAAAAAAAAGACAAAATAATCAATTAGAGTGTAAATGATAACAAGACTCAACAAGGAGGAAGACGGTCAAACCAAAACAAGATTGCATGCAACAAAACACACTGATGCATGAATACTCTCTTCATGCTGTGCCTACCTGTCGGTGTTTGAGGAAGTCCAGGGCGATCTGCACGTTCTGCAGCTTGTGGAAGCGCATGCGCCCCTTCTCCCGCGGCTGCAAGAGACCAGAGGACAGGCAGGGTCAGGAGAACACACCGGGTACCACCGGGTCAGCAGAGAGCAAGGCCCCGCGACCGAGGACCGGCTCTTGTACACCTTTTGTTTTTTACGACAAGCGGCAGATCTATCCTGTAAATCTTTACAGTCATGGTCTTGCAAAAACACAAAAAAAACGAAAGGATAATGAATTTGAGGGCGTGACTCAAATTCTGCTGTGTCGTGATGGGAGCTCATTTTTTAGCCAGTCCTCCACCGGGGGGGATCTGGCTCTGTATGACTCTGAGAAGCGTTGGAGATCCAGCCAAGATGTTTGGAGGTGAATGGCATGATGGTGAAAACTAAAGTCCTCAGTGATCAGTCACATGTTTTCTCTGGGACCTACAAACTATTTCCCATCTTATGCTGCCAACTGATGAAAACACTTAGAGAGATGATTGCACTACAGTCCTTCATTTGTAACACAAATCCATTCAAGCCGAGCAGCGTTTTCTAAGCATCCACAATTTCTATGTGTTGCTGAAGTGCACACGGGATACAGTCACCTCAGGAGCACGTGGGCCGTTACATGCATTGGTGCTATACGTTATAAGCTCTTAGCCAATCACAAGCTTTGCTGCAGTATTAGTCAAGATATTGTTAGCTTGCAGCGATGAAACTTTCATTTTCGCTCTCAATTCAGTGAGTGAACCCAAAACTCTCCTAATTTCCTCTCTCGTTTGACCTCAACAACTCTACATGAAAACTTTCACGAGGCGGGAATTTAGACAGATATATTGTTGGTGCTGCTGAGATTTTAACCTTAAACTTCTTCTGAAACACCCACTCCACTCCACACTCAAAATGTCTTGACAACAAACAATAACTACATAATCTACGAGCAACGCTGCTGAACGTAGCCCTTATCTCTTTCACACGGAGGAGATTTAGACGTTCTGCTAGCCCCCCATCGATAAAATGGAAGGAGAGGACAATGTCGACACAGAGAGGGACAACACAGGGAGTGTGACTGACATCATGCACGGCCCAGCAGCCACCTGGGGGTAGTGACACATGCCACGCCCGAGGAGGCGGCCGGCCACAGTCCAGGCGCCACTCACCAACCGCACGTTCCTCACAACGTCACGCTCCCTCGGCTACCACAGCAAGAGCATCG
The DNA here is from genome assembly GCA_034670385.1 of Hoplostethus mediterraneus. Classification (NCBI taxonomy): domain Eukaryota; kingdom Metazoa; phylum Chordata; class Actinopteri; order Trachichthyiformes; family Trachichthyidae; genus Hoplostethus; species Hoplostethus mediterraneus. Next base: position 3,825,432 of record JAXDDW010000009.1, read on the forward strand.
CAAAAAAGAGAAGAAGAAGGCAGAGGCAAAAGGGGGGAAAGGTCAGGGCAAAAGGTCAGCATACAGGAATTAGAGAAAGGAAAACCAGGGGTCAAACAGGTCAGTGCAGAAAGGTTACGAGATGGAAGCAAATGATGGAAATTAGTGTTTTAAGGCTATGAGATCACTAACAGGTGTGCTCCCAAAAAGGACCAGTGCTCGGACAAATAAAGTAAAGTAGTGCACGTAGTTTCAGCATGTACTGAGCTGTCCACGTAACTCAGTCAGGTTCAACACATGCAAAAAAGAGTGGTGACGAGAGATCCTCCGGGCTGAACAATATTAGACATGACTCAGATAAACATTTACAGCTGTTCAAGTGCATTAGAAGAACTCACAGATTGAACAGTAGAAGGACCAGGGAAGCAAATTAAGTCAGTAGAACAGGGGGAGAGGGGGAGATGGGAGAGGGGGAGTAAGAAAGGGTTGAGGAGGAAGAGGAGGGTGGGTTACAGCAGCAGCGGACGTCCTACCATCTGAAGGTCAGAGGTCACCGGGACTCACCAGCGTCTCTCCGGAGAGCACCTCCAGCAGGGAGATGAGGTTGTGTCCATCTCGGAGATCCTCGTACAGGTCGGTGATGTGTCGCTGGGCCTGAGGGGTGAGGCAGGGAGGAGATTCGATCAGTTAACAGCACCCGAAGGGTTTTGTGACACCCTATTGATCCCTGCGGGGGAAGGTCTCTTTTTACTGGTTTCGATTGCTGGGTCAGCTACAGAGCAGCACCGCCCTGCAACTGGCGGGGAGTCAGAGTCCTGAGGGAAGACGCTGACACAGGGGGTTGCAGGGAGTAGACCAATTGAAGGACAGACCCTTTTACCCACAAGGCAACTCTGCCGGTCCAGGATTGGTGAATGCACCTGATTTTTACTTCAGTTCACATCAAATAAACATCCACCATGAATGGATAAAATGAATGTGAAGGCAAAAAAATGTATGTTTTCACAGGGACAACACGATTCAACCTGATGGAGTCAACACATGACGATCAGTCTGCATCAAAGCTGTAAAATCAGCCCTCAATAACTAGAGTCACTTTGAGTCATTTCGTGTAATGCAACATCACAGCACCACATTAATACATAACACAAATCTCATAATCCTGCCAGCCTCAAGACTGATTGCGAGGAATCCCACTAGGTGCGGTCATATTTGGCTGACTTCCTCAACCCTCACCTGATAAAAATAAATAAAGCAACTTAAAGGGAAGGACCTAACCACACACGGTGAGTGACTGGGGTTACTGTCTGTCTGCCTTCTGCAGTAGCAACCAGGTCAACCACTGGGGCTCTGTTGAGACTTGTTACCATGAAACCCAAGTAAAGATCTTTCTTGCACACCTAATATTGCCAATAGGCTCTATGCATGCTGCTAACTGGTTTGTTGCACTGCAGAAAGGCTCTAAACAGAAATCGGGGAAAAAGTGTCAAAAAGTGTTAAAATGAGAAAAGAGATCAAACTGTTAGGAGGTAACGTGAGCGAAGGGGGAAACGAGTAACAAACAAACATGCAGGGAGAGGAAAAGAAATGGTTGTCCACTCAGCACTCAGCGCTCACAAGACACAGCACCTACCTCGGCTTTCCAGTGCTGACGGGAAAAGGATGACAAGACAGGATGAAGGATGGAAAGAAGAAACAGAATGATGAGAGGAGATATAAAACTCTTTTGTTGTGAAGCGTGAGAGGACAGAGGAGAGAAACAGGAGCACACGGACGTCGCTGTGATTTGGACGGATGTAGACGAAGACAGCCGAAACAATTATCAGGAGCTTTTGTTGTTTGAACTATGGAAGAATACTACAAAATAAAAGCAATTGTTTGTTTTGTTATATCTGTAGTTAAATGTGCTGCAACTAGATTAGCACCGATAAATAAAGGTTGAATAAAATACATGGAGTTATGTCTCCTCTATTTTCTCTACGTTATTGAAACAGCAGAAATGTTTGAGTGTTTCTGGACCAGGCACCACAGTTCAATCCCATGACCATCAGCCCGAATGGCCTCGGGGGGGGTGGCAGCCATTGAGCCACTGGACCCAAATAAGAGGGATTTCCTGACAAAGGAAGAACGACTGACGACAAAAGCCTCTGAGTCATGTAAACCAGAGCCCCGACGTCAGGACCAGACTAGACTAGACATTCCACGGAGTGTTTGACACACTTCAGTTGCCGGGCGAAAAACAACATCAGCCTGACTGCGCTGGTGCAGGAGGAGCCATCTTGCACTGTCGTTTGGCTGAGTGGTTTCTAAGAACTTTCACTAAAAATATGGCCGACGACAGTAATTATGTTGCCGCTCTTGGTTTGCATCGTCTCCGAAGCGCTGAGTGAGTTTCAATACTCTCAGGACCTTGAAACCTGTTATATCTCCTTTATATCATTTAAAAAGTACACAGGTGTCACTGAGAAAATGAACAGTATTTTCTTCTTTGCGTCTTGGAGGTTCTAACATAATATAAAATATCATGAGTCATTTGGTGGCTTTATCCAAAGTGCCTTACAGCAACCCCCCAACCCCACCCTCCACTCCCTTCACAAACATAATCTACTGATAATTCATCAAATAAGAGAGCCTGAAAATGGAAAATAAAACTCATGAGTCTGCTAATTGTCGTAAGTGTTTCAAACAACTTGAGCACTTGAGCACTTTTAGCATGGACGGTCCCACATTCGGTGTCGGAGGTCGGTCCCTTCGCCTCCGCCTGCCCACTGCAGAGCCCCGAGGAGCCAGCCTGGCGGTCTGGAGCCCAGATGTGAAACCCGACCCGTGCCCAGCTCCTACCCACAATGCCGCTGTTCCAGAGCGCCAGCTTAAAGCGAGGCCAGGTGGTTATGACTCACTTGCACACATGCATACGGTTAACACAAATAGCATGTGTGTGTGTGTTTCATTGTGCAGATGTCTTTCAGCCATGTTTCTTTTCCCAGCAGCTTTCACTTTTTTTGAGTTGCGGGAATCAAAAGTGGATTTCGCTCTGTATTCTCTTTCAAGTTCATCTGACATTTATTTCAAGCTACTTTTTCCGCCCATTGTGTGTGTGTGACTCTCCAGGGTACTGTAACCGGAAGGGATGTGAGAGTGACTGGTGGAATTGGGCTCAGCAGGGTCATTCGAGGACACCAGGAGTCCCGTCGGTTTACCAACACAGCTTTCCTGTTGAGCTACGTGAGTCATATGAGCCAAGCTTTCAAGCGGCACTGGCAGACAAAATTGCAAACCTTTTTAAGTTGTATAACCTGCTATAGCTGAATAGTATATTTATGTGTTATTATTATTGGTGTTAGTGAGCGTTACGGGATGGGATCTTACCTTCATCAAGTGTTTGTTGACCCATTTCGTGAAGGTCTTTTTCTGCACCCGGTCCCGTTCATCTGCGGGAAGCCAGAGAGAGAGATGGTTAAGGCTCAGTTCAACCAAGGGTGAAAACGTATATGTGTGCCCTTAACGGAAAACATCACTCAATTTAAAACTCCATACATGTAAGCAAGAGAGAGAGAGAGAGAGAGAAGAGAGGAAGGTGCCGCGTTCATCCTCGACCCTACAGAACGAGGAACGGTGACTCTGAGAGAACATGTTCCACCTTGCAACGCTGTCCCGGCTTTGGCTTGGGTTTCAAAATGTGATTTGCGCCGCCAGGGGGTCTGTCAACGCTTGTTTGCGGGGGAAGACTTATCGCATACCAGCAGGTAGATGTTGTTTTTCCTTAATAACCACAGCGGCAGCTCTGGGAAGGCAACTGCCAGAGGGACTCTCACCTTTGCCCTGTTGTAAGTTAAGTGATGTAACAAAATAAGTGTGTCTCTGGGACAAGAGGTGATGGCTGGATCAAAAACCCATGCAACTGTTACATTTAAAATATTAAGAGAAAATTTAAGTCGTTGCCACCTACTTACTTATCTAAGACATGAGGAAGAAAAGCTCTACGATCAACGGAAATGCAACAGGAAAGTGATCATATGAAGGAACAAAGCCACCAAAGAAGATGTTCCGTGGCGCCAACGCCCATTTCAGTGTGGCATTATGTCAATGAGTCACACACACTCAGTCCGAACAGAGAAGTTGAATTAAAACCTCGTAAGAACTGGGGAATTACATTCTCATCAGTTCATGAAAACATCGTATCAGTGGATGTATGAAGGTTGCAGGGCTGCGAAAAAACAGAAATAAGAAAGAACCCTTCAATAGAAATGAATGGGAGCGGTCTATACAAAAAACCGTTAAGTCTGGACGTGCTGACATGCTAACACCAACACGACAAGACTGTTGAGCTGTCTGGGCCATCGACTAAGAAGGCCAGACGGTGGCTGAGAGCTGCACTTCACATTCCAACCATCAAAGGTGACATGACAAAAACAATAAACCCAGAAAACTAAACCTTGCTATAAATAAGACTCTTGTTTTGGTAGCCTGGAGCGGCAGACTGATCTTGCAGTTGTGATATTGCACATGTCAGCACAGCTTTTTATATCAGTTTTCTTTTAGCACTTGAAGGAAAAAACACTTGAAAAAGCTTGCAAATTGCTATGTTTTAACATAATGAAAGACTTTCTCCAGCGTGCAACTTGACTTGAAGGCTAGACTCGACTCTGCACTAGAGACTGTTCAGGAGTCCTTTTTAAACTCCTAAGGCTCTTGTGATTTGGAAAATGCAGTTATCATTATTGTTTTTCACATCATTTTGCAACCCTTCTTCCTTTGTGATATCTCTTCTTAGTGTCTCACATGAAAGCAGAGATATTTCTGTTTGCTCCGTCTCTCCTAAATATGGGAGGCAGCATAGTGATCCAATAAACTGGGGAAAAGCCGTGACAAATCAAGGGGTGTGGCCCGTTTGATAAAAGGGAGGCATCGGACTCCAATTGAAACATGAACCAAATCATTCTTACTCAACAAAAACAGCAAACCGGTGCGACAGACTTAAAAGTGAAACGAGTCGCAAACAACCTCCACTTATATTGATTTCAGAGGATTTAGAAAAAAAACACATGAAACTGTCCGGCGGTGGAATTGAAAAGCAAAACTCTACCTTTCCTGCACTCGGTGGCCTTGAGCATCCCCTGGTAGTAGGAGTCCTCTATGAAGACCCCGTCACTACTCACGCTGTCAGAGGAGTAGGTCCTGAAGTTCTGCTGCATCGCCATCCCACCGCTACCGTGGCGGCGTTAACGCAATAAAACAAACAAACTATGGAGCCTGTGGAGGTTAGAGAGAGGCACGCCGCCTGCTTCATAAGACTTCCACTTCTTCTTATTGCTGCTTCACAGCGAGGGAGCCTGCAGTTAAGTGGGAGGGTTCAAGCTCCTGATTCAGTTCCTTACTCTCTTTTTTCCTCCCTTTCTCCGTCTGCTGTCTCTGACATTCAATGCTCTGTCCTTTTTTTTTTTTTTTTTTCACCAGCTCTTGCAAAATGCCTGCAGGCTGCAATGTCAGGACCTGTCATTCACCACCAGAGTGGTCTATGTGGAGAGAGAGAAGATTCTCCTGCTGGCCCTGCCCAGCCACATACACCCTAACCCCGCCTACCACACCCCACCCAAGCCAACCCTAGTGAAGCAAAGCCCTAAACCAAGCGCACCTCCAAGGCCAAGAAGAAGACTAGCGAGAGAGTTGCGCTGGTTGTAAGTCACTCTGGACAGGAGTGACTGGACTGATAGTTTATTGGTGCCTGTAGGAAACATTTCTTCTCATTCACCCCGTTTAAAGGGGGGGTCAAAGGTCATTGTCGAGGACAGAGCATCACCCTGGAGCTAGTGGGGAATCTGTGTTTTTCTCCAGCACCTCAGCAGGGCAGATGCTTGCTGACTTGGGGGCTTTAACTTTAACAACACCCTGCTGTCCTACAATGAAAGGGTGAATACCATATTTAAATATTGGAAGGAAACTGGCTGCCAAAAAACAAATCACTAATCCGTGCGAGCGGGCATCCCCTTGTCTTGGACCTAGCTTTACAGCAGCGCTCCACTGACGTCCGTTAACCCTAACAGAGCTCCACGTGTCCGAGCTACCGGTTCCAAGTGTGTGGTCGGAGATGTCTGGACACGCCACAAAACACGACACACTGAATGAAAGGCCTGTTCTTCAGTGGAGGAGAGCGGGCCAGGGGGTGCAGCGCAAGGCAGTGGAAATAAACCCTCAGCCATTTCACGACATGGTACAATCACAGGGGAAACCTCGGGGATGAATGCTCTTCCTTCCCGTCAGGACACAATTACAGGGATTACCCGGCATTGGAGGGCTTTGTTTCCACAAGTGAGGGACAGACAGACAGACAGACAGAATCCAGCGAGAGGAAGAATAGAAGCATTTTAAGATGTCTAACAAGAACATTGTGTGAGATGAATGGTTTATTTCAGGCATTTGGTTTGGACTTTTTTTTTTTAGATGGATTTCAAATCTGTGTGTAAAAGCCCGTTCACGAAGCAGAGAGTAAAAAAAAAAAAAGACAGACAGACAAATAGACAAAAGAGGCGGTGAGACTTGGCTCCCTGCAACACTCAGAGTAACCACACTGCTGCAGCAAATCAACCAGCAGACAAGGCAGCTATTGTGTCCATTGACTGAACAGTGTGTCTGTGTGCGTTGGTACCACAAGCAATGACGGCAACTCTTTGATACAGTAAAAGTTGCTTCCCAAGATGATCGGCTCAAATAATATCTGTAGCATAGATGTTGCTTTGGGTGAATGTGTCTTGATTGTTTGCAGGAGACATGGTGGCAGTCCTCGTAAATACCTGGAGCACCCTTCACCCTTAGCAGCATCCATTTTCTAAGGTGATGTTGATATAGGAGCATGAGAGATTCTTGGGATGCCTGTTTAGGGAGGCAGCTTGTTGGGACATGCTGCTGACACGACACCTTCACTGCACCAGAGACCTTTCCCCAGCCCGAGGCGGTGTATAGGCTAAAAATGAAACCCTAGATCTCCAGCTGTGCCTCGCGGCTACTAAGTATAGAGGGCGTCAGTTTCAGATTCTGTAGCATCTCTCAATATCAAAGTGAAAGTTGCATTTTTTTTAAAATGGAGAAAAATACATGACATTTCAGACAGAACATGACAAGTCGACGTCCAAACCTTGAGTGAACAAATCTCCTCTCCCAACTTTGACCATATCCTTTGCTGTATTTTTGTTCCACCCCCAAAACAACTGCATGCAAAATATAAATGATGTTGCGTCTCATTTACTAAATGCTAAAAACGTAACATTATCTCATTTCCTAAAGCGGTTGTAACACTTTATTTGCTGCTAATTTTTTTTTTAAAAAGCTCCTCTCTACCACCCCCATTTTTGTGCTTCCACAGGCTAGTTGCAACACATATGTGCAAAAATGTTGGTATGTTTCTTCCCTGGTAAAGATAACATGGATTGAATAGTTAAGCTGCAAGTTGTAAGAGCTGATATGAGTTTTATGATGACAGTTTTGGCGTGCAAAGTATGCACGTCTATGGGATCCTGTGCAGGGCGTGCCCATCCTGCATGCAGACAGGAGGGGGGGGGGGCACCACCCCGCGATAACACGACCCAAACCCACCAAACCCTCTCTGTGCAAGTGACGGCGTGCGGTGTCGGTCCCGCAGAGGACAAGAATGTTAACGAACACTGAGTATGATTTGGCTCACAGGCCCCAGATCTGATTTATGATGGAGGAATGGAATGAATCCATGATGGTTCGTGTAGGAACCTGGCCAAGATATGGAATGGAAGCCCCGCGGCATTATGGGGAATATCCAAGCCGACACCAGCAATGAAGAGCCCATGGAAATATGCACTACGAAACAGGCCAAAACTCTATCTGCAAGTACTATTATTATTGTGATATTTGTGATACCAGTTGTCTGATAGGTGGTGCTGGAGGTGGATAATAAAACCTGGTAACAAGCAACAAGTGAGACAGGTTGGAAAGTCACCTCTGTCACAGACGGAGACGGAGTTTCTTTCCCCATCAGGACTGAACTCTGATCTCAACCAAGTCCCCCTCCAAGTTACACACACACACACACACACACACACACACACACACACACACAGATATACAAGTAGCGACTACTCATATTTATATTTATATATTTATTTATTTTTTACATATTTTCATATTTTTTATTATTTGTATTTATATTCTTATCCTATTGTAAATAGTGTTGCTTTTTATTTTACTGTAAATATTGTTGCTGCTTTTTATTGTAAATACTGACTGTTGTTTTTTGTTTTTTTTGCACATTCCCGTAAAGCATTGCCACTTTTCATTTCACTACACATCCTGTATGTGTATGTGACGAAAAAAGTTGAATATCACTGTTTTTTTTCTTCACCCACCACCGAAAGTGACAGATGACACCAATTCCCCTCGAAATACACATTACAATTGGAGTATCATTTTCAGAAAGTATCCATGCTATGAAACATGCAATAGATTAGGCACACATTCTGTTTATCATCTTGTGGTTGTGAAAATATTTTATGATTGAATGAATGCGGGGAACAAAATGTGCTCTTCAGACGGGACGGCGAAGGCCAATTAAACAGGAGAAGATGGGCTTAATGAGTAACACTCTTGTCTCCCTCTTCTGTTGGAAATGGTGAACTACAACTCCTCCTGCAACTGGTAATCATCCAGCCAATTATTATATTTGGAGCACAACTGATACATCGATTGAAGCACAAGAATTACTTGGAAAGTCTGACTGTGTAATCACCTGCTACAATCCTCTTCAAAGTTTTACTACTCGCTGATTACATTGTTGGATCTATTTCCTAATCAGAGTTATGACTGCTATGAAGAAAGTCCAAGGTCGCCAGTGTTGACTCATGTTAACGGACAGTCATCCAGCTGATTGAAAAAATGAGTGAGTGAGAGGAGGTTTCCAGGACAACTCACCAAAACACAAAGAAGCTGTGAGCCCATCAATGTATTATTTATAGACAAGTGGTTTTGGCCCAAAAACCTCTGGAAAAATGGGTTTACTGAGAAAAAGGAAACCACTCTGCTATGGGAGGGATGAGCAGTTCTCTCAGCTCTTGTCCGGTCCAATAATAACTTGTATAATGTTAGAATAAACAAAAGATCGTGGAGAAAATACAGAGCCTATTTTTTCTCTCAGGAAACTGCAGCACCCATATGTACAAAATGTGTCTAGGATTGGTTGGTGATTAGTTGGTTCAAGACATTTGCAAGAAAAACTGTGAAAGCAGTTGTAAAAATATCTTGTGCAACATTTTTCCATCCTAAATGCACTCTAGATGTACTATCAGCATGTTAGTGTTAGTAAATTATGAGACAGGTACTGTATGGCTACACATTGAGTCATACTATCAGCCACACTCCTATTCAAGAAGTGTAGTCGGGCTATGATGACATTTTTCATTTGGTCATTTCATCCAAAGTCCAAATGTTTTCATGTCAATCAGCCCTAATATTAGACCACAAGCCGTCATTTGATTTGGTCCTAACGAAAGCCATACAAGAACATTTCAGTGTCATAAGACTTTATACAGACTCAACACTGCTATCTATAGTGTAGATGAGGGAGGTAACAGTGGAGAAAGTGAAAGTTACGATAAATTCCCACGTTTTCTTTCATTGTGCTGCATTCTAGCGAATACAAATAGTGGGAAAACATCATTCCTAAGTTGCTGAGCGCCCCACTGGCACTCAACGATGTGAACCACTGATCAACACTACCAAATTGTAATTTTGACCCTCAAGGCTTGCTGTATTCTGCAGCCCAAGCAGGCGTGGAAACGGTTAACATCATCATCAGCACCCCGCGCCCCCTCCCTTAGCACAACTCCTCCTATTACAAAGCGTTGAGAGATGGAGGCAGTTTGTGAGCCGTTAACGCTCGTGCTTACCTGCGCAACACATGCGGCTGTACAAATGGGACCCCACTTCTGCGCAGCTCATTTCGTGGATGTAATTATTTCGCCGGTAAAGCATTTCCCGGTCCAAGCCGCAGTAGGAAGACGGCACAGCAGCGCACACAGTATCTTTAACGTCAGCCATCCTCTCTTAGTGTGTGTGTGTGTGTGTGTGTGTGTGTGTGTGTGTGCGTGCGTGCGTGCGTGTGTGTGCGCGTACGCTGCGCTGCGCGTACACTCCGGACCTGGGGCTGAAAACGCCCCTCAGAAAGTCGCGCGCGTCCTGAGAGAGGGAGAGAGACGTTTCTGGTCCAACGAAACTTTTCTTTCTGCTCTCCGCGAGCCTCCAGAAAAAACAAGGGGTCGGATTGCAGAGTCAAATCCTCACTGTGTCCCAAGCCCAGCCCACACGCGTTTTGTTTAGAGCAATGAATGAGGGAGCAGACGCTTCCATTTTCACGCGCCTCTGCCGTCGCCCTTGGGCACGGAGCTCGTGCCTCTGAAGGGAATCCCCGGAACGCACCGTCCGGAGGGTTAGTCAGACTGTCTGAGCTCGACGCGGGACGTCTCTGGGGTTTAGGGTGACGGTGTAATGTCCGCCGCTTTCCAGAGATTACATAACGGCCAGCGGAGTGTTTTCAACGCCTAAAGCGAAAGAAAAAAAAGTAGACTTTAACTTTCCGCGAGACATATTTGATTTGTGATTCTTATTCCCCCCCCCACATTTCCACGATCACACACACCGACTGTTCACAGCGCAGAGTGGGTTTGACTGTGCAGCCCCTGGCCGTGGGTGATGATTTATACTCACAACAGCCGTTTGTGATTAAGTACTTTTAAACAGAGGACTTTTGTTTTCTCTCTTTCTTTGAAAACATTGAGAAATATTTCACATTGTAAGACGTTTTTTGTTCTTTTTCAGTTTACATAATTAAAACAAAATGAGGCACGCATTCACCCAAATGTTTTAATGTCAATAAACAAACAGGCTGTACATTTCCAGTGAGAACAAGCCAGTGTGAAACATCTGTCAATGATTCGGAAATTTAGAAAGCTGAGCAAAATCTACTTGGGATGAAGGTATAAAAACACGCAAAGATGTTTTATTTTATTTTAGTTGTAAATTGCAGAAGAAGTGGTGTCTCTGTTTTTAGACCTAGTTACTAACCAAGATTAGATCTCGGCTGTTAGACTTGTTAGATCATATTATTAATTATTTGACTATTAACTATTTGAAATAACCTATTTAAAAATGACAAAAACACAATTCACAAAGAAAAAAACATAGTGTATATTTGATGTATTTTATGAAATATTTTCTTGATGTTTTTTTTTTAAACAAGCCTCAGGTCAGAATTAAAGAAATCATTACTAACTAACATGACTAACTCTATGAGGACAGAGTTTCACATTTCAAAACATTCTTACTACAAAACAAACAAAAAATTAGATTAATCTAAAACACCCTTCATTTATCCTGAATTAAAACATGACGGAGGATGCAAGTCCAGAGTTTGGCCGAGGTATTTTGGTGGTATTTTCCTGAAAACTGAGACACACTTTTTCAGAAAGGGCGTAGCAAGACTCGGCTGCTGGTTCTTCACCCTATGAAACACAATCAAACAGCCATCGGCATGCAGCGAGTGACAGAGGACACGCCAAGACGCTGGAGAGGAGCACCTAAACCGCATGCGTGTGTGTGTGTAGGTTATTGTGAAGGGCATGTAGGGACACAATGAGCATGTACTGTTTTCAACCCCTTGGTGTCATTCAATATTGTTTTTTTCCTCATTTCTTTTAAGGGAGTAGGCAGGCCTCTCCCTTCAAGTCTGTTATTAATTCTTCTGAAAGTGAAGAGACCAGAGAGTGAGTCACAACAACATAACAACACACCACCAACCACAATCTCAACCTATTCCTACAAAGTATGTGGCATGTGGTTTAGCAGACTCGGCGGCCAGGTCCCCCAGGCACCTCTTGTCCTTCGTCAACACTTGTTTTGTCTTCCTGAATGGATGAGATGTGGTTGACGGAGATAAGACGCAGAGTTTCCAACATGAAACGCGTAAATATGGGCAATAGTTTATCGCTGCCTTACAGGGAGGAGGGAGCATCGAACTTCAACGTCAACTGAACGCCACCGATTCAAGTACAACTCATAACGGTCAATGATTTGTCCTCAATCTGCTTGATCTGATCTGTTCAACAAACATCTCACAATCAGTCAACTGTGATATCCTGGAAACTCAGATTCTTGTAAGGTCTTGTGGAGCAACTTGGGCCCCAGTGGAGAAAAACTAAACACAGCTCCCGGTTTGTTATGGCCGTATCCAAGATACACAGACCCCCGTCTGTCGAGTTTACTATCATCATCCACCCTCTGCGTGCGTGTGTGTGTGTGTGTGTGTGTGTGTGTGTGTGTGTGTGTGTGTGGCCAGGCCGGAGACATTTGGTGTTCTTTTTTTAACCTGGCTCTGGGCAGATCCCTTTTACGCTTTCACCTTTCTCTTGACTGAACTATGTCAAAGGCACCTTGCTGGTCTGCTAGCCCCTGGCCAGGTTGTGTTCCTGCTGCGTCATCCAGCATGTGACACACACACACACACACACACTTTCATTTGTAGTAACTATACAATCATCTGGTGCAACATCTCCCACAGACATCAAACTACACAACAGACTCCCAACACACCCGGTGCCTACAGGATGCAGTCCTATTGTCTGCATTGCAGCCAGTCCAGTGCTGAAAGCCGACCTCCCCACATGCAAACCAGCTGAATGTTGACAGAAGGTAGGCAGAGCACACGGCGAGTCTTACAGGCCAATGTTTGCCTACGATTTACCAGTCAAACCTCTCTCTCTCCCAGGCAATCTCTATTTGATCAGTATCCCAACTGTGTGATGTACGTCTACAGCACGTACAGGTTCAACCACGTAGTGAAGCAGGGACAACGAGAGTTTTTAATTCCTTTTGTCACCTCAGCTCTTTAGGTATTAGATGACTCTACTTTTTAAGCCTCTTTGTGGACATTTGTGTCCTTTTTGCCGACGGGTTTCAGGTTCCTCTGCTGATGACGGTCACTCCTCATACCATAACAAGCTGAGGTCAACTGTTCTTATGTACCTTTGGTGGATCCTCTTTTACTTCCTTGACAGATAAACCTGGCCACAGTTAAGCCCAGTGCCTGGTGGCTGAACCAGTTTCTCTCAGGAGGTAAAAATAATAATTGTCTACACCTGCACACCGTCAATCCAGCGTCCTGTAATTTTCCTCAGGGTGTGTGTGTGTGTGTGTGTGTTTGTGTGTGTGTTTGATGTCTGCAGAGGTGTACCCTCCATTGTATTAACCAGATGGTTGGTGTACAACCAGTATTTAAACATGCATTACACAAAGGAGCCTGCTGGACGGGCTTATAAACAAAAGGAGAGGAACTACAACTGAAGTCAAGAAACTCAAGTCACCTCAATGAGAAAAACTCAATTCAAATCTGCGTGAAAGTAAAAACAACTTTGATGAAATAATAAGAAAAAATGAGACAGAAGTAGAAAAAGCAAAGCAGATGCTAAAGTGTGCAAGGGCAAAACTCCTATACGTCATCAAATTACAGCCGGCATTTACAGGGTTAACTACACCACCTCCATACAGCAGGAAACTGAGACGGAGCTTGAGGGAAAAAAGTAAAGGGGGGGGAGTGAGGAAGAGAGAAAGGGAGTGCGCACCACAAAAAAAAAACACAGAGACCGAGAGACGGCGGAGACGAGGCGCGAGGACAACCGACAACTATCTATTTTCTGTGATCTATCTCTCCCCCCGCGAGGACGTACACACTCCAGACGTTAAGCCTCGTAACGACACGTTTTCAGCTTACCTTGCCTCCTGCGCAGCCTCCACTGCCAGACGGCGATCAGGGTAACAACGTGGCCCACAACCACCAGGGCTGGGAACACATTTCCAGGGGGGCTTGCCGGCATTGGGCCCGGGGGAAGAGTGGTGGTGGTGAGGGCACCGGCTCCAGAGACAGGTGGGAGGGCTCGGCGGGGGGAGGAGAAGGGGGGGTGGGTGTCAAAGGTGAGGGGGAGTGGAAGTAGGGTGGGTGGGTGGGGGGGTTTGTCCCGTCCACCGGACTTTAAAACCAGAGCAGCAGCCAAGTTGATCGCAACTTTTTACGAGACAGAGAGAGAGAGAGAGAGAGAGAGCAGGACGAACGAGCACCCCTCCCCGTCTTCTTCCCTGTGAGTCAGTCCTCTGGCAGAAGTGGCCGAGCTCCCTCCCTCCCTCCCTCTCTCTCTCTCTCTTTCCCCTTTACTTTTCTCTCACTATCCCCATTTTTTTCCCCCATCTACTGTTCTTTCTTATTATTTGAAGTTGCACTCAGTTCACAACAAACTCTAACTCTCTCTAGCACGAGCGTCTTTGTTGCCCCGAGACAGTTAAAAAGAAGTCTGGTCCTCTTCCATTGCTGAAGTGACTCCACTCCACTCAGTCCACTGGCTCACTGCAGCCTATCTGCAGGAGTTAATAATACATGAGGCTGTTGTGTGTGACTGACACACACACACACACACACACACACACACAACACACACTCACTCAGGTCAGCCTTGATAAGCAGCGCAGCTACAGAAGAGGGATACACCTTCGTCGACCTCGGTAGGGTTTTGCTTCCCACTAAAGCCCCCTGCAGTTATTTTCCATGGTGGTTTATGAGTCATAGATCATCCAGGACCACTTCCTTTCTCTCCAAATGTTTATGCCGAAGCCACGCTCCCCATCTTATTTTCCCTCTCCAGAATAACCGACCCGCTCTCCATTCATTCTCATTATGTAATTTAACTATGTTTCCATAAATGCTAATTGCTTCCTGATGTTTGGACGCCGTAACCAGCGCTCATGAGATTCCCAGAAACCGGTATAACTGGACCAACCAATGAAAAAGCTGCCTTTTTTTTTTAACCCTCTGTTTCAAAATGAGAGCATTTTCTTCTGGGCAGCCCCTGTTATTAAACCGATGAGCCAAAATGTTTCTTCAAAGTGATCAAACAGCCGTAATGACGACCGTCACTTGTAAATTCTTCTGTCGGTAGTTCATCGGGAGTAAAGTAACGCTCCTTTTGTACTAACCGCCACCTCAGGGCATGTCGCTAGGCTCTGTTATAGGGCTGGGCTGGGACCCTTGACATTACAAGGTATCCTCTATCATGAAACAAGCCACCTGACTCAAGCTGCAAACAGTGTACACACACAACACCTGAATGCATCAGACATCAAAAGCATCATGGGCATGCAGGCAAAACGGGTTTTGCCCCCAGCGATTTCAGCTATCAGAAGGTGGTGTGATGAACTTTAGTTGAGGCGCGGCACCGAGGGTGTCACTTACGTTGTCAATGCGGTAACCCGACACCGAGGCCATGATGATGGCCATGCAACGCCACATGCCAACCATGTGCCATTAAAAGAACAGAAATAGACCTTAATACCGCCGTGTGTGGGATGACCTATAGATTGGTGTTTGGATATATATCCCCAACGGTATGCTATGACAGTATTTCTTAAGTTAGCGAGACTAACGTGTCCAGTTAAAACTTATAGCTCAACCAACTGGAGATGAGACATGAAGGAGAGACATGACCATGAGCTTTAACTCAGCAGGTCCTACTGGGTATAAGACCTCGTATGATCCCGGTTTGAAAATGCCAGCCAAATCTCACAATCCCTGAAAACTGGCGAATTAAATTGACTATTAGTTACCGTGAGGAGGAAGCAACGGGAATAAAAACCAAGAGAGTCTGGAATACATTTGCTTCACCACTCCCTCGTGGGAGGAGTCAGCTCCACTCCTACTCTCTTCACATGGTATGTGTTTGCTCAATGATTCCCATATTGTGATACAGGCTGTCCACACATAGGCTATAACTATAGGCAACATGGGCTGGGTGCGTGGTGTAAAAATAGTCATTTTGAACTCAGACGAGAGACCAAAAAGAATCAACTGCAGTATGAGAATGTAGATCATCTAACAGCACAGACAGCTTTAGGTATGCAATGATAGGAATGTGAGAAAAGCCTTTAATTTAAAATCTTTCAGTTTTACAAAAGCATACTGATGATGGAGTGGCATCACCCAGGAAACCAAGCTCCTCTTAGTCTAACTCTCTGAGAGCATCACCAAAATGCCTACAGTGACCCATCCTTGAGAAAAAGCAACCTACCGTCCGGCGGTCCCGCACACCAGCAGCAGCACAAGTCCATCTCCGCTCAGCGCCTTCTCATCTTTTAGAGAAAATACCGAACTGACTAAATAGACTAATCTGACCTCACGACATCGCACGCTGATCGAAACCAGGGGGGCGTGCTGAAAAAAGGCAATGAAGAAAAAAAAAAAGACGACTGGAGGCAAGGCAAGGGGGAACGAAAACTAGACAGCCTCGCGAGTTTGATTTCATTTGTGAGGTTTCTCTGCAGTGGAAACAGCATCTCAGCGTGGCGGGTTTCTGACGAGCGCCGCTGGATGGGATCCATGTGCGGGGCTGCTCAGACACCCGGGGACACGGGACGGGTTTTTTTTTTTTTTTTTTTCAACAGGATGGAGACAAAGAGCGGAAAACATGAGTTATGCCAGCTAGCTACTATAACAAAGGTTTCTCTGTGGGGGTCATAAAAAAAATTGGACACGGTGCAATTATGTCCACAGGATACTGAATTTTATGCATTTTTACAGTTGAGCAGCAGCTTTGATTTACAGCTGCAGTTAGTTTTCTGCCCTGGCACATCATGCTAACCTGAGAAAACTACGGAGCATTTTCAATCTGTCCAAAATATACAATGCATCTGTATGAATTTAAGGCTTGTGACTCTTAGGGTCTTATAAGAATTTCAATCATGTACCACTCGTTGTACTTCTACCACATTAAAGTAATCTTTACCATAGACTAAGACATAACTAATACAATGTACAACTTCAAATGATGTGTCTATTCAAGGCAATACGTCTGGGTTGTACAGACATGCTATTTATACAGCTGTACAGTATCCTATGTCTGAGCCCACCCAGGACCCATACTTCACCACTGCGATGCCTAGAAATCACCCACAATAATCTTTTGCAGGGGGGGGGGGGGGGTGCCAGGGTGGGGAGCAGCCAGTCAGGGGCCTTCCTCCTGCCCACACCCCCTGGATTTAGCACCAAGGAACATGATCCCAGTTACGACCAGACATTGTGGGTGGTGTTTAACTCAAGCTCTTCAACAGAAAGTTATGGACTATAATTTTCTCTCGTCTTATTCTTCAACAGCTGCAATAAACGCAGGAGAACATATCAGAAATAAAAATCAATCTAAAGAAACTGATATCACCTCAGCAGAGAGACAACGCCCTGTCCTTAACTGTTATATGATACACTGACTGTGAGAAACACACCCATCCTCGTCCCATCATCTGGTCCCCCCTTCCTGAGCCAGGACTCACCAGCAAGTCTTTCTGTGCTGACACCTCTTGGTAAGAAGACAGAACTGTCCCAACAGTAAATGTTTCCTACCTTGGCCGTGTTGAATCAAAGCTTCCATGAAGTCTCTATTATAATTCATTTCCATCGTAGCTTGGGTGTTTCCTTGTTGATTACTCTGTCACTGTATCACAAAAGCAACACATAGGAATATGAGACAGTAAGTGGCTAACACTCCTCTCAGTGTGCTGCTGTCACTACTCCATTGAGGTTTGGTCCTTCTAAACGTTGGAGTTTACATTCACAGCAGGCTGGGCTAAGACGGACAGCACTTTGAAGGCCAGATTAAAGGTGGCAACTGCCACATGTTCTCATCTGGACTGCTTCTACTGCTTCGCCCTTCTTGCGGAGGCATACAGGCAGGAAAAGCTGAGTGTGGCTTAATTGGACTCACATTTCCCAGTCTCTGCTTAGTCATATATCAGCCCTGAGAGTGGAAAGTTCTCAGACAGGCTGCGTATCAAGGAAGCGTCTGCACCAGTCAATGCTTATAACGTTTAACATGGGGACAAGGCAGAAACACCGACCAGTCAATCACTATTTTATTCACACTGCCATCAGCACTTCATAAATAGTCATGTAGGGAATATTATATGTTGTGTAAGATGAAGATGAAGTAGTGTAGGTTCTTCATTGGGATATTTACATTGACTATGAACGATACAGTAGATCTAGAGTATTTACAGTGGAGTAGTTACTTTCCCAGCAGATGGCAGCAGTAACTCCATCATGTCTGGATGCACATAAGTCATCCCCCATTGGAAACACTCCTTCAGCAATGTGCAAACACCAGCAGAGCAGTGAGCACATGGACA
The DNA here is from genome assembly GCA_034670385.1 of Hoplostethus mediterraneus. Taxonomy (NCBI): domain Eukaryota; kingdom Metazoa; phylum Chordata; class Actinopteri; order Trachichthyiformes; family Trachichthyidae; genus Hoplostethus; species Hoplostethus mediterraneus. Next base: position 3,843,642 of record JAXDDW010000009.1, read on the forward strand.
TTGGGGGTATGGGCTCTTAAGTATCAGTATACAGCATCAATGCAGAGTGAAATCTTAGCAGCTTACAGTATCTGCAAATGTGTGCATGGATTTGATTCTGCAAAAGCTTTGAAAAATAGTCAACAAATTGCAATGGACTTTGTTGTGCAACACCGAGATCAAGCAGATTTTGAGTCACTGCCTATGAACAATATAAACTAAAATATATAGTTTAAGGGAGGAATACCTAGAAAATCTGGGAGTACATAACTAATATACCTTAAATACCCTTGGGACCTGTTGTCCTTGGACTGAATCTTTTAACTGATGAGTTGTTTTTTAGTACTATGCCTTCTGCAGCATGCTTTCTTTTTTTAAATCTTGCTATTTCTGGGGGATTGCTCATGTTGTGCTGCACTCATATACGTATGGTGTGTATGAGTGTCTTCTTCACATGAATTCAAATTGACAATTTCCATGTTACATCAAGATGTACCGACTACAGGACAGCAACAGGCTCACATTGTTAGGATATGTCAGTCATTACGTTTCCCTCTCATGTTATTCACACGTGTTTCCAGTGTATACTTTTATACTACTAATATGCTCTCTACCTGTTGTATATATATATAGTACAGTATAATAAAAATACAATTTGTCACACAGCACACCCAGCACACCACAAATATATATCAGCAGTTTTTGCCCTTACTACCTTGATAAAACCTGTCAGAGATAGTGGGACCTCATGCATGTACAATAGGACCAGTTACATAAGAGGGAAGTCGTTGCTTTCTGTTTGGTTTCCCCCTAAACGTCTCACCATCGAAACAGGAGGTAGGATAAGAAGAAAGCCTTTCTAAATATTTGCAAGCTTAGATAAAACAGAACAAACGTAAAGCATTACTGACCACGCCAAAGAGCAGATGCAAGGGAGTGAGGCTGAATGGTGCAGCTCAGCTCAGCTCAAACTGAAGCTTCATTCCTTGTTTGAACAGAAACAGCCTTAAAACACACTGGCTCACTGAATAACTGAGAAACCAAAGTAGCGTGCAATGCAATTTTAACCTGAAGTTCCAGTTAATTTGTATCTGTGGTTTCAGTTAGTTGCTCTGTGAAATTCAATGAGTGGGAAAGTAAGTGTGCATGATGAATACATGAGCCAAATGGGAATGTGTTTGTTATAAAACAATCTCCAGCCTTTTGCCAGTCCTCTGTACACATCTTGCATCATTTCAACACATGTAAACAATATTGGAAACACAAATAACAATTCACTGCATGCAAGATAAAATCAGATAACTAAGTGTTAAGTGAAATTTACATTTGATTTAAGCTTATGCTTAGTAAAGCCACAAGTCGGCATAATTCTTCATGCATCCTAAAAAATGACATGCAATTGGCAGTCTGGTTATTGTTTAGCTGTATGGAAAATGACAAGACCATTACTTGTATTTATTAGTAAATCAAATTATCCCAAACGTTCACAAACACAAACAGTGGCCATAGCAACGCCTGGATCGTCACTAAGGCAGGAAAAGACAAGAAGAAGGAGGAGGAGGAAGAAGAAGAGGAAGAACTAGAATGAGCTCAAACCTTCTAGGGAGTCAGGACCAGACCTTCTTGACCCCCCGCCTCCCCTCAGGGTCCTCTGTGAAGCCCCAGCCCCCCCAAGGCTGAGGCATCTTCAGGGCAGAGACTGGACACTTGGAAGGGACTACCGGGATGGGGCAGTCCTCCTCCAAGGCTGCACACCGAGAGATATCTTTGGCAGGAGTGGCTTCCCTCATTGATGTAACCACTTTCTGGGTAATGTCGACATTGGGGAAATCACCAGCAGCAGTATCGTGGTCCGCCATTGTTTCCTCTGTCAGGTCTGTGAAGTCGTCTGTAACTGGGGTTGGAGGGGTCGGTAAGTCAAACTGAGAATCTGACTCAAGGGTCTTAGATTTGATCATCGGGATGGAGGCCTCAATCTTGAGCTGCTTGGGGTCTTTTGAGAGTTCAATCTCAACATCATATTGCACCTCTTCAGCAGGATCTTCAGGGGTTTCCTTGACAACCACCATGTCCGCGATGATCACTTCCTCAAGAGCATCCTCTTCCTCTTCCTCTTCAACAGGTTCCTCTACCAAAGGAACTGATTGGGCATCCTCCTTCACATGTTCAAGCTCAGTGACTACCTCTTCCATTACCTCAGCAGGTTCCTCCAAAACTAACTTCAGCGCATCTTCTTCCTTCACATGTGGGATCAATTCTTCTGTGGGCTCCTCAGTTAGAGCCTCTTCCACTTCCACGACTATCTCCACTATAGGCCCAGACTCAACAGCTGCAGGTGGCTTAGCAGCAACCTTCCCAACAACTTCCTGCACTGGGGTACTGGGAGCTGACTCCACTGCAGGAGTGAATGCTGGTTCAATGACCTCCTGAGCCACTGGCATCTCTTTGGGGATCTCTGGTACAAGTGGAGCAGCAATAGGGACTGAAGGAGTTGGTAGCTTGGCCTCCTTGACTGGGACAGGGCATCTGCCAGCTCCATCCTCAGGGGGGAGATAGGAGGTCCCAAAACCTCTTCTCTGGCCCTCCCCAGCTACTCGGTCCTCTCCCCTGTGGAAACCCTGGCCTCCTCTGAAGAAGGTCTGGGTCTGAACCTGCCCGGCTGTGCCATGAGGTTGGTAGGAGCCTCTGAAATTGATCAAGGGCCTGTCAGATTGTCCCACCTCTTCTTCATATCTCCTGTAACGATAACTCTGGCGGTCCATCGTGGCCTCCTGGCTCTCTCCTCCATCTTTGGGTTTCGGGACATAAGATGTGGGGCCTTCCACAGTCTGGACTCGAGCAGCAAGGGTGGATGTGGGACGATGCATGCGCTGCAGAGTGGCAGGCACAATCTCCAGAGGAAGGTGTAGGTAGTTACGCAGGTACACAATGCCCTCGTTGGTAAGATAATAATAGACATGTCTCCAAGCAAAGGTCTCCCTGACATAGCCCTTGGATTTGAGCAAATTCATGGCACGGTATACCTTCAGGTTCGCAACCCCCCGGAGGTCAGGGTGCATGAACTGTGGACGCTTGTCCTTCTTGGCCACCATGACGCCATCCCGGAAGAGGAGCTCGTAGATGGCCCTCAGGTCTGCTAAAGGCATTACCATCCCAGCCACCATTTTGACTTCTTTAGTTTTCTTTTAGCTCTTGAACAGCTTATGAAAACAAAAAGCAATGTTGTCACTCTCTGATATACTATAGGGTTTTTCTTCTTGAAATATTTCTGCCTACTGTTACATTGCAGTATCAATATATTCCTAAGCAGTACCATCACACAAACAGCACCTGTCAATCTGAATCAATTTACTGGTAACTAAGAAGGTATTTATCTACCAAATCGTCTGCGTCAACATGGAGAAAGAGCAATGCCCACAACCCCTCCTACCTTTCTCAGTCTCTGGTAGAAGGAGAAGCAGCCTGGGCGAGAGGCGAAAGGGAAGAGAGGGGGAGCATCCAAGGGGGTGTGCACCCGGGATGCAAAGAAAGCAAAAGAAAGTAGGAGAGGCAAGCAAGAGCGGTAGGAGTGACACACCTCCTCCTCAGCACCAGAGCACACGAGTTTGTACACTGTGTACACTGTACCCCCAACACATTAACTAACCACACATACTGTATTATAAGATATATTGAGCTGTGTAATAACAGCAGCATACATCCACTCGTCCACAGCTCACAGTAGGGGTAGTGGGTGAGTGACACTTGAACATGCACTCCCATTCTCATTCATTCTCATTGTAGTTATGGATTAGTCTCCAAAAAAAAGACACCACTGTTCAGCCAGCAGCAAACATGAATGAAATTGATCTGATTAGGAGTCGTTATGAGCGAACGCATTAAACACAGTCAGCTGTCCTCAGCCATTGGAGCTGTGGGTCTCCAATATGGCCACCACAGAGCATGTCGCCTGAAAGCCCTCTATAGAACTAGCATCCATTCATGAACTGGTGCTGCTGACACCGTTACATACCGTACAACACATGTTGAGACCCAACAGCCCACCATTACCGGGTAGTCAACATGACAAAGACTCGCAGACCCACATCAGGACTAAAGGCATTAAAAGGTCACATGGAACAGCCAAGTATGAAAACCTTTTGTCAATGATAAGGTCAATGATGATGGTGACTGTTAGCATTGGACACATACACCAGATAGTTCTTCATATAGGATGCCATGGTTCATGATTTTGTGCAAAGCTCTCCACCTTTGCACAATTTGGCAAGACAAATGAGTTTTGTCCCCAAAATGAGATATCCACTGTTTGATTTCTTAAAGATTAAAAAGTTTTAAAACCATTTTAAAACAATTATGATTCTTTCAAAAACAACAGTAGGTAATTTATAAGCTCTGGGTTGACAAACTGATAACACCACTGGACTGGACCCTCTATATTTTGGCAATATTAAATGATCAGATTTCAGGTCAAGATTTTAAAAAACTCTTTGTATATCAACTGTTCAAATCTACATCACTCACCCCTTGTAGATTTTCAGAGGAAAAAGATCAACGTGACAAAGGAAGCAGGTCTGGTACTGCGTGGTCTGTATTCCAAACCCGGTCTAGTAATACCTGACAGAGGGACTGAAATAATCCAGACATTACACACGGCTTCTTGGCACGCCGCTGAGAAAGTTGTCCACACAAATTAGCTTGATGATGGATGTTCAGGGTGATGGCTTTTCATCATGTGCAGTGTGCTGCATGGCTAATACGCTAATATACTGTAACTCATATTCAACCAAATGAAGAATGCTGCCAGTATCAGGCTGTACACATGAAATAATGAGTTTTATTTCTTACTGAGAAGGTGATTGGTGATTGGTTACTGAAGGTGATTGGTTGGGGAGCATCTGACAGGGCAATAACAAGTCTCAGGATATCGTCAAGGAGACAGAAGAGAAAGGAGAGAGAGAGAGAGAGCGAGAGAGAGAGAGAGAGAGAGAGATCCTATCTATACTGTTTAATGACCATTGACCTGTCACAATACTCTACTCACTCTGCCTCCTTCTTCCTTCCCTTCTCACTCATAATACTACTACTATACTACTATACTACTTTACTGTAGAGACGTGAAGCTGGGATTTATACAACTGACCTACAATAGTAAAATATAATCACATGCTCATCCATGATGCTTGCACCAGCAGAGCAGCCAGTGTAAAACACACTTGTTGTTAATAAATTCTCCAGCAGCATGCGGTGTAGTAGTATTTAGTATGTAGTAGTATTACTTGATTGATCCCAAAATGGGAAATTCCTTTTTTAGTGAAACAAATAAAATACAGAACAAAACACAGTCAGGACACAGTGTGGCTTGATCTAGCGTGTACTCTCAGGACTGTAGTGTCCCAGTTCCAGTCTGTGGTCCAACACCGACCCACATTGTGACCCATATCAGCGGGCCTGAAGCCAGACCTCTCAGTGGTTCACACTTAAGGCTTGTGGGTAATGACCCAGCCATCTGGAAGACATACAGGACGATTTCATAACAGCTTCCTGAAAGCTTCCTGAATCTCTTGTTTCATTCCAAAATGAAATCAACCATGTGAAAAAGGTGACGGCTGCTTTAATAAAAATGAAAAATACATTTATGGCACCTCCTTAAGACTAGACTGTAACTTTAGTCTCTGTTTAACACTAACACAGATTGGACCCTGTATTTTAGAGATATTTAATGATAGATAAATGGATTTTTAGAGTTTTGGAAATGAAAATGAAGCAGAAATACACATTAGTCCATCATGCACTATGAAATTAGACGGCAGAGAACTAAAATATCATGTGTATCATGTTAAGTCTTGCCAGTCTTTGATTGCTCTCTCTGTCTAACTGACAATACACAGTTTACTCCAGTACGTCATCAACATTGCGCCCATTGTTGAGATTTGCAACAGATACTCAACAGTACATACTGAGAAAGCTGGCGTACAATCGACTCCCTGTTTGCAGAACCAGGTTGAGTGTGTCTAGAGGAGGGGATGATGGGAGTTGACTGATAAACAGAAAGTTCTACTGATAGGTGACAGAGACGACGCACAACCCCGGTGTAACAGACAGAAGAGGGCCGGGGGGGGAAAACAACCATCCGTACAACACGACACACAGGACGGACAGAGTGTTTGACTGGCCTGTAAATGGAAAAATGTCATTTTAAAGAAAAGCAAGGATACGGTTAAATGAACGAGAGAGCTCTGTTTATCCTCTCTGTATGTCAGTTTAACTGCATTTGACAAAACCACTATTTCTTTTCATGTCACAAAGTTCTCGTATTTATTTTAATCTATAAAAACAAAAGCTGAAGGTCAACCAGCGAGAGTACTGACAAGGCCATGATCCCTGGTCTGCCTCCTCTCCCTCCACAGTCACAGCTCACTTACCCAACTAGCGAGCTCTGCAAACCCAAATGGAAAAAGGCATAAAGTCATTTCTATTCCTTCAGAAAGAGGACAATTGTGTCTTGTGTTTAAGGCTCTGTTACCCAACCTCCTCTGAGACTGATCCGGGCTGGAGAGCAAGGCCAGCTGCCAGTCTCAGGGGCTAAACATACAAACAGCAAAATGGAAAATGTTTGATTTTTTTTCCCCCCATTTGCCTTTAAGGTAAGCTGGTAGAATTGTGCCCTCCTCCGACAACTGCAGTGTGTAACTATCATCCCGTTTTCACCTTGTGACAACACAGGCGTCTAGAGTAGGGCAGAGCACAACCTGCAGTGCCCTCTGCAGATTACCGATGGGAACATGGTTTAAAGCGATCAGAGCCTCAGGCAGCAGCAGCTAGCACCTCATAAATAACGCAGAGGTTTCACATTTTGGGAGAACACTTCAAGCAATCACCATTTAAATAATTTATCCATTGCAACCCTTTCATAATCTCCCCATAATGAAAATCACTTTCAGCCTGATTGCGCGTCACAAACATCCTGGCTGTCGAAACAGTGAATGTGAAACAGATGGGAGCAGTTCATCATCAGTAATCACTGGTAACGGCACGCAGAAGACACATTCAGCTCGGTAAGTTAGCTAATAGAAATGTAGGGCTCTAGCAAGGTCCGGGTCAAGTGGTATTAACAAATTATTCTTAGTGTTAGTTTGTTTAATCGACTTGGAGCGCCCCATGGGTGGGGTTTGCCACATCGGACAGAACAATGTGTGGCAAAACGTTAAGACAATCAAAGGAAAGGGTTTGAAAGTCAGTTTGGTATCCTTTTCTTGTGATTGTTACTCAACGCTGTCCTGGATTGCCCTAAACGCAGAAAGCCCCACCCATCTGGAGCTCAGAGAGGTTGAAAGCAATCACTGTAAATAGTTTCTGCCCAGGACTGGATACCAGTCGAACGGCGTGCTGCCAGATCTTTGATATATTGATAGCCTGTCATGACCTTTAATATCTGAAATGAAAAAACAAACGGTGAGTGATGTTATCTGTGGGAGCGAATCATGAAAACAACACTGAAATCCTCCCTTTGTAGCTGGAACAGATAAGTAAAGACCTGATATATGGCACTGCAGTTGAAATTCCTCACGCAGCTGAAGAGAGCAAATAGTTTACAGTCTTAGAATTTAGAGGCATTTTGAGTCAGGCCTGTGTTGAGTTGGTTTGCTGGATGTCGAGACTACATCTCCATGTGCTCCCCATTACCTGCCCTGCGGCTCCAAACCCATCAGAACAGCAGCAACAACAGATCTCTGTCTGGTTACCGATCCCAGATGGAGCACAACGTCAAACATGGACCGGCTTCAGCTCACAGCTTTGGCCTTTAATACAGTAGAACAGACCGTAGACAGAACACAGGCCACAGCACGGTAACAACATGAAGGGCCATCAATGCCTAGAGAGGAGGACTTGTGATCAGACCACTGGGTGGGCTACCGAACACAGAAGGCTGCTACCGACGTGCCCTTGAGCATGGCGCTTGACTCCCAAGGATTTCTGGGGAAAAAAGCAAGCAAAACAGTTGATTTCTAACTGGTTTACTGAGGGCCTCTTCATCCCTGATGGAGCACATGTCAGATCAAAGCTAATCGCCCTGGTTGGTGGCAGTGAGCTGGAGGGTGGAGACGGTACAAAGGTGACACCGGCTCTTTTAAAAAGAACCCATTCAACTCCTCTGGCAAACGAGATGCTCCCAGCAGTCCAAATCTGACTTTATAGAGAGCAGCTCAAGATGCATGGTCGTCTTCCAGGTCGTTAAATGCAACTCTGCATTTTGACATTTGGAAATGGAGCAGTGGGGAAAACGCTGGAAGGGATGTACTCACATACACAATACATAGACCAATACACAATACATGAACACACACCCAGTGACACACCCTCTGTTCCTTATGCCACTCTACTGGTAACCATATGATTCACATGGATATGTATCAACGGCTTTAACTTCCTCTTTCACTTCTGCATCCTCTCTGCTCTCATGTTTGAATTCAAAGATCCTACTGATTCAACACGCTGTATTTTCCCCCAAGGCTGGCGTTCTGCTGATTCATCGATGTGTATGTACATGCATCGATGTGCATTGTCCCGGGGCGTCTGTGAAGCTGAGCGACTCAACAACAAATACAACGTTTTTGAGCCGGAAGGCCTCGGCCCACGCCCTTGTGACAGCAGGAATCTGCCCTTTCTGAGGCGCCCTTGAGCAAGACGCTGGATCCAAATCAACAAGTGAAAAGAGAATTTCAGCATATTAATACGCAAATAGTCCTTCAGTCTATATTTTATTTAGCGGTATTGGTAAGAGAAATAAAACCTTCAACAGGATGTCCCGCATGACAAAACAGAGTGGCATGAACCAGCTGGACAGAAACAGTTTCAGCTGGTAACACACAAGCCATTTATAAATGTTGTTCAATACAAAGGCGATGGAATATGAGCTGTCCACGGAGCAGCTGAGCCAAAATGGCGGACCGCGTGAGCTGCTAATGGACGCCGTACTGTACCACATAAGTTCTGCAAAACCAAAGCAAAAAGCAAGAGGGGCTCAGAGAAACTCATCGAGCATTTATACTGTAAAGGCTGCTCAGTGCAAAGGTGGGCTAAAACCACCGGGCTAAAATGTCTGACTGGGGAAACAGCTAATGGAGGGCTGAAGGTTGTCCCGCCTCCCACAGCGCCTGTCAGTCATCAGAAGGATGCCCCACACAGCAGAGCAGAGTGGGACAGACTGACCGCAAAACGATAACACAGTTTATATCTGATCACAAGAGCATCGTGTGATATTAAGAGGAAACACGCCATAGCAACAGAAGAGGAGGACATCTGAGAGTGTGTGTGTGTGTGTGTGTGTGTGTGTGTGTGTGTGTGTGTGTGTCAGTGACTGGCCACTGCAGTGAGTCATCAGAAAATCCCTGAACGGGCGTGGTCGGCCAGGAATGCTCCGTAACCTTGGTAACGTGACGCACCCACAGAAATATGAGTAAATACGGTACGAGGCCAGAGCGGTGGTCAGATGCGATGTTGTCGCTACCGGCAACAGGGAAAACAAATCTCTTCCTCAAGGCTGTCGTTGGCTCGTCGTCACGCCAACCCCCTAAACGACCATCTAAGTGCTTCGGACGATGAAGCGCCGGGGGAACTGACGCAGGATGTGGCCGGGCTGGCTTCCTCACCATCACGGGGAGGGGAGCTTTTATTTTCTTATTCTATTTTAACTTTCTCAGCTGTGGTCAGGGAAACTTTCTCAACGGCTTTTTCTGTCTGTTGCTTCCTGATGATTTGATACTGGCGCCCCCCCCACCCCCCCCCATGCCACGGCCACAGGAGGCCATGTGACGCTGACAAATCAGCCATCAAGTTACTGCAACCATCCTCACTCTCACTCGTTCCCCTCCTGGACACAACCACAGCCACCTTGAGCTCAAATCTGACAAACACACTCATGCGCATTTTAGGTTTGAGCCCAAGAGAGAGAGAAAAGCACTACATATTGAAAAGAGACGCCAAATGTTTGTTCATGTGGCTGAAACCTTTGTGTAAGCGAGAGTCTAACCTGAGATACCTTTTCCTCCACGAATTCCTCTCTTTGTCGGGGGAATCTGTTCACGGCTCATTAAAAACACACACATTTTCTCAGGCTTCGTATCGAACGCCCATCTCTCTTCACGGGCACTAAATAACCCAATAACAGTCAGAGGAAGAAAAAAAAATCGTCTTGCAGGACAAAAGAGGATTTAGACCGGTGGATGAGCACAAACAGAACTAAGAAACAATTTGGCAAGGCGGTCGACAACTAGATGAGTTACAGCCCTGTTTGCTCCAGGAGAAACTATGCAGCCTGGTTGTGGGCATGATGTGTGCGGGGTCGTATATAACAGCTTGCCCTCCTAGTAAACCCCGGCCTTGACAGTGTGAAAGGGCTGCTTTAAAATAAACCCTTTCACTGAGTACTCCTGTTTGTACCCCAGTCCACATTCCCCCACCCCCCTCCTCCCCTGTTGCACATCACCACCGAGACTTCACACCGCTATGCTGGAGGAGATCGGCAAGGAAGGGGTCCTCCTGGGATCTTTTCGTACGGCGTGGGGCGCCTCCCTGGCTGATGTGCATGCGGTGAAAGCTTGGCAAACCAAACAGCCCCTGCAGCTTTTATAACAGCCGTCTCTTGCCAGGCGGGCGCTGGAAATGATGAGGACGAGGGCTTTATAACTTACAATTACCGACAGAGCCGAACGTCGGCGGGAGGAATGCGAAAAAAACAAAACGTAAAGAGGGTACGACTTTGACGCATTGGTTACATAAAGAAAACAGTGTGTGGATATGTAGCTTGAGATGGTGAAAGAGAGACTGTCGAGCTGCAAGGTAGATCTGATTGATTTACAGCTAAGCGTGTCGGAGCAAGAGCTTGTAAAACACAATGACAAACAACCTACAACCTATATACATCACGACACCAAGCAGCACGGGCTCGCCGGTCATTATTGGTACTAGAGGTTAACCTCAAACGAGACGGGTATGTCATCCTGCTGCCAGACGGCGTGGCGTCAGAGTGACACAATAATATCAGACACAAACCAGATAAGAAGAGAGAGAGAGAGAGAAGTCCAAACGTCATACGTCACGTTCAGCTCACCCTCTCGGTGTTACCGGTCATCCTCTACCTGCCCTCCGACCGGCTGGCAGCCTCGCCACAGCTCACACACACACACACACACACACACAGACAAAAGGCAGCAACGGACACTTACCTAAAAGGAGAAACACAAGATAAAGACAAAAACACAGTTAGACAAGATGACAATATGAAACCATCTCTTGCAAATTCATGGACAGTAAAAATGGATTTTGGAGTGGAACGTATCAAAAGCTGGCGTGGCGTTGATACAGTGGTTTTAAGTGGTTTTAAGTTTTCCAAAACACAGATATTTCCCTTCAAGTTTTATTGTGAAAGTGTGTTAAGTGTTAATGCATGTGGAGAAAACGTGTAAGACATTGACGCAGACGAATGTGAAAAGCGTAGCACCGTTTGGGGAAGGACTTAGCGAAATAGAAAAATAAACCTCAACATGGCAGGGCCAGTGGAAAGCAGCTCTCTTTATAGCACTTAACTACGCGCATGCCATCTCATTAGGGCTCAAGCATTTTTGTGGATGTCTGCTTTGGGCCAAGAGTAACCTCGGTTTTGAGATCAGCCTAACACCGCCACCTTCTGGCCGTTGCAGGTAAAGTTCAAAGAGAGGCTCAGCTGCTCCCGATGTCTTCAAACAGTCACCTGGTTTGAATTCTCCTACGACGTTTCCTTGACAAAACAAAGCAAGAGGAAGGCAATCACGTCCCGTGGAGAGGAGGATTAGAGGAAGGAGCGGATGGTTGCAGAGGAAGCGTTGAATTATGGAGGCCGCTGCCCTTCTGAATTACAGGAAAAGCCGAGGTTAACGAGGTTACGTAATTACATCAAGTAGGTTAGGAACTGGGATTGTGACCAGATGTATCAGCCAGCATGACTGACAGCGCAGATAGGATTAGGACTGACTACCACTGACGGATACAGACTCAAAGCCACATTGACTCTTGAGCTGGATTATACACCTTCAATACTCTTAATTATGAAGGGAATTCAATTAGCGAGCCTGGCTTGCTAGAATCCATGTCCAATTATTGTCACACTAGAAGACATTAATAAGAATTTAAAGGGGAACTCCACCTGCAAATATAAGAGTGCATAGTTGTGATTCTCAGACAATCCAATCGAGATTTGATCAATTAAAACGTGTCAATAGCATGGAGTATAAAGACTGGAGCGGCATCATGGGTAATTCACTGGGAAAGATGGTTTTGAGTGCTGTTGCCCTTTAAAAGATACAAGATATCTCATCATATTTTCAAAAAACACGTCAGCGATTGGCCCAATTGCTCAAGTAGGTCTCGCATTACTCACGCTCAAACCCTTGCCGTTACCCACAATGCACTTCGGCTATTTCCCACCATGTGTGACATCCAAGTTAATGGTTCCACCGGATAGCCATAGATATCCCTCACACTGCACTCCGGGGCTCGGAGGGGGCTGAGGGGGTAACTACAGGAGGGATTCACTGAGGGGTTGGTTATTTTTAGAGTTTGGTCACTAAAATGATAAACTGCATCACTAGATTTAGTCTGAACACGCTCCCAATACTAAGGCACTGATTGGATCGACATAAAAATGAGACTGACTTTTGAGAAGAACAATTCAAAACACAATCAAAGAAAATAGTTGTCTTTTTGAGATCTGGTCAAAATGTGGGTCTGGAGAGCGTTACACCCAATACTCCTGTCTCATCTGGGCCCTATGAAGTTTCTACCACTGTCCAGTTTGAACAGGTTCTCCCAGAGCCATGTCCTTTACACACTGTGACTCTAGGCATCCCGCCTGGAGGGACCGGGGCCCCTGGAGAGAAACAGGTGAGGAATCTGAATCACGGTCATCCAGCGATCCCTCCAGCTCAAATAGCCGCTGAAGCATCCGTGAGCTACCGAAGACCCGTGAAGCGACACACCACATCAAACTCAGTGAACGGGTGAACTGAGGTGACGTGGCGCGGTGCAGAAATGTGACAATTAAACATTTTATTGAGATGTGTTTGCAGTCTCTCTCTCGCTCTCTCTCTCTCTCCCTCACACACACACACACACACACTGAGCTCAGAGCTTGTGTTTTGCGGACTGCCATCTATTTATCCCTTGCATTGTCCTCACGTCTCGTTTTAATGCTGGGACATTCTTGGCAAGCGAAAAGTGCAGCAGTGGAGAAAAAGCAAAAAGCGCTGATCTGATCTGATACCCCGGGGCCGGGCCGGACGGTGATCTGAACGGTGATCTGCTAGTTCAAGCAGAGCATGGCTGCAGATACACATGGGGAGGCGGGGCTAAGTGGGGAAAAGGGAAAGAAATGCTAGCGGGACACACACTTGCAGATTCCCACCTGAACCAAGCTCTTCAGTTAGCAACCTGACCCTGACACCATGCTATCATAATAATAATATCATAAAGGTATTAAATACACAATAAATACCCCAGAGCAGATTAATTCATTAATAAATAAATTAATGTATTCCACTGAAACTGATGCTATCACTCACAACTTCAACACAACGACTTCATGCTCATCATCGACGTTGTAAAGCACTTCCTGTCTGCACCTCTGGGCTCGTTGCCTCAGGACTAGAAGCCTAGAAAGAGACAGCTGACCAGCGGCAGAGCTTATGGGCAATATGCTTTCAGCTGTTGCCTCTCCAGCATCGTGTATACCTAGTGTTGATACAGCCGAAACAATGAGCCTGAGCCTGAACACCTGTTACTACTGTTGTAGCCGTGGAAAAAGGAGATACAGGGTCAACCCGAGATATAAAGACTGGTACATCACCAAACACACAATTACATCATCCCCCTGATATACCAGGCTTGTTTTTGTACAATGGGGATAAAGTGAGCAACGAGGTTTTAACTCTGGCAACCTGATATTTGGGGGATCAGAGAGGAAACTGATTGGCAACATAACTGTGTATTACTGTCTGTTGAACCTGCCAGGTGTTGGGGAGTGGCTCTGTGCTCTGGCTCCTGCCCTGAACCCTCTTTAACTTGATATCTGTGGCTTTGGGATCTGTGGCGGTTCAAAAGTTATGTTCATTTCACCGGCACGTAACCTTCAGAGACACGCCGGTGAGGGCTGGGCGGCTGGACGGCGACCCTGGAGGACGAGGGCTGTTGTTCAAACACACAAGAGCTGCTGGCAGACACAATCTATGGTAGGGGCCACAGAAAACGACCAAGGGTTAAGAGGCTCCGCAGGCTGGTAGATTAGCTCATTGTTAATGCACGAAAGAACGAAAGAAATACTTTAATTTTTTCACACAAAGGGTCTTATCCACTTACAACAAATATCTAATCTCCTCTGGATTATTGAAAGACCTCTATGTAGGTCAAGACTCAGAGAGGAACACCATGCCTCGGCCCGGTTCGTACTGAGATGACACCTCACCAACGCCAAGCATCTCAACGCTGTTACAAAACATACAGCAGATCACCAACGGGGTCTTGTGTAAAAGAGACGATTCTGTCCAGGACTGAAAGACAATAGCTGACAGTAACAGGACAACGGGACCGATGGGTGTTGAGGTGGTGAGGACATGCTTACAAATGAAGTGAGCCTGGCTGAGTAAGCAGCAGTGGCAGAGATATATGAAGTAAGTCCATTGGGAGCGTCCAGCGAGGCGAGGGAGCTTTTTGTCCTCCTGAACACTGGGGGGAAAACATTTCTCGGCCTGGCCAAGTGCGTAGGACTCCTTCAGATCCCTCTCCAGGAGCATTTAAACGCCTCTTGCCGTCTGGAAAGCTGCTCCAAAGCGTTGCCACATTTCAACTGGGGCCAAAATACCTCAAGACAGGCCCAGCTCCACACAGGGGAGCTTTTAAAAGAAAGCCTCTTTCCACCAGCCTGGCGGGGCAGCCTGTCTTCAAAATGGAGGCTTCTGTCCATGTACATGTCAGTCAGGCTGGAATAAATCCTTCTCTTAGTGGAGATGTAGATAAAGAACGTTGATGGCAGGCTATGGGGGAAGAATCCTGTCTAGGGACAAATGGGAAGAGAGGAGTAATGCTTGAAGACATGAAGAAGTCCACATTCAGACTAGGACACAAGAGCAGATTACCCATAACCCACAGAGCATCCAGAAGGCTGCACTATACTACTACTACTATAGTACTACTACTCAGCCTCAACATTTTTATTGAAAGAATAAATGAAATTCAGCTCTTCTGCTTTGCAAGTCATGCAATTATCCTAATCTGTAATGTCCTAGTGAGCAAATGTACTGAATCGTCAATATGTACTGAATGGTCAATATGTACTGAATCGTCAATATGCACTGAATCGTCAATATGTACTGAATCGTCAATATGTACTGAATAGTCAATATGCACTGTCATAGCAAGGATAAGTCACATAAAGTCACACTGTGGCTGGTTTGCGTCAAACTCAGTGGAAACCTGCATCCAAAAAGTGAAAGTGAGGATATTTAATATTCCACCTATTATTGGATCTCTTATTGTTTACAGTGAAGTACAGCAGTGGGACATGTGAGGTGGAAGTCGTAAACTTTACAGTGACGTAAACACCAAATGTAAGCAGACACAAAACCACGCTGCAACTTGACAAGCAGCAAAAAAAAACAAAAAAAAAAACACTAGATGTACGTTTCTTTCACAGCTGAAGGCATGCCGTGTTAACCACTGCTGTCCTGGGATCGGTCCCATCCCTGACTGACGGGCAGGGCTTACGCCGGGGGGGCCGTATCGCTGCTGTTACCGCGGCGATGCAGCAGCCGCTCTGCAGACCCCGGCGCAGACGCATTCAGTGTGCCGCATGCAGCAGCAGCAGCAGCAGCAGCAGCAGCCTCCCACAGCATCTCACCGCCGGTAAGTGCCCCATAAACACACCATCATGAGCACAGCTACCCCCGCTACCCCTCCAGCCGAGCCTCTGTGGTCACGCTTGGACACAAAAGGCAACAAAAGCTTTTCATTCCTTTTATCCACAAAGCCAGGCAGAGAAAGGGGGACAACAGAGGATTAGCATTCCTCCATTTAACCCAACAGCGCTGAACGCTTTGAAACGAAACTTTTTTTTTTTAGCATCCACACGATGAGGTACTCCAGCAAGGGATTGTGGGAAAACAAGGCGGTCCCGAAAGTGCAGGGATGCTAACAGTCTGAGGAAGGAAAAGCTAAAAACAAACAAAAAAAAAGAAGCAGGAGAGGCGAGAGGAGAGGAGAGAGGAGTACCTTTGAGAGAGGTGATCTCATGCTGGATGGACCTTGCGGTGTCCATGCTCTCGCCCTCCCTGCTCCCGTCCCCGAGGCTGGTCGAGGCTGAGCGCTGAAACCTCACGCTGCTGAAACCTCACGCTGCTGAAACCTCACGCTGCTGGATGGAAGTTGCTCTCCACTAACAGCAGGCTGTGTCTTTTCCTTCCCCTCTCTCCCTGCTGAGCTGCTGCTGCTACAGTAGTTGGCAGCTTAGTGTTTTTGTTCTCCCCCTCTCTCTCTCTCTCACTCTCTCTCTCTCTCCCTTGCACACAATCCCTGTCAGCAGAGAAAATTGTGAAAGGAAGAAGCACACCTCCCTCCCTCCCTTCCCTCTCCCCCCTTTCCCCTACCCCTCCCTGATGTTGTTGTCCCATCTCATCCTCTTGGTGTTTCACAGGGAGGTGCCTTAACCAATAACAGTCAAGCTCAGCCATCACATCACAGTGTGTTGGCTCCAACCAGCCAATGCAGGTGGTGTAAAGTGATGACATGTGTTCTGAGTGACAGATGGGGGGGGGGGGGGGGGGGGCACTGGCACAACCTTCGAAATTCAAAAAGTAAAAGTATTGAATTAAATGCTATTACATGAACTTGAGAAAAGTAAAAGCATGTTTATTTTGATGCAGCACATCAAGGATATAATAACAGGGTTGACTGCTTGACAACACTGAAAATAAACCATTTCATTGAACTTAACACATGGCTTGTGTGTAAAACAATTTTTAATTAACAGTATTAATTCAAGCAAATCCATTTACAATCCAGATAAATTAGGAAATTTCCTTTGAAATGTGTTGGAGTAAAAGTATAAAGTCCCCTAAAATGAAAATACACAAGTAAAGTCCCTCAAGACAGTACTTCAGTAAACTCCACAACCTCTGGCAAACGTTCATGTCGTGGTTTGTTCTTCCCCACCGGTATGACCCCCCCCCCCCACAAGTGACTCAGCATTATCCTCCTCCAATGCTCGACCAGTAGATTAGTGGAGCCTCCATTTTTCATGGAAGTGCTGCAGAGGAGCAGCGAGACCTTGGAGGGACTTTGGATGACACAGCACTTTTTAAAGGGCTTCAAACCTTGCAATCAAAACCAAATTAAACTCAACTAACTTTCTGAAGATGAAACACCATCAATAATAATTAAATTATTATTATTAAAAAATTAAATAATTAAAGCTGCACTACAGGCAAGATTTACCGATAGAAACGTACACTCGTCTTAAGAGCCGAAATCACAAAGTCACAAAGACGCTGTAGAATCACGATATTTACCACATGAAAGTCTGGTGTTGGGTATGGACACTTGAATCCACCACTGCATTGCAGCGCTGTTACGATGAGGTTTTTCATGGATGGGAACAAGAGCACACTGAGGATCCAGGATCAGCACAAAACCACTCCCTGGCTCTGACCTGGCCTCGCTTGGCGTCCAGACCGGATCGCTCCTGTCGTCAAGCCATGAAGATACTGGACAACATGGCTGCACAATTACACCTAAAATGATTTAGCTAGGTTTGTGATCTCAGTGAGTTTGAGGGAAATTATTAGGTTTCCCTCAAGGTTACACTCGGGTTACACTCGGGCCTCAAATTCACACAGGTTCCAGTCTCAGAGTGGATGGGTGTTGGTGGCCAAAGCCACTTAATGTAGAGGGTTGTTGTTTAAGGACGTATCATCCTAATGAAGTGTTCACTGGCCAGACCACTTACAAGCTTTTAAAAAGCGTGTGCTGCAATTCAATGAAGAGGGTTTCACTTCTCAGGATTGGAAGCTGAATGTGCTTTGACAGCTGCTACTTATTGTAATGACTCAATGTCTGCAAACAAACTAAATCAGAATCAGGTTTAGTGCCAAGTATGTTTTCGCATACAAGGAGTTTAGGAAAGGAAAGTACTGTAAAAGGCAAAGAATACAATAGAAAATAGAAAATGTCACACTAAAATACATGAAATGATATTAGAAGAGATAAGAAAAATAATAATAACAATAAAATAAAAAGAATATGTGACTTATATGTGTGCAAAAGTTCACAATATGTGATTTAAATAAAGTGCATTGTACAAAATACAGTCCAAAATCATCCAAATATACCTCAAATCCTTCTAATAAAACTTGGAATGTCACCATGTCCTGAAAACAAGGATTCCTTGTTTGAGGCAATTCAACAGATGAAACATACATCACATTTCATTCTCATTAATGGAGGAAATCAAAATCCCTTCAACTCCAAACAAGGAAGTGACAGTGAAAGAGAGAATTCAGAGGAACAAACTGACTCCTGTAGCATGCTGTGTGGGTTTCACCACAGTAAACACAGTCTAATCATGATCCTACCATCTTAGGGGTGGTGACTTGTTGTAACTTTACATGTGCCACCTGGTTGGGAGTCCAGCTGACTTCAACAGCATCTCTGACCTCTTGCACATTCCCGTGAGCATTGCCACTTTTCATTTCACTACATGTATGTGTATGTGACAAATAAAGTTCTTGACTCTTCTTGACTTGACTTGACTCTTGACCTGGTACTCTTTCACACACTGACCCTTCACCCTGTATTTCTGTCCAAACACACAACCAGTGGGTCAAATGTGGGAAAAAAGGGACGCTAGGATGTTCCACCAACGTACAGCATCCTCATGTTGACACACACCGCCATGGCTGTGCTACATCAACACTACAAGATTCAGAAAGACCCCGTTGACTCCGTTTCCGATCAATACACAATCAATGAATGCTTGCCAAGCTGAAGGCATTGCACAGATCCTGTTGCAGCCAGCTGCAGCAGCGGAGGAATAAAAAGTAACTGGGTGTGGGAGGTGAGCACTTAATGCGATGCTGAGAGGAGAAAGGTCAGGAATTGATTTCTGGCGGACGGTGGGTTGGACAGATGGTGGGATGGCAACGCTAAAAATGGTGATCAGATGTTACTAGAAGGGTGAAGCACTTCGGCAACAGACCGGCAAACACAATGTTCCTTTGTGATTAAAGCAGTAATGCTCACTGGCTCGTCCTTGGGCATTAAGATTGCCCAACAAGTTACCCTGTGTATTGATGCCTCTAGCAACAAGGCAACAGTAAGCATGCCGTCCCCCACAAATGATGCAACCTCTGGGCCAATCAGGAACAAGTATGTCACCTTGTCTTGACGTGTAACTGCAGCACCCCCCCTTTGGGCCAATCAGTGTAATTGTGAAAAAGCAGGGATGCAGCGGTGAGATGCATCATTTCCCCAAGTTCAGTCGAAGCCCGATCAGTGGTGTTTAGATACCTTGCATGACACATGGATAAACAAACTAAGACACGGTGTAGCGCCCCACATGGGACAAACAGTGGCACAAGGGGGGTGAGATGCATCATTCTCCCAAGTTTCATCAAATCAAATGAGACAATCAGATGAATTTAACAAACAAACGAATGAATGAATGAAACTACAGCTGAGATTCCATCTTGATGAGGTTACAGCAGGGTGTAAACCTCAAATCTAATGTGGCATTGAGGCCCTAAAATACCCAAATGATCATACACCAAATCCTCATACACTGTAGGAGTCAGGATTCTTTCATTCACTGTAGAAAATCATAGACAGACATGAGAATGAATGAATGCTTCCTTGAGTGGAGAAGGAGCAGAAAGGCAGACTGAAAAGGTATTAACAATTTACAAATACTCAAACTCAATATCCATCAAAAGAGCTGATTGTGTGCATGACCAGGAAGCTGTAAATCACAAACGCAGGAACACTTTTGAACTACCACAATTATCAAACAAGACGACTAAGATGTGATTGTGTAACAGAACATTTTAGGACTCCAATCCCAAATCCAGTGCCTCCGTCTCAGGCCGGTGCTTAGTCAAGGGGGTACGGTGTGCCAAGGCCGAAGACAAATGTCTGGAAGTACTGCCGAGTCAGCACTGCAGAAGAGCTGTGGTGGAGCACGGGGCTTCCCAGCAGCCCCTCTGGTGATGACAGGACCGATGCACCAACTGGCAGGACACACCTGAAACACCATCTCCACCGTATGGAAACAGGTTGTCTGGCGAAATCGAAAACTTGGACGACACTTTCTTTTAAGAATGTACAGCCAGCCAAAACAGGATACCGACACCGACACCGATAATGGGAAAGAAAACGACTGACATGTGATACAGCTGCCAATAATGATTGATGTTTGTGGTATCACTGCTACCCATCATAATTCATCATTATATGCCCACGCTTGACCAAAGTCTCAGCCAGAAATCGCACTGCATATCTTGAATCAATAGAAATATCGGCATTCTGCTAAATTCCACTTTTTGTGCCGACCTCATCAGAGCAATAAATACCAAAACGCCATACTTCCGGAAAAGCCGTACAATAATGACATTTGTATCCCTTAGATGTTTGTAGGAAATCAAGAATTTGTAAAAGGAAGCGAGGCAAAATGTTGTTGCGTGTCTAGCGGATCACCTGACTCCCAAACCCGATGAGCTGATGCTTGTGTTTCCATGCAGCTGTCCGGTAGTACCGTGTCAGAACTCAGTCTGAAACGCAGCCAATCCCTCGTGTCCCTGCCCATCGGAGGGGGAAGACCTGATAACCCCACCCCCCTCCTCCTCCCCTCCTCTCACCCCCACCCCCCCCCGAGATGTGGCTCTTCCCGTCATGGAGTTCAGCCAGTACAGGACTTGGACCCGGACCAGCCCGGCCTGAGGGGAGACACAAGCCACGCCTTGGGTGCCATGCCTTCTAAAGTTAAATTAAAGGGATATCAAACTCCAGAGTGCAGTTGCTGCATCCCGTCTGCACTCACATAAACAAATAGCTGACAGGAGACACAAGGAATCTTCTGTATGAGACGGAAATAAATCGTTCTCCATCTCTGACACACAAAGACTCAGTAGGATCTACAGTATAAGAACATATGTGATAATAAGTAATCCATCTTCTAAGACTCAAAGGACATAAGAGACAGCAGACTGACATGATTTGTTTCTTTTACAGTGAATTTTCAAACATGTGAGGATGAGAAATGCACTCTGCTATCCATTACATGTACAACTTCAAAAGTGAGAGGTTCAGGCTTCATCTTTTGTGTAGCAATAACTAGCTCCAAAGCTCCACTAGAGGCTGTTCTAGGGCCACCAGGAAGAACACTGTATTACCAAAGAACAACAAATTCTCTATTTTTATCTATTTTTGATCTATTTTGACAATAATAAAGACAATAAATCTTTTTGAGGTACCCAAATCTTGTAGCGCCCAGGAGGCAGTATTGAATATGACTTGATAAATGTTAGTAATAAAATAGATGAGGTCAATTTAACATTTTTGATTGGGATATTTTGTGCACAAGTCACTGAGAATTTTTTTCATCAGGTTCTCAATTTCAGCAGCTATGAGCTCATTTTCTTTCAATTTGGCATTTAGATAAAATAAAGGAAATACAAAACCAGTGTAAATGTTGCTAATATAAGGAACATTTAACTTCTATATAAGCGGTATGGGTCCACCCTGTCGCTCTGTGAGCACCAGTAGCAAGCAGGAGGGTGTGGCTAGGAGGGAAAGGGCAGCAGCACCAGCTCCACCCAAACCCAGGACCCAAACTACAGACCCCAGGACCAAAACACAGCCCTGTGCCAGCAGCTCACTGCTGACATTCCTGGCATTAGTCCGGCTTAGCCTGGCAGAACCAGGGTGTTAGCACTATTGTTACACACCCCAGGACCAGCGCTGGGCCAGGATGTCTCTGCTCCCTGATATGCAGGTCAGGCTGGTCGATGAACAAAGAGTCGAACATATGCGCTCAAAAATCAGGATGTACGTTGCAGCACGGGCCAACAGCTGAGAAGTGACAGAACAAAATGATTGGTAGCACAAAATGAAAACAAATGATGGTACGTTTTCAAAGATACTGGGTCGTTATGACGCTTATTGAAAGATGAATTTCAGTTAAAGAGTCATGTCTCAAAATGGATACGGCATTTTGGAAATGAACTCTTACACTTTAGTCAACTGTTATTTAAATGATATTTCAGTCCTCTAGAGTATCCACTAACTTTCAGAGCCCAACTGGGTAGAGGGATAAAATGACAGTTTGTATCTGACTGTATCCTGGAGACTGAAACCTCCTCCCACCTCCCACCAGCCAGCCGGTGACATCATCCTCACAGGCAGATTAGAGAGACATCCCTGACAGGGTCACCAGCATCGTTCAATATCCTACCGGACGCACTGTGGACCTCATATGCCACATGCACCTCCAAACACTGTGGGAATGTAAACACTGACGTCATACTCAGGTTACGTGTTACTCAGCCTCATTGATTCTTTTGACCACAATCGCTTTAGACTTGGTGAAAAACAATATCTTAGTGAAAGCTCAGCAACACTAGCAGGAGGAGTAATGGAGAAAAAAATATAATTATCTTAAAGGAAAAATTCACCCGTAAACACTTTAAATACACAGCAACTGAGGCATTCTGGGAAATAAACTAACTAACTGAAGTAGAAGCAGACGAGGCAGGTTGAGGGAAAGTGGAGTCAGTTACCATCTAACAGTTAAAGTATCGGGTGGTGAGTTTATTTGTCCTTTAACAACTCAACTCTGGTTTTGAGTCATGAAGCGTTACGTCAACTAAAAGAGAGCCTGGTGTGTCGAGTGTTGCCTGAACTCATCACGTCCTGTGTTGACATGACGGCACTTTGCACTGTAGTGATCATATACTATATTGTATATTATATATCATATATATTTGCACAATCTGTATTATTGCATATATTGGTGTTGCATATACTTTCTGTTTACTAGGTATTATGTATGTATACTATACAGGTATCTATACCCAGATTTTAAAACGGGCCACTACGCTACATAACCGACAGATTGTTGTGGATATCTCAACATGTGAAACGACAGTGTGTCTACAACTACATGAAATATGTGTCCATGTGTATCAGGACTGGGACAACAGTCATTTTCCATTCTTTCTTCGACTGTTTCATGTGATCCCCTCAACTTTTCAAGACCTAGAAATGATCAAATTTATTTTCCATCGTTTACTCTCCAGACCTGCATAGGGACAGCTCCTGCCCAGGAGAAAAACAACCCTGTGGCATACGGCACGTCGAGTAAAACCATACCAAACACACCATGCAATAAAGCACATATTGCATCCGGCAGCATGTGAACAAACACCTTACGAAACCATGCGAAACAGCAGATAGGTGTGAAGGTCCGGTGAACCGTGAGGCTGTCATTCTTCAGCAGAGACCTGGGTCACCTCCAAAGCCCTGTCCCCTTGGCCACGGTATGTGGGTGAGGAGTCTAGGTGTGAACATATGTGGAGATTATATATGAATCCTCTGCCATTGGAGGTCAACTCATCATGTGCTATGAAGTCCTCAAACAATTCAGAAGTGATGTGAACGGCAGTCATTTGTCAAATGTCCAATAATCTAGCAGAATGGGATGAGAAGGATATTTTTATGACAGGAAGCTGCTGGTCTTTTCATTTTCAGTTCACTCAAATTTGAGCGTAAACTGAGACTGCAATTCACATCATAACAACAGAGCCTTTGTTCCACTTCTTGGATACGATATGCATTTCTGTCTATAGATATTACGTTTTGTAATTGATTGAATTGAAAGTGACTCCAGTTGTGTGTGTGTGTGTGCATCTAAAGCCACACTTATTATTACATAACCTCCACATAAACCAAGTCAGTAGGATTAATGGTAAAAAAGTACATAGGCCGAAGCATAAAGTGAAGGTCAGATGACTCGGAGACACCCAGAGGGACCGATCTCTCCCTCTAAAATAAGGCTCTGTTTTCACCCTGCCTACAGACCTAATAATATTCCATTACTGAAACTTTCCCATGAACACACCGCGCACACACAGCCTGCTTGCAGAGGCATGGCAGAGCCGACGAAGACGAAGCAGATGAGAGAAAAACTGCCCCTCAACGTCACACGCTCTCCTCCACTAATTTCACCCATTACAGTCCGACTTGTCCTTCTGGTACGTTTCTAATGGCCACGTGCGGTCGATTATCTCTCGGGAGAATTGCTGCTTCTCGCTCTGCCAGTCGAAGCTAATCAGATAATGTCAGCGAGTGATTGACAGCTGACAGCAAGCCCGCCCACTGCGGACCTGAGAGTCGTTTCTCTTTAAAAAGGTTCAGGTTCTTCAGAGTAATAGGCAAAAGTAATAGGACTTTTCACACTTACTAAAGAGGTACAGGTATATATGGACAAGAGGTCCAGGTATATATGGACAAGAGGTCCAGGTATATATGGTCAAGAGGTACAGGTATATATGGACAAGAGGTCCAGGTATATATGGACAAGAGGTACAGGTATATATGGACAAGAGGTACAGGTATATATGGTCAAGAGGTACAGGTATATATGGACAAGAGGTACAGGTATATATGGACAAGAGGTACAGGTATATATGGTCAAGAGGTACAGGTATATATGGTCAAGAGGTCCAGGTATATATGGACAAGACGTCCAGGTATATATGGACAAGAGGTACAGGTATATATGGACAAGAGGTACAGGTATATATGGACAAGAGGTCCAGGTATATATGGACAAGAGGTACAGGTATATATGGACAAGGGTACAGGTATATATGGACAAGAGGTACAGGTATATATGGACACACATAGACACACTACTGGACACCAGCCAACCGAAGAGCTTCTAAAATCTCTCACTTATATTGGGCAAATGGTTCAGTAAAAGCTAATATGTTGAGTAATATTGGAAAGTGAGATAAAAGTTACAACAACGATCATCATGTCACTTTTTTTTTATTATCGCCATCTCACATTGGGATGAAACCTTTTGATTATTAGTCACCATCAGCATCACTATGAGAGGAATGTAACATGGGAGAGATCCAAGAGTCCAACAACAGGGGAACTGCATGTTACTGAACCTCATCCCTCCCCATGTACAGCCTATAGTCCATACCAGTTAGACTCATGTGGTGCGTCTGTGTGTGCATGTGCGTGTTTGCCAGTGCACATGCATATCTCAACACTACTATTTTTGAATTCGAGGTCAAGTTGCATGAAAGCGATCTGAGGCAAGTACTGGAAGTGAAGTGTGGTTGAGGGTGGGGGGGGGGTTTCGCCTCAGCAGCCCCAACCCAGAACGGTGATTCACAAGACAAACCTAACGCAGCCCCGTTGCTATTTATACACACACACACACACACACACATGCTGCCGTCTAAATGCTAACACACAGTCGGTAATAGCTGCATGTTTTTCATTGTTGGCTCGTTTAGAAAGAGGGAGTGGGGAGTGGGGGGGGGGGGGTGGGAGTGAATACCTTTCAAATCCACTTTGCTGGGTGGGTTTAGGAGCGGGCCTCCACTTTACTGAGCAAACTACAACGGTGAGGTCAGCACAAAACACTGGAGATCATTGTCTTTGTGAAACTAGACACTGTTCACCTGAAAGCCACATTGGAAATAAAAAATAAAAATGAAATAAAGGGGAAATATCTAAATATATCTAAAAAAAAAGAATTAATCTACAGAGTAAGAGAAACAAGATCACAGTTAAAAGTCCTTCATTTGGAACAGAATGTCAAGGATATCTGGCGGGGGAAAGCACCAACCCGACGGTGTTTTCTTCAGTTCGCTCCCGAAAAACAGAAGCGGTGGCGTATTGGAAGATGACATCACTGGATTCATCCACCTGATGTGACAGGAGCGTCAGGAACTCCACTCAGGGACCATCTGAGGTCTCTGGAGTTCACACTGGGCAGGCAGGTGTGGTTTTGTGCTGCACTATAATACAGTGGTGGTCGTTGCTGAAGCCCCCCACCCCCCCACCGCCCTGCATCGTTCCTGCCTCAGTACTGCAGGATTCTCCAAGCTTGTCCTCCTTGGGGGGCGGAGCCACAGCAGCACAGGAAGCATGTAAAAGTCAGACTTCTGTAATGGGCGTCATCTGACAGGTATTGATCCAACAGGAGATATCCATCATCCTGCATGCTGTGTGTGTGTGTGTGTGTGTGTGTGTGAATAATGTGGATTAATAAAGTGTGTTCTTCTTCTTCTTCTGCGGAAAATGTGGCTCTTACAAAACGACTGATAGCATACAATTAAAACAAATGATGATACTTTTTAAAGGACAGAGTGTTACTCAGGTCTTTGCTTGACTAAATGCCAATGATTCTACTAATTCTACTATTTGAATAATTCTACTAATCAAATGATGAATGTATTGAATAAAACTTTTTCAACCAAAAAAAAAACCTTGACGCCAAGAGAACAAGGAGCCGGCATGTGGGAGGTATATGGGAGTCAAAGCTGAAGTGAAGGTCACTACCGCTCTAATCTCTGGACTTCACCGACTCGTACAACACAACTACACTTTAGCACAAGTAAGACGAAGAACAAAGGTCGACTCACTGGGGAAATTAATACACTTACAATGCAGCTTAGCATAGAAAGAGGAGGACATGGATGAAATGAGGAACTGTATTTTGTGTGTCTGGATGTTTTTTGATCAACAACACCCGACCTGACCTGACCCAACCTCACTTCACAAACCCAGTCCGACCCAGAGATTATTTTTAGTGTACTATTCTTGAGTTGAGGTGGAAAAAGACGTGGGCACTCAAGGAAGAGTGGAGGTTGGGCACTTAATCCGTGCATTGTGGAAAGAGGAAAAGCCATCGCGTGTGACTGAGCATCATCAACTTTCCCCTCTCCTCGCTTCTCTTTGAATTCGTCACTCCGCTGTCATTGAGACGAACATCATTTTTGAAGGAGGGTTCACCGCCCGCCGTTCATCACAGAAAGGTTATCGCGACCTTTCCGCGCAACAGGTCATTCACAGGGACTCGAAACGGGAGGACACTGTTTTTAGTTTCGCCCAGAATAACTCGAGGAGTGACAGAGTAAACTACGGGGATGAATCTGTAGTGAGTATTTAAAGAAGAGCTGCGTGTTTTACCCTAATAGATCTGGCCAGCAAACATGGAGCTCATCGTTCCTATGGGAAACTCTGAATTTCACCTGTTGCAATAGTTTATGTAGGAAGACAGCTGGTACAGAGATAAGAACGTCATATCGGATTTATCGTAAATACTCAGTCGGAAAAAAACCTTCATGCCAGCCTCCTACTGGCACTTACAAGAAGTACATGTAGGATCTTTTTCCGTGGATATCTTTTACTTGGCGTCACAAATTATGGAAGTGCGTCAACACAAGAGGTAAACATACAACACACACCGATATCAGCTCAGTTTGTTTATGGTTGATTTTAAATCGATATATAAAAATGATTTGGGATGTTTTGGGTTTTTCCAACGAGTTAAACGAACGCGAAACAACGAGATGTCATCCTGTTCTCCCGTTTGTTCTTCCCGAGATGACATGAACGCAGCATACACACACACATGCACTCAAACGGCTTTGCAGAAGGGGCTGCTATCTCATGCACTGAGAGGACAAACCCCAAAAGCATCTTCCTACTTAAAGCTCAAAAACTCGATCGGTTTCACACCTCGAAAGAAAGTTTGAGATAAAGAGAAGCGCCTTCATCTTGTCCTTCTCCGCCTCCTTCTCTCGCCCGGACATCCCCGGAGACCTTCCACGCGATCTGGACGAACTATTATCTCAACGGCAGGAGCGTCCAACCAACCAACCAACCAACCATGTGAACGAGTAGCAGGAAGTCAGATCTTGGCAGAGCGGCGTGAGGTTATGACTGGGGCAGGAATGCTACCCACAATGACTTGCACAGTGGACGACCGCATGGGAAGAAAACGACTGGACGAGCGTGACTGGCGGGAGGGATACTGTTCCCAACACAACAGATCCAAGACCAGGCTCGTTTGTCCCTATTGATAGTCTGTTGTATTTGGGATGGATTGAATTGTTTCGTTTGTTTATTTCTAAGCCATTTTTATCCAGGGAGGTTTTGCTGAGCATCCGTTGCCCTGCTGTACTGCCCATGACAACCACGTCTACAGCCGTCTTCTATTGTCGG
Source organism: Hoplostethus mediterraneus (assembly GCA_034670385.1). NCBI lineage: Eukaryota > Metazoa > Chordata > Actinopteri > Trachichthyiformes > Trachichthyidae > Hoplostethus > Hoplostethus mediterraneus. The sequence continues at coordinate 3,871,944 of JAXDDW010000009.1, forward strand.
ACAGTGACAGTGGGAGAGGATAGCCGAGCCCAGTAGGCTGTCCCCGAACCCGAACCACCTCAACATGTTGCTGTAATTCATTTGTATTTACCTGCATCTTGAGTCTAGGTAACTGAGTAACTGAGTAACTGAGTAACTGAGTCTCCACCGTTCTGCATGACGCTGTGGCACATGCAGCGCTGAAATAAGAGTGATACACAAGGCCTTAATGCTGTTCCATATGAGGCTATTTATTGGCTTGGTTGGGTTTGTTTAATGCGTATATCAGTCTTATTTTGAAATTTGGAAAGCGCCGCTGACACACGCCTGCAGGTTCGCAAAGAGCGGCACCTGCACAGTAGAGGGAACGGTGGACTTGGTCAATTTCTGACACACACTCAGTCGACTTTAACAACAAAATCAGACTTTTCATTGTCTCATTTTTACATGCATCTGTTTTGGTAGGAAGGAAGACGATGCACGAGAACCCGTTTTTGAGAAGCTGCTTCTTGCTGCACGGTATGTGGTCAAGATTTACTCCTAGGTTTTTGCACCGGTCACGTTCGGACTTGATTCAAGTAAATGCAACTGAATGCAGCCACATGTTGACGCTGTTGTACCTGTGCCCGTGAGTGAGCTAAGCCTCTAACTGAATGCTCTGCAATCCTTTCAGAATAAAAAAAATAAACATTGCCAAACGATGCCAGCGTCTACTGAGACACGTTGAGGTGAATGTCTCTCTTATGTTGCCTGCTGAGAGTCATGTTGCACTGTGGGCCCGGTGCCATCCCACCAAAAGGCCAAATGTAGCGCCTCTCTCTGCACCCAGTGATTCCCCCCTCGGCGTGAAGGAACCTGCCAGGTCAGTGCTGAAGAGAAAGCAGACCAGGCGAAAACAGGACTCCCCTGTGTTTTACTGATACCACAGGTCTCCCATCACTCAACCATCCATGAAGGCCACAGCTCAGCATTCCCGATCAAGAGGCCTCTTCACTGTAAACTGTTGCCGTCAGAGTGTACTTTTATTTTGAAGGATCAGCTGACACCACTGTGTATCTCTCTCTGTCCCTGGGTTCCACATATGTCTCTCTCTCTCTCTCTCTCTCTCTCTCTCTCTCTCTCTCTCTCTCTCTCTCTCTCTCTCTCTCTCTCTCTCTCTCTCTCTCTCTCTCTCTCTCTCTCTCTCTCTCTCTCTCTCTCTCTCTCTCTCTCTCTCTCTCTCTCTCTCTCTCTCTCTCTCTCTCTCTCTCTCTCTCTCTCTCTCTCTCTCTCTGATAACAATGTCTGTCTCGTGTCTCTGCTGACTCCACTGAGTCAAAACACAACGGGTCTGATATGGAAGTTCAACGACGCCTCTCCAACAACAACAGAACAAACGGTGCCACAACAACTTTCCAATCTCTGTAGCAAGAAATATTATATACTTCCTGTTTCCCCTCGTCTCACTTCGTGGTCCTCTTGAAATAAATCTGTGTGATCAATGTGGAACCAATTTATACCCGCAGGTCAGCCAGGTTTACAACACACACACACACACACACACACACACACACACACACACACACACACACACACACACCTCCCATGTAGCCATGCTCTCTCACACACCGGTCACTGTTACCTTTATACTTCTCCCTGACGTTCTCGTACGCCTGCACATAGTCCTGCTCCTCTGGCAGCCGCTGGCCCGGTTCAAACATGGACATGACCTGGCCGGTACCGGGTCAGGGTCAGGGTTAGGACGCCCCCTCTTCTTCTTCTCTTTAAAGTCTTGGGATCCTTTCAACTTCCCCACGGGGCGTTTTTTTTTTTTTAGCACCTTCTCTCTTTGACTGCCGTCCACTCAGTTTGGGTGAAAAAAAAACCAGCGCTGACCACCTATCTGTCCCCTCCTTCTTCCTCACTCAGAGTACTCCTTCCAAAGCAGTGGATTTCATTCCAGACCACCACCACTCCCCTCCTTTGCTTGAGAATTACCCACACACACACACTCACACCATCAGACCCTCCTCTTAAAGGCACAGAGGCTGACACACCACATGGATAGATACCAGAAGAGGCAGGGCAGTGCATCCCACACACACACACACACACACACACACACACACACACAGAGAGCGCGGGCCAGCTCCACCCCAGGCAGAGACACACACACATGGCTATCTCGACAAAAAAACAAATGACTGAGCTGCATGGGGTTATTTGAGTTCCTAGTGCTGGGGAAGCTGAGACCTGAACAGCTTTGGTGCTTCTCTTCAAAGTCACGTCATATTCCCAAAACTGAATGACGGCAGATTGCGAAGTCCGATGCCAGAGGAACCGCACCTCTTCGACACGGGGAACTGGACCAGCAGCGGATCACACAGATCATCACACAGCGACAACAGCGGGGGATTCGTTTTCAACTTGAAAGATGTGGGGAAAAATTACCACAGCAACAAGGGGATGAAACTCAAACGTAACGCGATACCTCCAGTTCAGGGTGTCTGCGAGTTTCATCACCTTACATTTAAGACTTTTTAAGACCTTCTTAATGCCAGTTAGAGTTAAAGGGTAATTCTGGGATTTTTCAACCCGGTCTCTATGTCCACAAAATCGCCTAGCTTACCGCATAATAGATCCCCGAAGTTTGGGAGCTGCTCCGGTCCATCGGCTCAACCGGCAGTCGCGTAACGGCGGCTCAATGGCGGTAACGTAATCCGTAAGGGCAAATTCGGCCGGTCAAAGTACGTCCACTAAAAGTGTTTTTGCCACTGACAGGCTCAGATTGTTATTCGTGTGTCTGACAAGTGTCTGACAACATTACTGAAAAGATCGCTACAGAAATAGACCGTTTTTAACCAGAAATAGACCTTTTTTTAACAACAACTCTGAACTCTGAACGCTCAACTCTGACAAAGCTGTTTAATGAAAGCAAGAGGATTCACTCTTGCAAGACGGGGATTGTGTAAACAACTGTCCTCTATCTGACAACGAGTGAATACTCTTGCTTTCATTAAACAGCTTTGTCAGAGTTGAGCGTTCAGTTGTTGTTAAAAAAAGGTCTATTTCTGGTTAAAAACGGCCGAATTTGCCCTTACGGATTACGTTACCGTCATTGAGCCGCCGTTACGCGACTGCCGGTTGAGCCGATGGACCGGAGCAGCTCCCAAACTTCGGGGATCTATTATGCGGTAAGCTAGGCGATTTTGTGGACATAGAGAACGGGTTGAAAAATCCCAGAATTACCCTTTAAATATAAGACCATTTAAGGCCTTGAGTTTAGATCATGTAATGTAAGACGTTTTAAGGCTTTTTCAGGACCTGCAGTGTGACAGTTAACGTCTATACACGACTGTAATCTGCCAATATTGAAACATCAAGTCACATAATACAGATTGTAAAGCAAAAAATAACTTCCTGAATTGATTACACATGAAGCAAAAACTGACCCCAAAACCTGTGCACATAAAAGTGAATGAACTTCAGTGATCCTTCTTAATCTCAAGATATCCATCAAGTTTCACTTCCCTGCTCTCATTTCCCAACTGTGGGAACATTGAAGTGCAAAGAGAATCTGATTCAAACCATTTACCTTCAGACATTTAGCCGTTATCCAAAACAAGTGCAACAGTTAAATAACAGTTCCTAGACGTTCCTAGATCCTAGAGTGCGAGGATCAGACCCATCGTGTAAAAACCAGTAAACAGACAGAGTGTATATTCATGGAAACCACTGAGCATCAAGAAAGAAAGAAAGCACTTTATTTATCCATAGAAGGGGAATTCTTTCTTTTGCACACACCTGACTAGATACACACAACAACATATCACCCCACACATATGCACACGCAATCCAGTCAGCCGCTGAAGAGCACACCTGGAGTAGTTTTTGGGGTTGCGTGCCTCGCTCGAGGGCACTTCGGTAGCAGTGACACCAGCCATTTTTCAGTCACCCGCTCACAGCTAGAATACCCTCCAGGTGGTGCCGGGGATTGAACCAGCACCCCTCCGGCGATGGCTCGGTCTCTCTAACCGCCAGCCCAACCAGTCACTGCCGAAGTGTGAGTGAGTGTGGTGAGAGCGGAGAGCCGAGACATATTGCGACAACACTTGGATCTTCCCTGCAAGGAAACGGTGCTTGGAAGGGCCATCTGGAGTTATCTCTCCGACAGGAACGTTGAAAAAGATCAGAGGAAATGGTTCAGTGATGTCAACCGCTCAGAAGAGGAAACGATGGGTTTCGCTCCAAAACTAAATCCGCTTTGGAATATTACTGGAGTATTACTCTGAGGAGTATTATCCTGCATGTAAAGGGATCGACTGAGCTCAACTTTGACAGTATCGTTTTTCATATGGAGTCTGCTGACAAATGGCAAAGACAGAAGACGTTAATCTTACTCAAGAGTGTGTGTGTGTGTGTGTGTGTGTGTGTGTGTGTGTGGACAGTATGGCGGTGGGGCATGGGGTGCATGTGTGGATACGTGCACGTGTGTTACCACTTAGTGAGGGGAAAGTAAACATGCACGTAATCAGTATCCTGACAGGCGTCATTCAGCCGACGACGATTTTTTTTTTTGCTGTCCTAAGACACTGAACTATTCAAGGCCACGTTTATAAACCCCTCAAACATGAAAATATACAAGGAAGAAAATTCAGTTTGTGACATCGACACAGAATAGCATCCTTTACAACATCATGCACAAGAGTGGGCAACCACACGTTCACGTTAACAGCATTCAGTTGCCTCTGCACTCTGTTACGAGCAACAGACTTTGGAAAATATCCTCACAACATTCTGCAACACACATGTGTGTGTGTTATCGCTTTCTCATACCGCGGCGACCTTGTGTTTACACAGCTATCAGGAGAATGAGGAGAAATTCACCAGCATGAAACTGCAGTCGGGAAACTAATTGCAAAACTCCCATAAATAAATCCTTCGTCTCTGGAATGTAAAAAAAACTATTTCAACACGGTGAGTCATTCGGAGCTCGGAGCCACGTGACCTAGTGCAGGGTTTCCCAACCGGCTACGACCTAGAAGTGGGTCGCAGCGCCTGAGGCAACAGGAGTCAGCATCCATACCACAGCATCTGATCAACACCGACGGTATCAAAGAGGTGGAGGTGACCTGTCCACAATCATCCTCACATTTCTTCATATAAAAATCGTTTTATCGTAACAGTCAGGACAGGCAAACATTTGAACAGCAAGGACACGATAAAAGGGTACGACAAAACCCCCAATGTTTCACAGAGTAAGACGTTACATTCTAGTTTCAGGATATTACCAGACTAGACTATAACCTTTATAGAAAAAGAACTGGCTATAGCTTGAATCAGTTCATGAAAGCTTTTTCTTTGCTATATTTGCTGTTCCAAGCACCTGGTAGTAGGTGGCTCTGTCTCAGGGAAAGATCCTCTGGCACACAGGAAGTGATGCGTGTCACATATCCGGCGGCGGTGGCAGCAGCTTATTTCAAATCAACAGAAGATGAACTGGGTAGTTAGCATGAGCAGCGATAGCCACCGTGGCTGAACTGACAAAGAAAAGAGCGCCACCTACAGGAACTCAACCTCCATCAACAGGAAATCCAAGGAGAAAGACGTCACAGTACTGGACACACTGATTGATTGGCAGGTGATCTCTGGGAAGAGCAGTGAGGAACACCACAGTGAGGAACACCACAGTGAGGGACACCACAGTGAGGGACACCACAGTGAAGAACACCACAGTGAGGGACACTACTGTGAGGAACACCACAGTGAGGGACACCACAGTGAAGAACACCACAGTGAAGAACACCACAGTGAGGAACACCACAGTGAGGAACACCACAGTGAGGAACACCACAGTGAGGAACACCACAGAGATGTCGGCAAGGTCATTTTAACATTTTAACCGAGGCCTAGATGATTTCTTCTCTGTTGTTTCTCATGATGAACAAATAATATCTTGTTTTACTATTTATTACAATGTGTTGCAGCTTCATGGACAAGCTCTCTCTCTCCCTCTCCCTCTCTCTCTCTCCCTCTCTCCCCCCTCCATCCCTGCCTCCCTGTATGGGTGTGAAAACCGGCCCCCGGATGGTGTCACTCAGAGAGAAAGTCTCACTTTTGTCTCTCTTTGTTGGCCCGTCTGGCCGTCTCCCCCGTGGCTGACTGACTGCCAGCCAGGCCTCCCGTGGTTCAGTCGCTCATCTGGGTTCTCTTTAAAACAACACAACGAGGAAGGAGGATCAAACAACACGTTTAAGGAAGGATACGACCTCCCCCTCTCTATTCACTGATTGTTCCTGTGTATTCACTCACTTCTGTTTTATAACACCTTTCTTGGGTTAGCAGGTTAGCAGTCTGAGTACTAGTTAGTTAGAGTACTCTGCTCTGCCCACTGAATTAGCTCAGCATGTTAAAACTATGCACACATATGAATGTAGTTCTATATCAAAATAGACTTAAATCTGTATATTTTTCTTCAATATGAAATCAAATGAATAATGCTTCATGAGGATCAGGAACATAACTAACTTCCTCTGAAAGCTGAACTGAAAAAGGTGCACATGCAAGCTCCAATTACACTTCATCTTTGGATGCTGACCTCTAGTGTCCAGTATGGGTATTGCACAAACTCCTCTGTCGGTTGATGGTTCATTGAGTTGCATTATAAAGCCTGTAAGCTGCTTGTCACCTAGCACCTAGACATCTAGCACTGCTAACACTGAGACCTTCACTGGAAACACAGAGGCAATCACTACTCTGATACAACTGCTGGGAAGTGACAGGAATAAAAGCTTTGGGGGGGGGAAATATCTCCGGTCACTGCAGAGCTTGTTCTGCACTCTGCTAAGTTCCTCAGGGAAGTATTTCAAACTTTAAATAAATAATTGAGCAGACTTCAGAACAGTCTGAGAAAAAGTCCCATGATGAAAGAAATCCTAAATAATTTATCTGACTTTCTAACATGCAAAGCAACGTTAACACAACTAAAAACGTATTCCACCATATATGATATATGAAAATAACGTTTGACACATCAGCACAGTTACATTCATGTTTTAAGCATATAGCTTTTAGCAATAAGTGCAGCAGTACAATAAGTTTCAATTCCTAAATCACCAATATTACAAGGCACCATTAGTGAGTACAAGGTCCAAAACCACAGCAGCATGACAAATTCAAACAAATGTTCTTATCAGGTATGACAGCAAAGTGCTACGACATGCGAGCCAGAGCTAGAAACACCTCTTAAAAATTAGCAATAGTATTAAAAAGACGAGAGCATTTAAGAGTAAAGCAGTTTTCTGATCTCATCCTGCTTGACGAGTAAAACTCCCCTCAACAACGTCTCTGGCTGAAACAGCAACATCACACAGTAATTTCATATCTCTCACTAGGAGCAAGAGAGTAACAATATAATATTAGAAAATAAATCACAGAAACCCCAACAAATAGAACGAAGCTTTATTTCCAGTTGGATCAGACCAAAACCAACTTCTATATTTCATGACAGAATGGAACAGAAAGTCACAGTCACATTAACTATACCGGCACTCTGCCAACACACTTCACCATGAGACAGGTGATAACCTGCACAGCTGCATCTGAGTTGTTACCCAATCGTAACCTACAGAGGAAAGTGGGCCGCTGAAGACATATCCATTTCTCCGAGAGCGTACGCCTCAAATGCCAGGCATGACAAGCAAGATGGAGGACATCGCAGAGCCCCGCAGGCTTATGCAACAAGATGGAGTGCAGCCCTTAAAACGCCTGGCAGGCCAAGATGGTGAAGGGCAAGACTCCCGACTTGAGGACGCAAGTTAGACCTGCACAATATTATCATGGTCTGCATGGGGAGGGCTGTGCCAGACCGTCTGTCCAGTCAGTAGTCAGAGCAAACAAGATAATAGAGATGTATGTGAGTTAGAATGTGAGTTTGTGTTGTGTATATCTGTTGTTTTCTTTTTTTAATTTGTTTTTAAATTGTCAAATAAAACTAACTAACTAACTAACTAACTAACTAAGAGATGCATCAGACGGATGAGGACAATCAGAAATATCCCTTAGAGAGTATGTACCCTCTTTGGCCAGACAACCGGAGGGCAAGAGGAACCATGGGAGTGTCGGAGGTGAGGAGAATCCTATTCTGAACCCGGTTCCTGAAGTATCCCGGGTTGGGTCAGAGCATGTAAACGTTATACTGTAACAGAATAACCCAGTTAACATGCCTGGCTCACCGACACGTTCAACATGTATCATATAGACGCCTTACTCCTCTCACTTTTGGTTTTTCACCGTGTGCAAACTCAGACTCGCACAGCATTATGGGTACATTTTGATGTCTACAAAATGAATGGCAGCGATGAGTAACTACTATAGCTTTTCCTACAGGGATCGCCGTTTCTCTCCGCTGGGTGAGAAGTAACCTCAGTCAAACAGCTTTTCATCCCGTCTCGCTGGTGAACAGTGGACAGGAATATTCTGTTACCAGGTTTCTTCCCGACAACGGGGGATTCGGGTTCATGAAGGGTTCATGTAAACAGCTTAACCTGAATAAGACTCCATGCATGCCACTGTGGAAGAGGACCGTGAGGACCCGCCTACCCAGAACTGATGAACCAATGAGGTGACTAGATTTGGTTTGGTTTCTTTACACAGAGATGCAATTTTCAGGTTTTCTGGACATAGAAATCCCACTCATGTCTAATGGGAGATTTCTTGTCAACATGTATTACAGTTAGTGGATGAACTACTCAGAATGAACAGTTATCTGGTGTGTTAACAACACTGTCATTTATTGAGTGTCAGCCAAACGTGTCTGCAGCCTGATAACAAATAGTCCCGTCTCCATTTGAGTTCAAGCTCCGCCCTTGTCTGTCTGTCACAGGGCTCATGAATCAGACCAGGGCTGTTATGGCAGCAGTCCAAGGAGACACTATTAAAGCAGCCGTCCTTATCTAGAGGACGGATTCTGACTCTGACCCTGGCATGCTACTCATGTTTAGACGCGCTAGTCATGACAATAGCTACAGTCAGGAGAAATCAGAGGGTGAAACCAGCCAGTAATCCAAACCCACATAAAGCCATCAAGCGATCAAAGTACTGCATCCGAATGGGTTTCCACTACTTCTATCAAACTGCAGCCCCGTGAACCATCTCTACTCCCGTGCTGCGAGACACACAATCCTGGGGGGTTGTAGTGTGTGAGCAGAGACAATACCCGGTCACACAACACTGCTGCAGTCTCAGCACCCCACCCCGCCGGATCAATATACCAGCAGAACAAGAGCGGGGAGGGAAAAAAGGGTTGTTGTTGCCGCCCGTGGTCCAAAGAGACGATCTGAACTGTACTCGGCAGGAAGTGCTGAGGCAGCGAGTCATGTCACCGGCAGTCAGACGGTTACCAGGGGAGGAGATGGAGGCAAGGACAGAGACACACTGCCAGGCTCCATTGTAATGAGACTTGTTAGTGACTTAGTGCAGAACGAATTCACTGTCATTATAGTTTATCACAAGTGTTTTAACGCACACAATTACTGTATACATTGGCCATTTTTTTTATGCCACGATCTAAAGGCATAGCATCTCATGATGTCCCGTTAGTTGAAAGTCTTCAGGTGATCAGCCAATCATAATGTTAGGAATCGGCCCCAGGAAACCTGATTGGTGCATCCCTACCAGTGACTCACACGTTCAACCCTGTAACATTAAGATCAGTCTATAGTCACTAAGATGTCTGAACTGGGTTTCTGCATGAATGCTCACTCTCGATTTCAGCACGAAGGACTGCGACATCAAATCCTGTGTTTCGGTGAAATGCTTCCGTTCTGGACCTCCACCTTCATCCACCTACACACTTCCTCCTCCACCTTCCTCCGTCCTACCTGCGATGCGGATGACGGCCCTCTCCGCCGGGTCCAGCACGTCTCCGGAGGCCGACTTGGAGCGTTTGATGCGATGGTGTTTGGGCAGGTTCCAGGGCAGCGTGTCTCCCGGGCACGGAGGGCAGCTCATCGAACTCAGGTCGCTGGAGCTCTCCTCCGACGCAGCCCGGACCAGAGGCCTCCTCTTGGGCTTCAGCTCCTCCATAGTCTGGATGGACCCGGGGAAGAGGAAAGGACAGACATGGAGTTATGGAACCACTCAACCACAGGACAGGATGGGAAGGGACGGGACGGGACGGGACGGGACGGGACGGGACGGGACGGGACGGGACGGGACGGGACGGGACGGGACTGGACAGGGAAAAACAGGACAGGGCAGGACAGGAAAAGACAGGAAAGGAAAGGAAAGGACAGGACAGGACAGGACAGGACAGGACAAGACAGGACAGGACAGGAAAGGACAGGAAAAGACAGGAAAAGACAGGAAAAGACAGGACAGGACAGGTGTCTCTGCTACAGATGTAATGCTGCTGCCATATATTAGTAAGCAGACAGATAATGGTAATTCATTTGGAAGCGTATTATTCCAAAACGCTATATTGTCCATTTGTATGAAAAATTGTCATCACTTTTTGGCTGAAAAATCTTGACTGCAGCAGCTGATTTTCTCACCTTCACCAGACTATCTATATTTAGATGGCTGTGCAGTAGCCGGGGTAGGGGGGGTAAAAGCCCGGCGCTGCAGCACAGCGCTCAAGCAGTTTGAAGGATTATTATTTTTCTCCTGGAGCGCCGTCTCTTTCAGAGGGCTGCTGCCGTGAGGTTCAGGACAGGTGTTGCTGATGTTCTACGTCACCGTGCCACGGTGTACGCTGCCAGCCTCCCTTTTCAGCTGAGTCACCATCCAGCACACAGGCTGCTCTCCACAGGGGCGCTGGCTGCACCGCTACAGCCTCTCTGATTGGCCGAGAGCAGACAGGATGGTGGGCCCAGGGGTAACGATGCGTACGGTGCATTAGCTAGAGTTCCCACGCTGGCTGTGATATCACCACAGCTGATATCTGGCTCTTTCGCTCGTTACTGCCACGACTGCAGTGCTGCATCGCGTGGTGCAATGAGATACTGCTACTGTAGTGTAAATAGTGGCCTGCTTCTTTTTTTTTATTAAAGCTTTATTGAATCAGACGGATCAATTCATGTTTAGAGTGACAGCCTCTATTCACTCTGCTGACAAGTGTCTCTAACTTTTCTTCAGTTATCAGTTTGATATCGGTTCATCATCCCATGCATTACCACACTAACAATATGACCCATCTAAATGAAACCACAGGGCTTCTGGCCACCGATCACCATTCCATTGGACTCTAGGATTCAGCGCTCCTTATACTATAAACAAAGGGAATAATACAACACTAAATTAATACTTTTTTTAGAGCTACATCACTGTAAGGGAATCACAGTCAAAATAAAAAGGCCAAGCCACAGTGGGAGCAGGGAGGGACGACAACATTGCCTCAAGGTACAGTTGTTACTGAACGTTATCACTGGCCTATGACTCCTTGTTGTCCCTTGTTCCTGTAGTCGGCGTTTTGTGAATCAATCCTGTACATGCACTGGTTATAGCAGCGATCAGCAGTTACATGCATCTACGGCGTCCAGAGCAACCACTGCCTTTGATAAATCACCACTGTCGTCACAGGTCTAAATCAGGCCCATTACTATTCAGAGTGGCGTTGCTTTCTTGTATGGCCTGCATCCAAACAAGCTGAAAGCATCAGGGTAGGCTGCAGAGTTACCAAGCAACCCCGAGGAGCATTGGAGAGCATGCTGCTGAGACTCTCAGGACTTCAAACACATGAGAAAAAAAAGCAAAAAAAAACTAAGTAAGTAAGTAGTGTGCTGGTATGAATCACACAGACAGCTGAGAGATGGAGGCTGGGCTCTGGTGACAAGTGATGGACTTCCTTAGGACTGAATCTGTTGTTCCACAGCTGTTTTCAGATCAGCTGTCAAGACAAGTCGTCTGGGTCTTTAAAACACACACACACACACATCCAAACATAACATATTTTAAAGCCTGTCATCACCAGAAATCACCTCGGCCCCTTTAACCTCGAGCTAAGCTGATAGGTGCACCTGCTGTTTGACAGGTGCGTTTATAGTACATGATGAGTGTAATGTGATAATAACGCAATCATAATCGCTGCGCTGTCACGCCACATTATTTCTAACCCGCCGGTCTGAAGAGCAACAACATCCGCCTCGTTGATGCGGCAAAACTGACACATAAAATAATTGTGCACTCCCGTTTTACTCACGTCAAAAAAAAAAGGTAAATCCCGGAACTAACGTGTTTGAATCCCCGGTAAACAGTCGTAAAATCCCGGCTTCTGTCACCGACAATATCCGCGGACTCGTCCCACTCAGACCCCGTGGAAACTTAGCGAGGCGTCCGCCGCAGCGTCCCGCAGTACGTCGGGCTGACCTGGAGCGAGGCGGGCTCGAGCGCAAGCCGTGATGGGAGAGGAATCTGCTCGCTCTCTCTGCGACTGTCCGCACGCTCACCTTCCCGTTACAACCCGGCAGGCAGGCAGGCGGGCACGCATCGGGATGAAGATGAGAGGAGAGATCTGATTGCGAGGTTGCATGTGAAAGATCAGATTTGCTGCAGGGGGTTTCGTTACAACACGAGCCCACGGGCGAACCTTTTGGTGACATTTTGTCCCACCTGAGAAGATTTATTTCTTGTTAGATTTTAATTTAGAGCTGCAACACTGTCAAACAATAGTCAACATTTTCTTATTCCTTTAACATTTGTCAATTAAAGTACAACTCATGTTTTTGGTTGACCCCCTCACCCTCTCAAGGCCCCTATCACAGCAAGAGTGTACAAATCAACACTAAGCCAGTCTCATCCTTCAGAGTGAATTTTAACACTTTTACTCACTCCAGAGCAGTATCAGATCTATGAGTGAACAACTTGATGACTGTCACTGAGAGAGCAACATTTGTTAACACTGGAAAAATTCGCCGTGTGGGAATTCAGTTTGGGGTGCGGCACTGTAACGTACACTAGCCTGGCCTTGCACTTCACACCTTGAGGACACAGGAGAGGGGAGGCCTTGCTTCTCGCTGACTTCGGCATCTGGTGGACATGTGTAAACTGATGCTCTGCTGTGGCACACAAAGTTCTCAGTCATTCATTTCTGTACATGTATTGCACATGTACAGCCTTAAAATGAGTTGGGTGCAACATGTCTCTCCCCTATGAGTGTTTGGCATGCTGAGACATTACATAATGAAGAGATGTGGCCTTCAAAGAGCCTAGTATGATAGACTGCTTGTGTTTGTGGCCCCACTAAATTAGTCCTTGTAGAGCGAACCAGTGGGGGGGGGGGGCTGCAGTTCTCTATCCACCCTTGTATTCATGAACCATGCGTGCCATCGGTCCTGAATGCCAGTGTCTGTGCCAGCTTTGTGCCCATTGTGCTGAGGCTCATTCTGACCGACCAACTGCATCATCTACCCAAGAGAGCAGCAGAGAGACGAGAGAAGAGGAAGACGCTCCGGGCTAACGCAAAGGATGACAAGATCTGAAACAGATGTGAAAGCTCAGGACCTGCTCATCCTACGTATGCTCCATCTAGAGACCCCATCATAAGGAAGTGCCCATTCACACTTTATCACCTAGTTACGAGTGTGGAAAAATATTCTCGATATATACATAGAGATAGGCTACAAGACTGTATAAGTCCATACCATCAGAGTTAGAGCCATAACACACACACACAACTCTCCAATCAACACTGTCAACTCCAAATAATCACCACTGATTAACACGGGGGTAACAGAATGGGGGCAGCAGCAGGGAAGCGGCCCTGCGACCGGACACTCACCAGTTCAAACGTCTGTCACAGCAAAATTGTCGGTGGTGTTGCAGAAAAAATAAACTTTCAAACCCTGAGAGAATCCAAACAACTGGCTTGACCGATGAAACCAAAGTGGGTAAATGGCCCTTCAATGTCAGGAAGCAAGGCCTTCCATGACACACAGTGGAGAAATATGTCTCACCTTTTGTGTGGTTTCTGCAGTCACAGTTTCCATCCCAGCTTTAAGTGGCCGTCTTTTCCTTTTCCTCACTGCTGGACATGGTGGATCCTGTCCGACGGGCACAGACTGCTCTGCCTCCGGCTGGAGAGGAGCAACTTGTTTCTCTTTGGGCTTTTTCTTCCTCTGAAAGGACATGATTCACCTAAAGCTTTATTCATACAGTCACAACAGTGTTTTATCTGCCATTGAAGAGATGGGCTGGGTCAAACTGCCAGTCCACCTAAACCAACTTCATCAGTATGAGATTCAGTGGATAGCTTGTGGTCTAAATACTGTTTCATCCTGTGGGAAACACTGAATCACAGTAATATAGTTTTCACATAATCCAAAAACCCAGTGTTGATCAAGTCTCTGTTTTCACGGTTACTCTCTAATTGTAGACCTCACCAGCGGAAAACACTCTTTTGATATCTGGCGTGCTCTGGCTGGGCCGGACAAAGGCATCCTTATTCAGAGGGCATTGATTGAGATTAGTGCTGTCAGGTAAACAAATGGGGTTTTGTTTTTTCCTGCTGTTTCCCTGGATTGAAATTCCCTGAAGAAGAGCACAGCCACAACTTCAGAGTTTCCAAAGTGAGCTATCCGCTATTTGAAACACCTACTCTCAGAAATGAGCAATAACAAAAAATGATGGTAGCACTTTTCAAAGCAGGTAACCTGAGTTCCTAGCTGACAAAGCAATAAATAAGGCTTTTACAATATTGATCCTCTGTATTTTAGAGATAAGATTTTAAATGATAAACTTCAGGTCATGATTTTATTCCAAAATAACACAAAGCAGGTTTATTATTATTATTATTATTATTATTATTATTATTATTATTATTATTATTATTATTCCTTTGGACTGGAGCCCTTCATATATTTATAATGGTTGATTTTGTTAGTCAACGTGGGCGGGTATCATGATCTGTCAATCACACAGTCGTCAGACCCAATGGGATCTGAGGCATACAACATATTGAAATGAATGATTGTATAGTCCAACATGTGACATTTTCATTGTCAAAAAAAGAACAAGCCTCTCATTCACCGGAGTTGTGGAAAAACACATGCAACCATAATGAAATCATTCACATCTGAAGCCACGCTGTGACGGGCGGGGATGGGAGGTCAGTCGGTGGCAGAAACTCATTCCTCGCTCTGCTGTAACCTCCGACCCACTCAGACAGAGCTCGGTCACAAAGGGCACGGTGGCAGGAACCCCACCCCCTCCTCCACCCCCCCCACACCCACCAAGGGTCCCGGGTGCAGTTGCATTACATTGATCCAGCTCTCAACCCTAATGGACCTGCCGACCCCCTTCAGCTCTGGAAGCACTTTCTCTCTGCTGGTGATCATTCTTAATGGTTGTAAACAGTTGCAATATTCACATAGTGACTATTGGTTATAATTTCAATACAAAATCCTGAACAACAAATGACAAATGACAAAAGACAATGCAATAAGAACAATTATCTATATAGCCATTTATTTTCCTATGTATTTCCTTCTGTATTCTCCCTTTATGATGACAAGGCTGTGTCAATCAAACACACGTGGGCGGAGTTTAACACACTATTGCTTGGTCATTGTTCAATGCCTTACTTGGCTGACAAGAAAGAAAACATAACTTCCCAGTCAGACTACGAGTTGGCCACTGCCAAGACGCCAACTTGTGATATCAGATGCTTCTCCTGATGCTTTTCCCTGCTGAGATATAATAATCAATAACTTCAGTCTGCTGCTAGCTGTTCCCGACACTGATGTCGATCCCTTGGCTCTTGGGAATTTGGACATAACTGTGTGTGATTTCATACAAAGAAATACAGCACAGGAAGAAATGCAGAAATAAAAAAATAATGAAATAAATTAGTAGGGAAAGAAAATAAGGAAATTCATTACATTTTTTCTTGATTACACATTGTTTTGCTCGTTTATTTTTTGAATTATGTAAACTTTGATTTTTCATTCATTGACAGATTTCTCTGCATGCTATTTTATACATTTATTTATTTTATTTTATTTTATTTTTATTTATTTACTCTATCCTGCATACATTAGGGGGTGGATGTGTGCAGCTCTGTTCTCCAGAGAGACTGAGACAACCAGCTTGTCTCTTCTCTCTGTCCATCCACTTGGTGCAGTCGAAGGAAATGACCCGTTGTTGTCCTGTAACTGGCTCAGGGACAAAGGCTCCGGCTCACACCCTGCAGCCATCTCAGAGAGCCTCTCAACCTTATCACACACAATGGCTGCACAGTGCCTCTCCACTGTATATCAACACTCACTTAGCGGTGCCCAAACACATTCTGCATGATCTCACTTGTAGAATACTTAGTCATGACATTGAGGCCAGATGATGCTGCTGAGAGGTTGCTCTGCACAGACTGTATGGGAATGATATGAACAACTTCCTCTGCAGGGGCGTTGTTGGGGTGATAACGTTCCATTCCAGTACTACTTCAACCAAATAATTAAGGTGGTAATCTGCAAGATCCTCATTTTTTAAATTTATTTTTGGCAACATGTGTGGTCAGTACTGACTTTTTTTCTTGGACTTTCTGTTGATTAAGTTTGCATTTCTGTAGGTGGCGCTCTTTTCTTTGTCTGTGCAGCCATGGCAGCTATCACTGCTCATGCTAACTTCAGTTTATTCCAAACGAACCGGAAATGTAAAACGCATCGCTTCCACAAAGACCTACCGGACCCGGGTGTTTAGAACAGCAAATGTTAAAGCTTTCATGGGTACGGGTTGAATAACTACTGTGTTCTCTCAACTGGCAATACTGAGTAGCAAAATTGACATTTATTTATATGAAAATGCTGGTGATTAGACAGACAGTCTGAGCCCCACCAATCTAAATGCTGCTAGCCAGCTTAAAGAAGTCATTCCCAGGGGTTTGTCAATTTAAAAGCTGTAACCCCAGTTTACAGGAGGCACTCCAGAGGGGAAATCCAAATGCTGCAAAGTTCAGGAAGAGGTGCCAATCAAGACCAGATCCAGTAGTGATCATAATCTGCCTCTATGTGTGAACAACGACCCCTGAAGTCTAAAAGAGGCATTGCAAGCTGTTACAAACACAATTAGCGTTGTGTTGTTGTGTTATTAAAAGCAGATTTCATCCTCACTCTCAGAAGACACCACCTATGGCTACCCAGGAGGAGGATAACATAACATCATCATCATCATCATCATCATCATCAGTGTCTACGTGTGATTGATTTGCTCACCTGACTTGGAGCTTTTGATTTGGATTGCTTCACCATAACTGTTGGAAAGAAAAAAAGAAATAAATATTATTTCAGCAGCCAGTAATTAGTTAGACCAACCGCCTCTTCTCCCAAATACAAAACGTGGCTCAAAGGTATGATAAGCGCAGAATGTGACATCATCAATACAATGATATGTAATCAATGTGACAGCAAGGTGAACAGTGCAGCAGGTGACAGCACGCGCGATTTTAGACCCATTTTGGCGGGGCGGGGGCGGGGGCTTCAGCGTGCGCGCCTGTGTGCCAGTCTGAGAGGCAGACAGCAGCACTACACAACTGACCTCAGATCAGATCAGCTAATCCCAGAGAGTAGGTGAGTGGGACAGAGGTAGTGAGCTTGAGAAATGCACACTCAATAGTGTATTACTGTAATAGATATTAAAAGACATGTTACTCCCCTCTGTTAGTGAGCTAACATTCGCTAGCTAGCTATAACACACACTAGCTTTGTAACTTGCTAGTTATAGTGTTAGCAAACATTGCAGCTGAAATGTCAGCGTCTCTCATGATAGCCAAAAAGTACATACAACAAAGATAGTCTACAAATAAACCTGTTGCTCCATAGATGGATAGAAGAAAGTACCTGATGAAAAGCAGTAGAACCACAGAACATGTACAATCAGGCAAGACAGATGAGAGAGGAAATACATGTTCTGGTCACTAGTTGGCCTACTAGTTTTACTCTATTTCAGTAAATTCACTAAACCAATGTGCAGTAAATAAAATGTAATTCATTCATTTAAAAACTCTTCACACGCTTTACAGCCAACAAAATCACCCTGTCTGAAACCTCGTGCGAAACTCGCCCCTTGGTGACAGGCGGGTCCTGAGTCACTGTGAGCCACATGCTGCGAGTACTGACATGTTACCATGACTCTGTAAAATCACTAGAGCAAAGAAGGAGTCAATGAACCATGACACATCACATCGTGTCAAATTTAAAACATGTCATTAAGCTCACAGGGAGGACCGCGGTGCGTACTTGATACGGGAAAGTACGCCTACGAAGGTTTGGAGCAACGTCCTAAAAATATCAGTTTTATTGCACGATTATGAAAGACGCATTGTTTCCATTCAGATAGTTAAAAGTACATTTAAACAGCAATCAGACCAGAACCCAACCACAAACTGTAGTCAGAGCCAGCAGGACTTGGCTGTTTCTGGGAGAATGTGGAAAAAGGCAGTCTTGGAAAGCAAACCCTAACAATTTACAATTACCGGACTTGGTGGGGGAAAAAAAAAAAATGCATTTCCACTCAACGTTCCTCCAAAACTGAGAGCAACTTCAAGTTAAACCTTCACAGTTAGCTGCACCACAGTCCAGTTGTTAGCCGTCGCCACAGGCCTCCAGAGATCTACGGGGAGGTATCGAGGGCCCACCTACCTGCCAGGTACCGGTCCATGGAGGGTGAGGAGCTGTGGTTCCGAGCATAACAGCAGAAGAAGAAGGTCCAGACCAGGAGGGTGACCAGGACCAGGAGTAAGACCCAGAGGAGCCGGGCCACAGCTGGGTTGGTGAGGGCCCAGGCTGTCAGTGTATCCATGCTGAAGCCGGGTGACCAGACTACTAGTCACCAGTAGAGCCTAACTATCTGTCAGCCTGCGTCCCTGCAGCAGAGCTCATGAACGGGTTCCTATGGGCCGGTTCTGTCCTTGCAGGCCCGCCAGAGCCTGGAAGCAGCAGCAGCAGGAAGAAGCAGCAGCAGCAACGGCAACCACAGATGGGTACCAGCTGTTCCAGAAGGAGCCTTCAGACCTCAGCCCACGTCAGCCTGGTGAGTACGCCTGTGTGTGTGTGTGTGTGTGTGTTGCAATTTACTGAGTCCTGGAAAAGTGTGTGAGTGTGTGTGAGGCTAAGGAAAACAGTTTGGAGGAGTGGCTAGGAGCTCCAGCGCTTGAAATAACCGGCCCGCCACTCCCAAGATGAACATCAGAAGGAATCCTCATACAATCACACACACACACACACACACAAGGCTGTAACACAAGAGGTACGGGGCGACTCAGAAATGCACCTGGGGTACTTTCCCCTCCCTACTTGAACACTTGCAAGCTGTAATTTGGGCATAAACTAACAGACAACCGCCAATCATTTTAAAGGTCTGCTGGTATACCAGCTGCCTGTCATTCCTTTGAAGATGTCATCAGTTTTAACCCAGCAAACACATTTAGCTGTAGACAAAAACACAATAAACACATTTCGGACAGACAAAGGTGAGAAAGAGGAGATTGAAAGAGAGCTTGCTTTATTGGACCAAACTGGTATGAAGTACATCCTGATCCTGGTTGTAACACAGGGGGAGTATTGACATTCATGCTCTGCGATGCAAGTCAATATTTAGGAACCAGGTGTGGTCGACAAAGCACTGACTACTAAAACAGCAGACACACTTGAATGGACGTGGGTATATAAATAAATAATGGCCCAAGTGTGTAACTGATGCTGGTCCTGTCTCTTCCCAATCACTGTCCCAATGCTTTCCATCATTTTGGTTTCCATACCAACACCAGGATGACGTTTCCAAATTCTCCCCAAAATGACCTGGCTCTCCAAACCACGTCGAGGAGAACCAAATTAAGTTTGTTGGGTTTTATTTATCTACTTGCATCTTCATGCCTTCGCTTTAACGACAGATAATACAAAGAATAAACTCCAAGATTGAGCTCAGTAGTGCAAACTGCAGCGTGGTAGGACTGGCAGGAATGTTGTGCAGGGTGGAAACATAAAAAATACAACAGTGCCATCTAGTGATGAGTTGTGAAATAGCAATAGCAAAGAAGATAAAATCAGATATAGGATGATGGAAAGATGCAAAAAGATGCTTTATTTTACCTTTTATGTGACATTTGTGATTATAGGTCAGGACTGGGTCATTCACTCAGAACTAAAACAATGTGGTAAAAACTGTAATACCAGACATCAATGTCCACTTAATGTAAAAAAGGAAAGTCCTACTGAATCTGCAGATAAACAAACCTAGCTGCTTTCTACTGGTAGGATTGTGTTTCTCAGACGGTAAACATAGATAGATAAATAAATAAATCCAATATAAAGCCTTAATAATCTCCCGATAACATCCCGAGAGCCATCTTCATCCTCTTCTTCTTGAGTTTAGGAGAAGCCATTGTCCTGAGCTGCCCAGTTTGGTGTCTGAGGGGAATAGAAAATAGAGGACCTGTTAGATCATCTGGGCTCAAAATACACTACATGGCCAAAAGTAGTGACAGCTGTATGAAACCAAGCACACAGCCATGCAATCTCCACAGGACGGGCCGTACTGAAGAGCTCGGTGATGTTCCACGTGGCACCGTCATAAGATGCCTCCTTTCCAACAGTTCGTCTAATCCCTTGGTTTCTTCGATCGGTGTGGAAGAACTTGACTGGCCTGCACAGAGCCCCCCCCCCCCCCGAGCTCAACCCCATCCAACAACTGGAACTGGAGCGCTGACTGCGAGCCAGGCCTCATCGCCCCAACATCAGTACCCGACCCCACTAAAGCTCTTGTGGCTGAATGGAGGCAAATCCCTGCAGCAATGTTGCAACATCTAGTGGAAGGACCTCCCAGACACGAGTGGAGGCCGTTGTAGAGGCAAAGGGGACCAACTCCACAATAATGCCCATGATTTTGGAATGAGACGTTGGACGAGCAGGTGTCCACATACCTTTGGCCATGTAGTGAACATAAATGAAGTGTCGGCTTCCAAAATTAGATCCACCAATAAATAAATTTAAAAAAACAAATAAAACATGCCAGTTTAATGTCACAAAATTCAAACGATAGTACTTCATGAAGGACAGTAAGTAACGCAAGTCCTCTGCACACACACAAAAAAAAAACACACCTCAACAGACTACAAGCTGTATTTCAGGGATGCTGAATGAGTCGACTTCAGATAATGGGTTTTCCTCTGAACGGCATATTGTGTTTTGGAAATTAACTAGAAATTAAATTCAAGTTGTCCACGGTGAAATCCACAATGGAATTATTCATCGCAATCAGACATTCAAACACATCAGGGGTAGAAAGGTGACGAAAACCCAAACATGCATTATAGGGGAGAGGAAATCTTCAAATTCATGCTTGAAAGTATTTCTAATCAAAGTATATTGTATAATTTACATTTAGCATGCACTACAATAAAAAAATCAATCAGTAGTCACAAGAGGGGGGTGGGGGGGGCAGGGTTTCACATGTCCACCAGAGGGCAGCATCACTAAGGATAGTGGTTAAACACCTATCTAGACATGATGGGTGAGGGACATACTCTATCAGTAAAAATGCCTGTTTATTCTACATGATTATCCTGCAAATCAACCCAAACATGGAAAATGATCACTTTGGATCCAGTTTCAATAAAAGACCTTTTGATATTTGTATAAATTGATGTGATGCCAGAAAAATGCCTAGAATCTTTGATGAATTTGTACTGAAAACGAATCATCAACTAAAACCATCTCGGTCAACTAAGACCCTGCAGATTGAACTAATTCACTATTAGGTACAACCATAAACTGGTAGTTATGACTGCCAGCCGACCGTCTATCAGCCGATCATGACAAGCTTGATGAAGATGATGGTTCTGATTCTGATGAGATGACGATGCTGCACTCCATCAGGCGACATCAGGCTAACAACGTTTTGGCTCTGAGCCTTCATCAGACCATCATCTCTTTTGACTCAATCGGTTGAATGGTAACTAGTAGGTTCATAGGTCTCTATATGTTACACACATCAAGATATTCACATCCAGTTTTTTCTAATAGGTAAAGCAACTTCCTGACCACAATTATGTCAAGTTTCAAAGCTGTCAGAGCTTGTGTTATTAATCTACATAAGTTTATATGTCTTAACTCCCATACGGCCAGGCTATATTTTTGTTCTTTTTTAGGTTTGGGGTGTATAACAATATGTATCAATTTAACAATGTTTGCAGTAAAATATTTTAACCTAAGAACCCATTTCATATATGGGAGACCTTAGAGATGAGGAAAAACATTGTTAGGTTTTGTTCTACCTCCGGTAGGGGTATCTCAAAAACTAAAGCCCTTTTTGACAGTTAGTCACTAGCCTATAGGCAGATAAGGTTATGACAGACCCTCTCAAACAGCAGATATTGTTGCAAGGTGACGTGCGCATCCCTGAGGAGTGTACGGGCGTCAGCCTACCTCGTTCCTGTTGCTGTGGGCCAGCTTCTTCTCAATGTTCATCGCCAACATCTGGCTGCGGAAGGACAGGCTCTTGGTCTTCTCGATCACCTGCTGGTATGGCGACACTGCGTTGTTGCCCATCACCACGTGACCCTGGGAGACAACGTCAAAGATTTTGCCATGTGAAAACGGACTTTGATCGCTGAGAAAATAACATTTCTAAGATTCCTGAAAAACATTTTGGAGAGAGGTGATTTTCATCTTCCGACGGGAAAACAAACTAATTAAATAACATTACTACCATCCTCTAGTAGTCAAGTGAAGTGTGTGCCAGGCTGAGAGATTTGATGCTCATCCTGCTGGAGGTGGATCTCAGTGAATGCAGAGTCTCACCAGTTTAGAGTCGATCTTGGCGTCGAGTCTGGCGTTACGGATGAGGTTGACGATCCACCTCTCCGCCTCCTCGGGCGTCATGTTGAGCTTGTCTGCCAGCATGCTGGGAGTAGAAACGGAAGGAGGGGGGAGGTGGTGGGGTGACTTCAGCCGAGTAAATAAAAGAGGAACTCATCACTTTCATTCATCCTCTTGAGGCAACTTTCACAGAGGCAGTACCTGATGCTGATACACTGGTGAATACGACAAAAGGTCTCGAAGATGAAGAGACGGGCGTTCTCAATGAAGTCCTCAAGACAGGCAACCAGGAAGAAGTCATTCACAAGAACCTGGAGGGGGAAAGAAAACCTCAATGGTTGTAGGTGTCATTCACCAAGCATTCACACAGGGTATGGAGGAAATCAGAGAAATGCCAACAATGTTTTCCCACAGTTCTGGTTCATTATTTTAAAACACTTTGTACTTTTTAACTAGCGTTTCTGTTATGAATGCTTTCTGAAAGTTTTTGCTTTCATGTTGATTTGCTTTTTTTTTTGGGATTGTTTGAGCTTCAGCTTGCTTTTATTTCTTTTAACTATCTTTTATTCTACTGTTCTTTTATCTGCGGAGCACCTGCGTACAAAGGAATAAAGTTATTACGATACGTTTTTGATACAGGCACTTCAATAATAATAATAATAAAATCAGAGTTGAGTGTGTGGCCACGCTG
The DNA here is from genome assembly GCA_034670385.1 of Hoplostethus mediterraneus. Classification (NCBI taxonomy): domain Eukaryota; kingdom Metazoa; phylum Chordata; class Actinopteri; order Trachichthyiformes; family Trachichthyidae; genus Hoplostethus; species Hoplostethus mediterraneus. Next base: position 3,895,398 of record JAXDDW010000009.1, read on the forward strand.
TAAAATCGAATGAATGACAACGGCTTTATTGGCACGACGAGTCTACTTGTGTTGCCAAAGCACTCATGGATATTAATACTGGGGCTTGGGTGTTTTCCCTCGCCTGTCTGGCTGCATGGTTTTAGTCCAGCCTCACATTAGAGGTCAAGGTCAATGCTATCCAACCTCACAATCTACAGTGATCACCTCCATGCAGTCTTGTGTTTGTTTCCTAATGGGGGTTTTGTCTTCCAGGTTGACAATTACAAAAATGATAAAAGATATGGTCACTAATAAAAACAGCTACAGCACGTTGAATGTACACATGTAGTGATATTTATATTCCCTATAGTATGTCCTGCACCATCTCTGCACTGTTGTCTTGCACCATGTGTGTCAATAAGTATTGTAATACTAACAGACGTTAACATATGTCACAAATGTATCCTGTACATTTATTGGACTTGGTGATTCATCACATTCTGAACATGGGATCATCAGACTACCCGACCCGACGCCACAGTAGCTATCACAACACACAAGCTCAATTGTGGGAGATTATGGATGATGTGCGTGACAGCGTTTTCCACACAAACATCAAGTAGGGTGTTTGGCCACCTCAAATCTCCAGAACAGCTTAAATCCGTGAATAAATCAGTGTCTGGAATTTCAAAATGCGACGAGGTACCATTACTCCACGGGAAGATATTATTGTATAAGAAATCCAATCATTCAGTGCTTTCCAGTGGTAAACACAGAGTGGGTGCCATCGTTAAAATCCCCCATAAATACTCAATTAGTTTCATATCTTGTGATCAAGACAACACAGGCACACTGCTAATATTACTATGCTTTTTAACAGTTTTCCTCATAAATGAAAGGATTTTTATTCCAAGAAACACTTCCAAACGGGAAATAATGTGATAAAGGTTATCTTTAATGTTATGTTATGTTGATCTCTAGGGGGGAAATTAACTAAAAACCCCTGTAAAAAAAAAAAAGCAGCCCTGACCATTAAGAGCCAATAGGGCCCTTGACTATTGAAGGGCTTAATGAACTTTTCATGCTCTCATTATTTTGCCCACTGAGACCTGAGAAAAGCATCATTTAAACAAGAAGGGTTAAAAACCAATTGATGAGAGTGCTTGGAGTATGCACTAAGTGGCCCCAGAGCACCAACTACAAAACTGCAGCCAAGGGTTTCTAAAGAGAAGGCAACCGAGCCCCAAATCTGACAGCTGTTCCGCTTTGAAAATCAAACTGAATAAAAGTAAGAGCCAGCAAATCAGGGCAGACATGGATTTGCTGAGGCTGAATAGCTGCTAAGTTAAATGCCTAGGACTCAGGAGATCAGAGCACCGTAGCTAAGGGAAGCTTCATATTACCCCTCAGTCCCAGGAGACTGCTAACTTTTATGGGGCGATTTAGGCCTATGCGCCATGACAAACACACACTGTCAGGCAGGCACACTGAAGTAGAAAACCACACTGAAGTAGAAAAGTTATTCTCACCGATTCACACTCCCTCAGTTTCTTTTGGGCGCTGTCAAAGTCAAAGTTCACATAGAGACATTCCACGAACTCTGTGATCGGGTCCTTGTATGTGTAGGACTCCTAGGGAAGAGAGAGAACAGCCATTATTCAGGGGTTAACTAATTCTTTAAGTCGTATAAGATGAAGGTCACTCTGCTAACATTTAGCTGTTTTACCTGTTGAATGACTTTCACCAAGTCCTTGAGCACTTGCCTCCGTTTGCGCACATCTTTGTTGGTGATGACTGCAGTGGTAATGTAGCGCAGAATGTGTGGGCACATTGTCTGAATGGCATTCAGGTACCTGGAAAAAAACACAAAGGCAGCATACAGTAGCATGATCACTAGTTGCCATCACAGGTTGTACTGAACATGCAGTTACAATACTGTAAATACTGTTCAGGAATTTGTAAATTTGCCACAAATTCCAAATAAGATGCTTTGAGGAGAAAAATAAAAACTAAATCAAACTAACAATACAGCAAGGTGGCCTTGTGGTTACAGAGACAGAGTCTAAACTAAAAGTCACAGGTCTGATCCTCCACACAGCCAGTGGACAATGGACACCTGCTCACTGTAAGATGCTCTGGATGAGGAAAATCTTCTACATAATAAAATCCAGAATAAAATAGAGACTAGAATCTAAGTCACTCACTGAGGCTGGTAGAGGAAGAGGTCGATTATATTGTCCCTGCCTTTGGGATGGTTGAAGAACACGAAGAGGGACCAGTGGATGAGCCAGGTCCTCTGCTGGAGAGACTGGAGAGGGGAGCTCACGGACTGGGGAGGGAGGGGGGGGGGCACAGACAGGGTAAACGTTATGAAACGGAGAATTACATAAAGACAAATGTTCAAGAAGTGCTTTCATGCTAAATCATAGACATGTTCGAGGAGTAGGTTCATCCACGACTGGTGCTCTCTGGCGATCGTACTTAGAATTTAATTGTGAAACAAGGAGAACAAGGCATTGGTTTCATTTATTGAGGCAAATGGGCTACACATTTCCCCTTAGTTGTTTTTTTTCCCCTCCTTGCTGTTGGTATTGACCTTCCCTCAAATGAGTTTTAATCTCCTTGTCATGTGATTTCCTACCTCCAAACTAAAATGAATGTTAAAGCATATTTCCTGGTGACTACGTATATTAACTGTACCAGAAAACAAATCAAATCACATTTATTTGTACAGCCCTTAAGCTAGTCAAATGTTGATTACATCTATAAAGACAGCTAACAAAACAACAAATACAAGCTTATTGGGTTTTCTAAGTATTTATCAGGAGAGTCTCTTACATTGTTGTCAATCGTCTCCCTTAGTCGCGTGAGGTCCTCCATAGCTGCCTCCCAGTTCTGCATCAGGATCTCAGAGGCCAGCTTCCCCCACAAAGAGCTCAAGGCATTCCTGTCGGTTGAGGGAACCTGAGACAAGACCAACAAACTGAGTCTATACTGATCAAAAGACAACGAGTAACAGTGACAATAAAAAGAATGGACTATTCAATCCAATGTGGCTTGTGTAGATCAAATGCGAGCGGTGGTTATTCTTACCAGCACGCGGAAGAAGTAGAGGTACTCTGCAGCCCCGGAGTAGTTACCACACTCGTACTGGAACTTGGCATACCTGTACAGAGTGTCCAGGTACTCTTGGCGAAACTGAGAAACGAGGACACAAGGAACTTTATTAACCAAGAAAAACATACAGCAAGGGTATAAAATGAACAGCAACCAGCTGGATAATGGTAAATGTTGTTTTCCTATTCTACCTCCAATTTGGCTGGTAAAGGGTTTGTTATTAAAGGCTATTGGTATAAAGTGAAGATATAAAGAGCTATAACGCAAGTGGCTGTTAGAGGTCTACAGCCTAAGGATGCATTCACACTACTTTTTTTCAAACTGCCAGCTCCTTTTTTACATGAAAGTCAATGGGAAGCAGCTGCAAGGCTGTTTGAAAGTGGCTGCTTTGGAAAGGCGCTGCGCCTGGAATCTTTTTTCGGCAGAGCACAGCACATTCTCAAGTTGAAAACAAGTCCACTTTTTAGAGAAGAACATGTGATGTCCCTTTTTTGTAAACTGACTAATCACAAGGAAAACATGGGGTTTCACTGTACAAAGTACTGGTAGAAAAGTTGGTAGTAGTTATTACTATATTTACTATACTATATTTATTATAAAGAGGAATAAACTAGAACAGTACCTGTTACTGTTTGCTTATAGTGGCTGCTGGTCATTTTGGAAACAAAATGCACATCTCACAACTCGCTCTTACACATTAAGGTGAAGGCAGCGCTTTTCTACAAAAAAGTGGAATAGTGTACACATACTGTAATATTGTAATATAACTTACATTGTGTTTCTCCGACAGGTAGTCAAAAAGCATCCTCCCATCTCTGAGGAGAAACAAAACAGATGGATCAACTGATGTAAAAGCAGTCTACACACCTACTTTCACAACTGTCTCTGAATGTCAGTGCTGTGTGCACTGCACTTGAGAAGATGCATTTCTGACCTTGTGGACTGCATCTGCCGGGTGGTCTCTGGGTCTTCAAACATCTTAACAATCGGCTCTGTCTCCGACTGTAGCTGCTTCAGTTGGGCCACCACAGTTGTCCTCTTCTCCCTCAAAGCTGAAAGAGGAAATGTTCTCCCGTTAATACACTGCTGTTACATTAGTGGCAGTAAAGTCTATGTGAAGGGGGAAACACCTTATTCCAATGGTTAACAACAGGAAATAATCTGGCAGTGTGGCACGATACATTTAGTGACATTTTTCAAGTAGAGCCTTCATGCTTACTAAGGCAAGTGGAAAATCAAAAGCAGCTAACACCAAATGCTGATGAATTGTCCATCAACCTTTGTCTGGCAGGAAACAAGCCACTGTCCAGATGGAAGCCCTACTCTGTTTGGCTGATAAAATAGCTCAAGTGGCTGATTAATGTTGGGATTTCAAAGGCACTGTGGCTACATGATGGAAAGGCTAGTGACTATGAAGGATTATTTGATCTTGTAACTAATACGCATCAGTGTGAGTGCACTGGTTGTGTCACATATGTGGAATACAAACAAATTGTTATCGGGTGCTTTCTTACTGTGAGGGATTTCCTTGTCTGGGTACAGGTTTTTGTACACATCCATGGCGAAATCCACCATGTTGGTTTCGCTGAGGAGATCCAACTTCCCCTGAAGGAGTTCCTTTTCATTGTAGATCTGTTAGAGTTAAAGAAGAAGGGAGGATTTAGATGTTTAGTTGCCTTTTGTACATAGACTACATCTGAATGCTTACTCGTCCAATTCAGCCAGTTAAGAGGATAACACGTTGGACGACTAAATTAACGAGGAAAATAACCCTGAAAATACACCAAATTATCAGGTATCTGTCGGATACGCTGTCAGTTATTGCCGGCATTATTATAATTAAGATACACCATAATGTATAGATTGTTTACACGGTCAGCAGCAGCTAATTACTAGCAGGTTAGCTAACGTTACTGCTAGCTAGCTAGCCCGGCCATGGCAGCTCGAGGTGTTCTTGAGTATAAAAGTCCAGTGATAAATAGCTACATTATATTTTGTCGTTACACAATAGTAAAAACGTTGTACCTCTTTCACAGACAGAAACTCCAAGAGAGGAAAAACCAAATGCCGGTCCAGAAAATGCGCTATCCTAGTTGTCAAATCGTAGTCCGCCATCTTGGCAAGATTCAAAAAGAACTTTATTAACACATTAAGCTCAGACAAAACAGTCACCTCCGTCACTGCATTAATACACGCTGAAGGGCTGTTTATCTCGTAGCCTCAACCCCCGACAGCTGCTTAGTGATGTAACTTTAACTTTTGTAACTTTTGGTAAATAAAGCTGTTAACTAAATAAGTAAGTTAATTAATTGAATAAATTGAATAAATACATAAATGGAGAAATAAAAAAAAAAGATAGATAGATAGATTCTTTTAGGTATTTACATTTAATTTACATTTTATGGCTATTTTATGTACACATATCATGAAAACCTAACAGACCTAACGCCTGGCAGACCCTTCTTGGTCTTAGAAACGACCTCTGAAAGATGATGTTAATGTCTGAAACCAAACAAATCATTTTTAGGTGAAACATATGGACGCAAGGAGACTCTTGACACATTTGACATCTAAACAGACCTGGGTGAGTGTTTGCACTTTCGGGTCAGAAGAGGCATTGTTCTGGCAGGTAACAGCTGTCGCCTCAGCAGGGACCGAGGTCAGAGGTGCAGCATCGCTGAGAAGGAAGAAGCACCCGGTGGTATTACCAGTTGAATTCAGCATATTATCACTGATCACAGTCTTAGTGGTCTTGGAGGAAGATCCATTCTGTTGAAGAGTACCAGCAGGTGAGGTGTCATCGGTCGTATCCAGACCCAGGCTCTTGATTTCAACAACAATTTCTTTGTTGTTCTGCCGAAATCAACCAAACATCTGTGATGGGAGGAGAGCGCTTGATCTTGTTTAAAGCTGAGGACCTGGAGCTGACAGAGTCCAGGAACCACGTTGTTTGGAGCACAAGTTAGCTAAATGGCAAACATGAATGGCAAAGAAGGAACTCTGGTCAAGATATAAGTAAAAGGTATGACTAGTTTGAACTTGTAAACTAGGCTAACTAGCTAACCTAGATAACTTCAGTCTAACGTTAACGTTGCAAGAAAAACTGTAGTTAGATAATTTGTGGCTCAGAAAAAAATCTGTGACCAGCTGCAATAATCTAGACAGGAAACTGAATGAGACCCATCCTCCCCTCCCCCAGCAGCTATCATCGACGAGCCCTAGAGGAAGTACCTAATCCCCATCCACGCCAGCAGAGCCGCTCGATGGCCATTAAAGACTGGCTTGTGCTGGACAGGCTCACAGGTGAGAAATGTATGTATGATGCACTTGAGAGTTGAATAAAGGTACGAGGTATGAAATAAAGGTATGAAACTGATAATAGGTTTGTCTTGTATGACTCAAAAACTGCTTGTAGGAGCCGTTTTCATTATTTGATACTGTAACACTGAATGTCTTCTTCTCTTGCACACATCTCCATCTTTCTGTTCCCCCTCCTTCTTATGTCCATCTCTCTGTCTCTCTCTCGCTCTCTCACTCTCCATCTTCCAGGCGGCTAGTGACATCACAGGACACTTCCAGGCCTCAGTCTCGGCGGCTGGCTGCCTTCCACAACTTCTTTTATAGGAACAGGAGCCAGCTGGATGTGAAGAGCCTCGGATGATAAGCCAGGGACATAATACAACCACAAGAGTAAGGACAAAAATGAAACAGTACACCAACTGATATAGAACAGTTATCTATGGGGGAGGGAGTAATATTGCGCAATAATATCCTTCTTGGATGATCACTAAAATTCAGTGTCCTGTTGTATGATCAATATGTTTTTACCTGGTTATATAACATGAAAGCACAACCAATGAGGATCACAAGTAGATGAGATACGATGAATTTTCATGCTGTGCCGATAAACCTGTGGCAGTAACGTCTACCGGGGGGAGGAGCTAATCAGAAGCCCTACTTTAAATTCAGTTTTTTAAGGAGTCACTGTTGCATGATTATTATTTTTTTTCTACTTTGTGTGTGTCCGTACAAACAGGACGAGCTATGACTGTAACTCTGAGGCTTGTTAGGCGTGCTGGTGCTGCTGCGGTCGCCAGGCAACAGTGGCAAGACGTTTTCCTCCACAGTGTCCAGTCCTATATATTGTAAGGCTGCCCATAACCTGCAGTAATCTGGTATACTAATCTGGTGGCTGCTGTCTGGCCAGCACCTTTTGATTGGGTGCGAGCGCCTTACTTACCAGGGTGCGGTTGGAGTGGAGAAGCTGCACGATGCTGTTGGTGTCCTCTGCATTTACCGAGCACTGAAATGAGCATCTAGGAAAAGCGACCCGAGACACTGGAGTATTTAAACTTTGTAATAAAGGCTACTTGAATTTACCTGCCAGCAAATGCATCACAGAATGATTTGATACGCCATAATCTAAGGTGAAATAAAACAGAAAATAATAATAGATGCTCTAGATTAGATGCTGTCTGCCATCTAATCTACAGGTCAGTACTTGCATGGTTTTCCAGACGCGTACGGCAGTGGGTGGCGGCTTCGTTTTTTATTTGTGTGTTTGTTTGTTTGTTTGTTAATTTAGTGACACTGGGCAATTACTGAATTACTGAATTAGTAGTCTTCATCTGTAGTGCAAAGTGACACAGAAAACATTCACATTAATGTACAAGTTCATTCACGAAAATGAACACGGTGAAATAGGACTGCAACATACCAAACACTCTACAACCTGTGAGTGTGAACATATGTGTGAATGTGTGAATGTGAGGGTGGAAAACGACGGCGTTGCAGGGGAACGAGGAAAAGGCATTAAAAAGGTGTGATATTTGTAACGGCAAAGACTTCAAATCACATATAGACAGAACTCAGCAGATCTGTCCTCCCCAGAGACGCTCACGTGGAAAGGACAGATGAGGCAGTTGAACTTAAAGAGAGGGAAGCCACAGCTGACACGCTCCTCTCTGCCTCGGGGAAAGGCATTTTGCCCTCACTCATTACAAGCAGCGTAAATGAACTGAGCTCCTTGAGCGAGAGCCTGCGCACACAAACTGTGACGCGAGTATCCAGTCCACGCGTCCATGCACTTCATTTGCACTTCAGAGATGAGGCATGTGAGGGGAATCGTGTGTTTCGGGAGTCAGGAAAGAGGATCGCATGGCCTCCACCAACCCAGCTACCCCGCCCCACCACCAAACATACAACTCACGACGTGCCTCCTTCACAAACACTGTGTCTATGAAGTGTGCAATTATTTTCTTGAAGACAATTAAGTACTTACATAAGTTTGAAAATAGCATTGCCGTATCCCTAATGCCTATCCTTGCCTCTCAAACCTGCTGCAGGACCTGAACGTGGTGTACGTGTGCAGTCGCCGGAGGTGATGGAAGTTGAAATGGAAGTTAGTCCTATGAGCTCTTGAAGTCATGCACGAGATATCAACACAGTGTTTTCCTCTATACATATAATAGGTGTGCTCAAATTATTGCAGGGTTTCAATAAGGCATTCACCTATTTCTGTATTGTGTTGGCTCCACCTTCATTCAGATTTGTGCATTCTAGCTCAAGGCTCCTTTCCCTGTGTGTACTGTGTATACTTCAAGGTTGCAATGGTCAGATAAGGATGCATGTGGTAAGACCCACATCAACCAGAGCTTAATGAAGGTCTGAATGGTGCTCTTAGTGAATTTGGGCCTCGTTATCTTTACGTAATGGCTTACTCATCGTGTTTTAAGCTCTCAGCGTCTCTCTGAAATGACCCTCAGATTTTTCCGATGTCTCATGGTCCCCTGAGATTTTATTTTATAAATACAACAAATCTAATCCGCAGAAACCGGTTCAGAGGCATTATTGATGATATTAGAAGCAATATGACGGTATTAAATATCCCTTGTTTTTCATTTTCCAAGTACGTGAAAGAAACAAGCACCACTGTCTCAGCATTTAGAGTGACTTTGTAAACAATGCGATGAAAAGACCAAAATAACTAACTACAGAGTGAGCCGTCACAAGGACTTTTTTATTCCTGTTTCCAGGTGGAGGAGGGGTTAACCCGTCAAAATAAAGCTTTCTGACATCGCTGCTATAAACACTCGGCTAATTATCCCAATAAACCTGACAGAGATCATCCTACACGGAAAATGCTTAAGAGACAAATGTATTTTGACTGGGCTGATGATATATTCACATATATAAGGATATGTAATATGCATTTTGCAATTACTCTGCCAAAGGAAGCACATCGGAGGAAAGAGCAATGGGATCATCTGCATCACAAGGGATTCAAAGGCAGCAACCTGCGACTGAATGATGTCTGTGAAGTTTCGTGCTCGTTATTTTCTGTGTACGGGAGGAGAGGGAGTGTTGTCAAGCACATACATGTCACATACATCAGTTTCCATCTGTCTGTTTGACTCACTTGGGTTTGATCTGGTTTGAATGACAGCTGGCGTAATTCACCTAAAGATCATTGGGGGGGGGGGGGGGGGGTTGGGCATACAAACTGGAACAGCAACAAAGAGCCTGGAGCACGTCGTCAAGGCTCTTCATTAAATGAGACCCTATAGCTATGATAAGGAACTAAAAATAAGATGCAATTTGTTTCAAGATACTTTTAGAAGCAGTATTTTTGTATTTCAAAAGATGCAAATTACAGTATATTACTGTACATTATAAATTAAATGATTGTCAAGCTGTTTGATGAACTTATTGCCTGTCTGCAGCTAAGAAGAGAAAAACAACTAACAGGTGTGCCTGCTGCTACCTGGAGGCATGGAGCCAGCTAGTTAGCACCTTGGTGAGTTCATACAGTCATACAACATTACAAGCTTCTCCAGCAAAGATTACATCCCAACAAAAATCAAACACGCACAGACAAGTAGCCAATTTGTTCAAAATATCCAACTTTGGTGGTGCTAATCTGTAGCACCGTCACCAGTATTGGTTTGTTCCTCACTGATACACTTCCTGCACTTTGCCTACGGTAATTAGTGCCCACAGGAAGAACCACAGACTGTTTGGAGCTGTTGAAGTGTCTACTGAGAGAAAGCCATTAAAGTCAATTTTGAACTGTAAATAGTCTTTCATTGGACAAATTTGTCCTAAAAAGTTGCTCCAAGTCAAAAGAATGACAGAATTTAAGTTTTTTAATTGAATTTTTTACATTTTTAAAATATATTGTAGATATTGTAATTAAATTGTATTTTTTTTTTTTTACATTTAATGTGCAAATATTTGTAATTTGTAACCAGAAAATTTTGCAATTTTGTAATTTTGCTGTTTTTCTGCCCATCTCAATACATTAACCCTTGCAGGTTCTGTATGACGCACCACCAACATGCCTTCCAGTAAATACTTTTGTTAAATACATGTTTAGCTTTCTATACTTATTGCAACCTCCTCTGCTAGGGATGAGAGGATGGCTGCAGTCAATGTTTAATTGCAGACACCAAAGCAACAAGTGTTGACTTCCCGGCAACTGTACATGAAAAGAAAAGACCTTGTAGCATCCAGGAATCAGGAATATAAGGATATCGATCGTGGTAGACGGGCACAGACAGAATAAGAGCAATCAATGGTTATGAAAAAGCCTCTTATAGTGGTTGATAAGAAAAGATTGCACTCAATTGATTCCCTCCAAATAAAGACCGTGACTGCAAGCCCCTCCAAGGCCTTTTTGTCTTTGTCTGCTGCTGAGCTACCAGGGGAATGTAGTCAAACCCTCCTGAAGATTTGGCTTCAGTCTTAAAAAACAACTTACATGGAATTAGTATTCTGTACAAACCTTTTATGTTCTTGCCCAGGTATCGGCGCAGATATGGAAACCTGGCACGCGGGATAAACGGCGGCATAAATCAGAGACAAGGGAAGCAAACCTGTCCTGCTGTGAGATTAATTCTCCCCCCCACTTCACCCCCAAAGAGCTGGAATCACACAGTGAGTGGTTATATGAGTCTTTCCTCAGATAGACGCTTGCATATGCTCAAGTGTCTCGGTGGCATTCTGCATTTTGTGTGTTTGAGACTAAAAGAAACTGAAGAAATTGGAATGGCATCGGTATAAACATGACATACTCTACCTATAAACCTCCCCCTTCTTGTATCCGGAGCCCTATCAACCTGATTCATACTTTACTCATTTATCTACGGTGATATTTCGCTGCTTTTTTACACTTTTTATGCCTCCATTTTCATGAACCGCCCACCACTGACAGCAGCATCCCCCGAGGATCCGTGGCCATTTCCAGCATTCCGGCGTTTCTCTCTCTTTTCTTTACGACTCTCCAAAATCAATGCACTAATATGCATGATACAAGCTCAACACGAGCACAACACCTACAAGTAGCCACAGTTTGCCTACGTGCTGCGAATGCACAAGTCCGACCAACAGGATTTGCTCGTTCACAGCAAGTTATCAGCGTCTACGTCTGTGGTTTCTATGTGTAGAAGAATGATTTTTACACTTCACATGTGTGCAGGTGAACTGAGGTGTCTAGCCTGAACACAGCTCCCTATACGACGGCTAATGTCGGTCATCGACTTTTCAAATATTTCTTGACATCAACGTCGATCAACCAGGTAGTTCTGCTGAGATTTTTTCAAGAGAAGCCCAGCCAACACTACACATCTGCAGTACGCATAAAAGAGCTAAAGCTGGAAATTGCTGTGCTACAGTGAAAACCTAGTCGGTTCAGCATTTCAGGGATCGGTAACCGTAGAAACGATGTTTGATCTAAACCAAGTGGAAGTCTGAAGAGAAAGTATTTTTCTGCAAAAGAGAATATTCTACAGCGGGCGTATTGTCACAGCACCTGACAACACTGTGTGCAGCTCAAAGCCCCTTTTGTTTCATCACGTATAATACGGTGAGTGTGTAAAAGTCACTCACACACCATGAAAGAAGAAGAAGAAAAGCATCCTATAACTCCCTTGCGAGAGAGCCTCGCCACGGCACACAGGCGTTTCTCCGTAGCAACAGGCTGACCCTGTTTCTATGGTTATGGTGTCCTTTCTGTTTTCCTCCCAGGACAGCGATGGCAAAAACAAGGGACATGTGGGGGCGCCGTTCAACCTACAGCAGCCGGTTCACTTCAGCACTGCGAGCAGGGGGGGGAAGCTGTTAAACATGATCAGTGAGCGCCTGACACCTAGCTGGCGCTTCCTCCCGGGATGCCGAGCTAAAGGGTTATGTCGAGTTCAACGGGGATGATTCAGCCCTTAAACTGATCGGTGAATACTTTTCTCCACCCTAGTGCACCATGTCAAGACGCAAGCTACGGGTATAAGCGCCTCTGCAAATACCTTTAAGCTCTCAAACCCTTCTCTTTTTCTTTTTTTTTTAAAAGTTTACACAAAAAGTCAGTTTGTGCCGGATTTCATTCAAACCCTCTGGATGGTGATTCGGTTTCCAAGTTGTTTTCTTTGTCTCAGCTGAGGTTGTCTTCAGTCACTCCTTCCTGGGAGCTGTGACTGAGTCGGCCTGCTGTTGCTATGCAACAATCTGAGTAACGAGGATCATTATTGAGTAAGCCATTAACTTAAGGCTATAGTTCAAGAGAGGCATTTTAAACCGGGAGACAAGATCCTACTTCTAATTTACCAAGCCAGCAGAATGAAGTCTTCAGGAGTGTACGATGTGAGATTATACTGGGAGAGCGTTTTGTTTCTTCAGACTGTGGTTATGACAGCTGATGATGAGTGGCTGTCAGGCGTTGATGTAAAGCGCCGCCACCGCACGTTTCCACTTCCTGGTCCCCAGTGTCCACGGCCACACCCCAGCTCTTGACCCCGAGTGACCCCTGCGGCAATCCAATTCCATTTCCTGCTGCCAGCTGCCCTGAATGATTACTCTGACTAACTCCATTCATGGGAGGAGGGGGGGAAGCGGTGGGGGCTGTAGGCTGAGTGTGTGTGTGTGTGTGTGTGTGTGTGTGTGTGTGTGTGTGTGTGTGTGTGTGTGTGTGTGTGTGCGAGCCAAGCGAGTGACGGTGTGTTTGTGTGCGTGGGACTTTGTTTGGTGCTTTGGTGGTCTGTGTGGGTTTGAGCGTGTCATTTTTTATTACAAGTTTGATTTTGTGTCTGGGAGAGTCCCCTGGCAAAACAAACACAGACACCAATTAAGCCGCTGCAGTATCCCAGCCCCTCCTCATGACTAATAATCCCCTCTAGAAAAACAACCCTCTTTAACCCTTCTCGCCCTTTCCTCACCTTGGCTTCCACTAAAGACAAAACCCCAGCGGGAGACATTTCAGCGCCGCTAGAAAACGCATTTCCCCGAGCCTCTTTTCATGTCCGGTGGCGTTATTTTCTCTTATAATAACCTGAATGGAGACGACATGGCATCACGCTCAGATATTTGCAGTGCAGAAAATAATTCAGCTTTCTAAAACGGGGAAAGGCGACCAGGTTTTTTTATTCCAGCCGAGGATATTTCACTGATAAGCTTCAACCAGAGAGGAGGGGACGACTCTTGGCCCTTAGGCCCTCCGTGGACAACGGTTGCCCAACCCTGCTCTAAAACATCAACGGCAAACATCAGGATTTGGCGTCAGTCCCTCAGTGTCAAACAGCGAGGGGCCTTCTTTCTAGACCCATTTTGCACCAACGTTCAACAACCACACAGGGACAAATCCATCGCAGACGAGGAAGAAACACCAATTTCTCCCGCCGGCAGTAGCCCCAATAGACCAGAATGCAATGCAGCAGAAAAAACTCTCTCTCTCCTGCTCTTACTATGCTATCACTATAATTATAGCTATTGCTCTCTTCACCTACACAAAAAATAAGTTCACACCCGGTCCGTTCAAGTTTGTTGAAAGTCATTCTGGCAAATGTGGGAAATCACCAACTGATGTAGAAGTAAACGAGGCAGGTTGAGGGAAACAAACAACAACAAAAACAGTAAATTACAACACTTCATCATAAAACGCACCGACCATCACAGATTGATGGGGTATATCAGTGTGAGAGTATCTAGGGTGGGATTTTCCTTTCAAGACAAGCCAATAAAAAGCCACGCGACGCCTAGTATGTCTCAACCATTACCCCACAACATTAGTAACCCATTAAACCAGGACAGGATTATTTCTTTATTTCATTGCGGGGGTCAGATAATTCAACATGTTTAATTACACTGACGAGGTGAGAGCGAGCGAAGGTCGCGCGGAGGATAATGTGATCCCGCTGGCAGTGAGCACTTCCAATTAGAGGAGTGGCGTTCTGCACAGACACACACACACACACCGCGAGCCAGGGGGGATGCAACTTTTCATTCACGGCGTCTCCTGTTTGGCGAGACATGTTCCCTCTCTCTTGAATCTGATGTATATATTTGTAAATGGAGTCGGGTGGGGTTTTTTTTTAAAAAGCATCTGAAACGGTCTTGAAACAGTTTGGGTTTTTTTCACTGATTAGTATGATGTGTAGGCCTCCCATGAGCAATTAAGTCACAGCAATTACCAGGAGAGCCTCCCCCAGGGGGTTTCTCTCTCTCCCTCTCTCTCTCTCTCTCTCTCTCTCTCTCTCTCTCTCTCTTTTCCTCCTCATTTGTGTATGCCTGTGCTTTTGAACATCTGCTGTGAAACCTCGAGTGTATTTGGTGTAAAAGCGAGCTTCCGCGGCGTTGGAAGCTCAGCCGCAAAATCGAATCACTCCTCCTTTATGTTATTACTGTTTGCGCAAGACACGTTTCAACAAATGTCAAGCAGACGCAAGTATTTCTTCAGCATGTCACAGTTATATTAAACAGGATTTCTTTGGAAATGCGACACTGATCATGCAAGATCCTCACAAATTTGTTATTTACTCGTCATAACAATTCCAAGTTGTTGTTTTGACAAGGTGGAAAATGTTCTTTACCGTGATGCCACCCCCGTTTCATTTTTCCCCCACCTCAGATATGAAGGGCCTTCAACACACACTTGGCATGTAAACAGATGCAGGCAAATAAAAATTAAAAAAAACTCCAGTCAATCATCATAAGGCAAGCAGCTACCAATGTAAACAAAATTCAGAAAATGTCTCCTTCTCCTTAAAAGACTCTATCTTCATATCATGTACACAAATATC
This sequence comes from Hoplostethus mediterraneus, assembly GCA_034670385.1. Lineage (NCBI taxonomy): Eukaryota > Metazoa > Chordata > Actinopteri > Trachichthyiformes > Trachichthyidae > Hoplostethus > Hoplostethus mediterraneus. The sequence continues at coordinate 3,910,541 of JAXDDW010000009.1, forward strand.
TCACAAAGATATATGTCAAACTAAAAAGGTTGGTGGCAAATAAAAAGGAGTGTTACCCTCCACTACAGCCCTGATTTTAAGACAACACTGGCAGGATTTGAGGGGGAATGTCAGAGTCGGATAAATTCAGCTGAGCACCTCTAAATCTTCATCGGCCACCGACACGCGCGAGGAAGACTCCGCTCTCAGATTGATTGAGCCGTATAACTTTGCTGCGTGTTTGGAGTAGGCGAAGGCTCTCCTCCTGATCATCTCCCCCTTCCACATGGAGATCATGAGCAGGGTGGAGAGCAACACCCCCCCGAGGGTGAGGAGACACAGCCCCGCGATAACGCACAGGTCCAAATGGGCCCCCAGCCTCGCTTTCTCGCGCTCCAGCCTCTCCATCTCCCGCGCCGAGACGCTGTCCGGGTCCACTTTGACGTCCCTCGGGACCGTGTAGGATATGGCCACCAAAGAAATGCCTGTCACCAGGCAAGTGACGGCGATTATGAAGCCGTAGTCCACCGACTTCCCCGGCGCGTCGGCGGTGAGGTCGTCGTCGGACAGCATGTACAGTCCCGGGATGTCCTCCTCCTCCTCCTCGTACAGCTCGCTGGAGGAGCTGTGACTCGAGCTCCAGTTGTCGCTCCTGGCTGACCGGTGCGGGCTAGTCTGAGTTAAATGCACGTCGTCTTCGTGCGTGCGGGTGAAAGACGTTTCCGTTTCTTCCCCCGGTCCCCCGGCTCGCCGGGTCTCTGTCCGCGGTGCTGAATCCTCGCTCGCGCAGCAAAGTGACTTTTCGCCGGAATAACCGTTCTCGTTGGTAGTTTGGTTGTTTGAAAACGGGGAGGTGTTATTCGGGTCGGGTCGGTTGCCCAACTGATCAAAGTAAAACAGTTCAAGATCAGCCATTTGGACATGGGCTGGGTTTCCCCCGTTTACCGAGCCCACGCGCCCCGTCTCTGTCAGAGAAACACACCAAATCAGAGAAAACAACCAATGTTACTGACGCTTCAACTTCCCGACAGCCTGCCGTATGCTATGGCAACTTTAATGGTTTTAACCTGAAAGTCCCTTGCCATCTTTGACCACATTTGACAAACCTACGCGTCCGTTTCTTGGGTTTTAAAGTAGAGCTGCTATTCATTTAACTCCCGTGATATTTACGACACAGGAAACATCAAGACAAGTAAATCTCCCGACTGCTCAGTTGCTTCCCCAAAGCTTTCAGAAATGCACTTTATCCGTTTTAAGTGGTCGCTCGACGGGCTAACAAATCTAATTACACTGAATATGTTTCGGTCATCTGTCATTAAAGGAGAAAGGAGGATCGTTGCATACCTATTTCCCGGTTTGCGGCTGCTCGCGCCCCGGCTGCTTCTGCTCCCTGGTCAATTAGAGGGGAAGGTCTGGCAGACCCCTCCCACGGACCGGACTCCGGCAGACCGCCCTGCGCTCCTTACTGAATCAAGTTCTGTGTTCCTCAGCACATTCACAATAATCAGATGAGAGGAAGGAGACGGGAGACTGAGCATTGTGGGAAACTGAGTACTCAGGCAAAGATATTTCAGACCCAATAACATGTTGTTGTTTTGATGTGATGAAGAACATCGGCATATGTTTGGAGAAATAGACTAAAGGCACATAATAATAATAATGAAACACTTCATTGATCCCTATAGGGAAATTATATGTTTTTGTCCCCCCCCCCCTCTCCCTCTCCAGAGGTCAGGTACAGGGATTCAGTAACTTGCTCAGGGGAACTTCAGCAGGTTTGAACCCTGGTCCTCCAGTTGAAGTTCAGTCTCTCATCCTACCAAGCAGCATATTGAACAATAAAGCTGCAAGAGAGAAACGTGACTACCAGCAGAAGGGGGGGATACTCTTTATTGGATACGAGCAGTTTTGCAAAACAATTTCCTAAATGGCTCATTTCCAGAGCAGCATGGAGCCAGAAGAAAACTCTACTCAAATATTGTCGCTGTCAGGTGAAAAGCTTGTAACTCCAAAAGCTTTTTAGGAATTACCAAAAACAGTTTTCATCCTGACCGCCATGCATTTCAGAGTAAATTCAATTCATAAGCGCCAAGGATTGCGTAATTGTCTCAACCTATAGAGGAGCATGTAATCCTTCAACTGAAGTTAAAACTCACTTAAATTGGAGTTATGAGGTTTTCACAAGACAGCAGCAATATGCAGCAGAAAGGATGCTTCTCCAGAGCCCCTCTCAGAAATCCCCCCATGGTTTGCTCTTTCTATGCACAACTGAGAGCATTGGAGCATGTATGTTCGCTATAGGTTGCCAAAGGTCATAACAAAACGCTTCAGTGCTTCTTCCCACTGTTCAACTGCATAGCTACTGAAGTGCCCAGATGCTTGTGGGTGTATGCACGCTCTGCTAGCTGTACATTTGGTGGTCAAGAATTTTCAAGGATGGAAAAAAAAAGAGCAGAGGCGACATGCTTGGGGGTGTTTTTAACATTTGTGACACATAGGATGAGGAGGGAGGACGTTAGAGCAACCTGTCGCCTGCAGCGCCGCTTCCACGAGCACTGACTGACAGGCTGGGAATGAAACACGTCTTACTTTCCTTCACGGTTTGGTGTTTGGTGGGTTAGTTGCTTCATTGATTGATTAATTGATTGATTGACTGATCATTAAATATACGATGAACCAAGAGGATGCACTCGTTTTTTGAGTACCGATCTAAAAATAAAAATAGAAAATAGATGTCGGTTGGTGACAAAGAGACAGTTTGATAAAAAGATACCAAAAAAAAATACAACCATACCTTATAATATATATATATATATAGTCACAATTTACATTATCATAGAGATGATTATTAGTATCAAATGACAATTCAACCTTCATCCATTCTGTCATCATTTTCTGTCCCAATAAAGAGAATGTGTTTTGGTGAAATGATGCTCCATAATGAAAACAATCCTGCCATGCTAACACTCCCATGTACGGGCAGGCCAGCTTTCATAGCACCCTACTATGTACAAATGACCATGCCAGAAAGACTCGCGCGCGCGCACACACACACACACACACACACACACACACACACACAGCACAGCAGGGCCCGAGGGGGTCTCTGGCATCAGCCTATTATGGCAGATAACATGTTCCACATGACATTATTCAGCTGGCAGTTGAAGAGACTTTGGTTTATCAGTCTAATGTAAAATGAAATCTTAACAGGGACAAGATTATTTATAGTATAATATAATATAAGACTTTAAACCACTGAAATGAAAAGTTAATAACAAATAGTTTGTTGCTCTGGACAGGAAAGCTAAACAACAGAGGAATGAACATCTTTCTAGTAGTATAGTATAGTATAGTATAGTATAGCATAGTATAGTATAGTATAGTATAGTATAGTATAGTATAGTATAGTATAGTATAGTATAGTATAGTATAGTATAGTATAGTCTCTTGTTACAGTAACTACTGCAGTAACTACTATCAGTGCCCTTGAGCAAAGCGCTGAACCGGTTGGTCCACTGGAGGTTCTCGGTGGTCAACAGTACTGTGGGGGTAATGGACACTTCCTGGGTGTGAGTGTGTGCAGCCCCCCCAGCCCCCCCCCCCCCCCCCCCGCATCCACGTTCCCAGGCCACTGCGGTAAATAAGAAAGTGTTTGTGCCAGTTTAAATGAGGCTTTAAGAAAACAGCTGCAGTGAAATTAAAAGTAGCTGAGAGACGTACTGGCTTCCTCTCAGACTCCGTCAGTATTTCCCTGAGATATTTGTGGAACAACACCGTTTTGTTATTGTGCTGTTGTTTATGATCTGAGGTGATTTGTCATTCCCCGTAGTGGCGCTCCCAACCAGCAGGCCCAGCATTTTATTTACCCTACTGGGTGAAGTGTGGCATTTTACACTGATGGATCTGCTGTGAAATGAGAGCGCAGCTAAGGCTAAGAATAGCTAATGGCAAGGCAAGCAAGCGGCAGCACAGGCAAAGACGGCCAGCCCAAGGTTAGCCGAGGACACAGGGATGGCTACACCTAGAGGACAGACAGGACTGAGTCAGACGGTTAGCAGGATGTCTTTGACTGGACTCAGCAGCGGTGGTGGTGGTGGTGGTGGTGGTGCTGGTGGTGCTGGTGGTGCTGGTGGTGGTGGTGGTGGTGGTGCTGGTGCTGGTGCTGGTGGTGGTGGTGGTGGTGGTGGTGCTGGTGCTGGTGCTGGTGGTGGTGGTGGTGGTGGTGGTGGATGCTGGGTGCTGGGTGCTGGGTGCTGGCTTGTCTGGGTGGCGTGGGGCTGTGGTGGCTAACCAGAGGCAGACTGCAGAACAGATGACTCCAGTTTCAATGCAAAGCTGAGCTGAGTTCTGGTTTCTCTATCACAGTCTCAGACTCTCTCTCTCTCTCTCTCTCTCAGACTCCCTCTCTCAGACTCTCTCTCTCTCTCTCAGACTCTCTCTCTCTCTCTCAGACTCTCTCTCTCAGACTCTCTCTCTCTCTCTCTCTCAGACTCCCTCTCTCTCTGTTTCTCTCCATCTCTCTCTCTCTGTTTCTCTCCCTCTCTGTTTCTCTCCATCTCTCTCTCTCTCTCAGACTCTCTCTTTTTCTCCCTCTCTCTCTCTCTGACTCTCTCTCTCAGTTTCTCTCTCCCTCTCTCTGACTCTCTCTCTCTCAGACTCTCTCTCTCTTTCCCTCGCTCTCTTTCTCAGACTCTCTCGCTCAGCACAACTGCAAACTTCAAACAAATTGTGGATGAGGTTTAATGTAAATCATAAAACACCAAACAAACACATGAATGCATCCTGACAGTGTTTTTTCTCCCATACATCTTTCTTGTCTCTTTTTTCGAGCAACACAGCGCTTCACATCCATTCAGTTACACACCGTCACAACCTCAGTCATCTCAGTTGATCACACATCTCCTGCCGCCCACCACCCCCGTGTGTGTGTGTGTGTGTGTGTGTGTGTGTGTGTGTGTGTGTTGTGCTGTAAAACAGGCAGTGAGTGGGTGACAAAGACGGAGGGCTGTCTCATAACTGGGATCGATGCTTTCTGTCCCTGGAGGTTATGGACTGCACCCACGGTGTATTTACCATTAATTGGTAGGGTCACGGTCGGGGAACACCGGGCAGCTTCTTTACGGCTGACCTTGAGTCATGGGTGTGTGTGTGTGTGTGTGTGTGTGTGTGTGTGTGTGTGTGTGTGTGTGTGTGTGTGTGTGTGTGTGTGTGTGAGATTGACAGCCACATGGGTCTCAGTTGGCTTGTTAAAATGACCTGCCACCACATCAGTAAATCCCAACAGTCAAGGGTCATTTTACATTTCAGAGTACTGTCATGAGTTATTACGCGTGTGACTGAGAAGATGCATTGCTTTCTTTGGCAAATAAAGCAATATATATTAAAAAAAATTTGCCAGCAAATACTTATTTTGATCTACTATACAGTAGAGCAGTAAGCTTGCGTGTACAATCGTCGTGCACACTGTATAATGGCAGTAGTAACTCAAAGGAACGGCCATGTTGTATGTTGTATATTGTTTGTGGCTCTTCTGGAACAGATACAGACACATCCATATATCACAGACATACACGGAGCAACACACCGTCAACCTGAGCCCGTCTATATATATAGATGTATAACTGCATAGGATACTGCATCAATATCTTCCCCGTGTTGCTGTTCTTTTATTATTTTACTCAAAGCCGTCTAAGCCGTCCACCCCGGAGTAGAAGTCTGCGATTGAATGTTTGAGGACCACGGAGGAAATAATCAACCAATTTCTTTCATTGTCAAAGGTGATGGACGTGGTGCCCAGACACCGTCGAGGCTCTGCGACCACACATGTCCAGGATCAAAGCCAGCCAGAGCTCTCTCTCTCTCTCTCTCTCTCTGCTGCGTTTCCATGACGCTCCGTCTCCCTCGCTTCCCTCCCATTGTCTAAAAAAAGAATAGATGGAGGTGCAGGAGTGGACCGCATACTCTCCTTTTTAAAAAAAAAAAAAGGTTATACGCTGTGTGTGTGCTCCTGTTTCCCACATGATCTACTTGCAGCATTTTAAAGATTTTTTTTATTTGCTAGTTTTACAGCAAAGAGGATGGGAGGACATGATGAGTCTTGATAGTTTACTCTTTATTTGTGTCTCTTGAAGCTAAAAAAAAGAAAAAGAGGACCAAGACCGTCATCCCTCTGCTCTATTGGTAATGAACAGTTGCAATGAACTGCCTGTACTCAACAGGATGACCAAGGGATATCGGTGAGTTACCTGATACTGAATCATTTACACTGCTATGAAATAAATCTCATTTTGATGGTAAAGTTCACACTGACATTAACACGAGCCCACAAAGTCTTCCTGACGTTCACTGTGGGCACTGAGAGAGAGAGAGAGAGAGAGAGAGAGAGAGAGTGTTAAATACTGAACTGTCTGAGGTTGTTGGTGTAAATTCTGATTTGGGGTTTCCCTTAAAGTTTCTCAGCCTTTGGTACCGGTACGGTTTGTCCTTAGGGTGGCAGTAAAACCCTTTCAGTGATTTACTCGTCATGCCTGCTCGAGCTTTCTGCCTCCGCTGCTGGGATGTGAACCGTCGCCACGTAATCCATCACGCACGCTAAAAACAGAAGTAGGACATCAAGATAGAGAAATCATCATCCTCGTGGAAACGGCACGGATACTGCAACGCAAGCGATTCGCAAAGAATGTGCTTTCTGCTTTCACTACAAGAGCTTTTCACACTGTACAGGGACAGCTCTGACCCTGGGCCGACAGCTGGCCGTGGTCTTATTCAGCCCCATTTCACAGGTTCAAATCTGTATTGTTAACCTGTCAGAGATGGATCCTTCTCCAACGTGAGGAGCGTTAAGCCTGAACTAGTATCAGGCTTAACTCACAAAGGTCATATAGCACGTGCTTGCAGTACCAGATGGTTGGGTTCACCACGCAGCGCAAGACAGAAAAAGCGCGAGAAAGAACAAGAAAGTAATCACAGGACTTGGAACCCAATTTAATACACTTTCCTTTGTGATTGACAACTCAACTAACACCCTCAGAGTTGCCCGCCACGATGTAAACCAGCTCAGTGGACACTCTCAGCGGGGAAAAATAAATGCTGTTATTTGCAAAACCATGTGACCCGAGCCCACTGTGTGAAATTGTAGCTAGCCCCTGAGATGAGAGCCCACTCAGCCCAGGGTTAAAAAGCCTCGGGGCTGAGTGCAGTTGAAAAGGGGATAAAGGCACTCGAGCTAAAGCCGACTCTTTCTTCGTACGCTCTCCATTGTTACGAGTGGAGCCGGGAGGCAGGGGAGGCAGGGGAGGAAGGAGGCGTTGTTATGTAATTCCCTGCAGTCCCGGTCCACCTGTTGCTCAGAATGGACTGCTGGCATCTTGAAAGCTCCTAGCACAATCGCATGAATAAAGTCAAGCGTGCTGGCGTGATTGTCACCATTCTCAGCGCATTTCCCTTTGAATGCACAGTTGGTGTGTAGGAGAGAGATTTCCCACCTCCACAGCGTTGTGCAGAGAACAAGCAACTGTAAATTCCCATATGGGACGCACAAAGGACAGCATGACGGGCGAAATACAGATATACGTCTCTGTGCCTTTACTCAAGATACCCTGAACAGATGGTTTGGATTCCACTGCCAAGCAATATGACACATCACCTCATGTATTACAACCTATCGGCTTAGCATTCAGTGAGAAACAGCAGCCAATGGTAGCACATCACCCAGTAACACTAATGTCAGGCGCTGGAATGCAGTACTTACTTTAATAAATAAGTACTCAAACAAGTATAAGTTTTGTTGTGTAGTTGTGTAAATGTATTATGTTTTAGTGAGACTTTCATTAACACGTACACGGTATTATTGTGTACTCGCAATACTGTTTCATAGACCAACACAGGTTAATACACTGGAATGAAGCCACTGTAAAGTAAAACGTTACCAAGATGCATCAGATGTGAGAATATAACATCGACTCCATGTAGTATCTGAAGTTGAAAATGAGGAAACCACATAACCCTAACCTAACCCTAATGCAAAACAAATTATCCGTTGACAACCAATCTTAACTAGGTTTTGTCTTGGATTTCTTACAAAGTTGGTAAAAAATAATCCATTTTCCCATCATGCCTTTCTCTATGTAGTGACCATATGGGCACTTGGCTGACAAGATTTGTAAATAAAAATGGTAAATACAGAAATGGAGTAATACAAATTAAAGTGTTATAAAATAATTAAAGATTGCATGATGACATTTCCAAATGCCTTTAGGTGACTGTAGTCTTCCAAAAGCATCCTCTGTTTAGTTAGTTTGCATTTGAAAAACTGATGTGTCAGCATTAAGCTGTTCAATGCAACAAAAAATAAAACATTGATCGGCTTCATTTTATAGATCAGAGACTGCAGTTCTTCCTACAGACTAATACAAGCACGTCACTGTCACTCTAAATCACCGTAAACATCTCAAAATCAACTCTGATCAACTCAAAATCAGATTTGATTTTGAGAAATCAACTCTGATTTTGAGATCAACTCTGACTCTGACTCTGATTAACAATTTAGTGAGTAACACCTGAACGAATTAACAGATAACAGAAGAAGAACTCAGTCAGGTTGAACTGAATAGTCTTCATGACAAATACTGACATTTATTCCCCATTTGTAATTAACCTGACAACGAATTTGAAGGTTATATCACTAAGAACTGGTAGACAAAACTAAAACAGGCAATGACGTCCGGGCTCATCACCCCGCATGCGTAAAGGACGTTCGTGCCTTTAGAGAACGCTCAAAACCAACGGTTTCCTCTGACGGGAGCACAGCGACGACTCACTTTTACGCACAACATGACAATGAATTATCTGGGGTATTACGCCCGTGTGCGTCCAGCGCGTTGGTGTTTGGTGTCGGTTTAATGCGTAGCGGCACGCCTGGATGCAGCTTCGAGGTCTTGGAGAGCGACGGACACTTTCCCACACCTGTAGATTTGGTAGAGCCCCAGCTTCTGTCGTGCGTAAAACCCGGATGACGCGTCGGGAAGCTTTGATAAGCACACTGTAAAGTCGCTCTTCTCCTCTGAAGCAGCGTCTTTTTTCCCCCGGTCGGCCGACCAAGATGGAAAACTTTACTACAGCTCAAGACGTGAATAGCACCTTGGGGATTTGGGTGGACCACAGCGTCCAATACAAAGTGATAAGTAGCCTATTGGTTTTCGTGATTTGTGCCTTAGGAATCGTTGGCAACGTCATGGTCATTTTGGTGGTGCTCACTACCAAACACATGAGGACGCCGACCAACTGCTACCTAGTGAGTCTGGCTGTGGCGGATCTGATGGTGCTGACAGCGGCGGGCTTGCCGAGCATCACGGACAGCATCTTTGGATCCTGGGTGTTTGGCCACTACGGGTGCCTTTGCATCACATACTTTCAGTACCTCGGAATCAACGCCTCGTCTTGCTCCATAACCGCGTTCACCATAGAAAGATACATCGCCATTTGCCATCCTATAAAAGCCCAGTTTCTGTGCACGCTCTCCAGGGCCAAGAAAATCATTTTCTTCGTTTGGGTTTTCACGTCGCTTTACTGCGTAATGTGGTTCTACCTGTCCGACGTCCAGGAGCTGCTGTACGACAACATCACCATCATCACCTGCGGCTACAAAGTGCCAAGGCGCTTTTATTTGCCGATTTACTTTTTTGATTTCGGTATCTTTTTTGTTTTGCCACTCGTGCTCTCCGCCATCCTGTACGGGCTGATCGCGAGGATCCTCTTCCTGAACCCGCTGCCCTCTGACGCGAAGGAGAAGAAGAAAAACGGACACGGCAACGCCACCACCAATAAGACGAGTTGTAAAAACTCTCGCCACTGCAGCTCCACCGCGACCTCCCGCAGACAGGTGGGTAGTGGGTGTCTGAGACTGGCACCTCCGCACTCAGCTCTTAGGGCAATTACTCTGAGTCTTGGTCTCAATTACTTTGGTCTCATATTCTGTCTAAAAATGTCTTTAAAAAATGTCTAAAAATATTTTTCTTAAAACAAGCAAAAAAAAAAATCATGATTGGCATGGAAACAAGTGAAACCATCTTTCTGAACTGACAGATTTTTTCATTTGTTTGAAAAAAAAACAACCTACGATTTTAAGACTTAATACTCCATTAATAGACTCAAGAAGTACATTTCACCCTTGGTTATTACCAGCACATATTGTTAAACTCTTGAGTACCCCTTCATTTTGCAGTTCCTCTTAGTACTCTGCATTTGTCAGGGAAAAACATGACAAGAGTTGTAAAATACAGCTTGAAACTACATTACATATCTTAAGGGTTTTATGGCATCTGAGATCACAAATGAACAAACACAAAAATAAAAAATCAACTGTCCTTCTGAATTACTAGCCTATATGAAATCAAAATCATAGAGAGTAAGAACTGAAATCCTGATATCATGATTCCCCACTATGCCAGGTTTCGCCCTTCATCTCTAATTATTGTTATTATTTATTTGTTCAGCCCTGTTTCTGCTCAGATTGTTGATCTGACTGGTTTTATTGCTTCCATGAGGAGCTTTTTCTGCAGTGATATGTATTCCCATACTTCCCCTTGGGCCTGCAGGTGACCAAGATGCTGGCGGTGGTGGTGATCCTATTTGCCATGCTGTGGATGCCCTACCGCACCTTAGTGGTGATCAACTCCTGCCTGGACCGGGCCTACCTGGACACCTGGTTCCTGCTACTCTGCCGGAGCTGCATCTACCTCAACAGCGCCATCAACCCGGTCATCTACAACGCCATGTCTCAGAAGTTTCGCGCCGCTTTCCGCAAGATCTGCCGCTGCGGGCGGAAGAGCTTGGAGAAGCCCGCCGCCTACAGCGTGGCGCTCACCTACAGCGCGGTCAAGGACACGTCTGTGGTGGAGAGCACTGACCACTTCACCACAGAACTGGAGGAGCTCACTGTCACAGATGAGCTGCTGCCGGATAAGGAAATGATGTTCCAAGATGGCCGCGTCTATGGGAAGGTGACCTTCAGCAATGACTGAGTGACAGAGCGAGGGCCACAGGCGTGGAAGGAGTCGACTTTAAAGGCCAGAGGGACAGACGTGGGACCCGCCGCAGTACCCAGGTTGAACTGAAGACTTTGGAAGTGATGCTTAATGGACTCTGTCAGGTGGAATATTGTTTCCTGAGTGTCTGCTGGCTGACCTTTGTCCTTGAGATGTAAACACAGAGCTTACTGCCACTGATGCATAATGATAGTGTTTGAGTCACACAAAGCCAAACACACTCTTGGTGAACAAGACAAACATATAAACCATAAAGACAGGAAGCGTAGTCTCAACACAAAGCTGTTATCTTGCCCGCGGCCCTTCAGTGCATGAGATACTGTGTGTGAGTCAACAGAACGTTTGTGTTCCCACATTTTCATCGCTAATTCCGGGTACACAACTTTTGAGTATCTGCTGATGCTGAATTTAAGTCCAATGAACTCAATTTTTTTTCCCTCTTTGGAGCCGCACTAGGCAACATCACACATCGGCGGCTCCGAATGGCAGCGAGAAATCACGTCGTCAGTAAACTCCTCGTGACACGCCGCTCACGTTTACCAGCCCGGCCAGTCGCGTGATCGCCTCATACCAAAAGGAAACCAAAAGGCAAAAGATCTAACGTTGGCGAGCCCAGCTTCCTCTGGAACAGCTTAAGTAACCGTACAGTATGTTGCCCTCAGCTCAGGCGGCTATGGCGGCTGAACATGGGAGTCTTTGTCTGTGAAGGACATGTACGGCCTCAAGCACATTGTGAATGTTGTACTGCGTGTGCTCTGGAGGCAGGGGTTGCACTCTATACGGTGTTGTGGCGAAACCACTTGTGGAGATTTTCCACTGTGAATAAGAGCTTTTCTTCACCGGCAGATGGTTAGCCTAGTCCTGTCTGTAAAGCACTTTGGCATTTGATTTTGGAAAGCGCCACACAAATGAAGTTCATGATATTTATTGCTATAGCTGCCACTTCCATCAACCATGACTCTTTGTAACCCTCCATATTCTACGATAGACTGTGTGTGGTGTTACAGAGGTTTAAGTGTAACCTGTGAGACGTGTTCAGACATTTCAGGTTCAGTATTTACCCACATGCTGCGAGGCGAAGTGAAATTGTCATTCTCGGTCGGTGTATTTGCTCCGTGTGTACCGTGGATTTGTCAAGCCGCCGCTCTGTTTGCCTGCTTTTAGTCGCGCGCAATTTAGCATGCCTTCAAATGAGCCGGTGAACACAGCTGGGCGGGCATGCTACATTTATGATGATGATGATGATGATGATGATGATGATGATGTGTGGCTTTTACTGCACACAGATCAATGAGTTCAGCCTGCCACACCGCCAAGCGTAATTGGGTAGGAGTCACAGCGGAGGAGGATAACGCCTTCGCTCTGTCGTAGTTGGATGCTCTGCCGGGGTTTCATTGAATATGTGGAGTATGTGGAATAATCGCTACAGTTCTTTATTTATTTCAACCGTGTACCTTGAGTATCAGTAGTAATGGTATTTACTGTTCTGTGTCAAAGAGGATAATTGTATATTTTATGGAACTGTTGCTTTCATGATCGCCCACCAACACTATAGAGCACTATAGAGTATACTTTTGTGATGTACTATTTTGGAAACTGTTGCCTTGGTCTTGCTTTTTAAATGAATGTGATTCTGTGAATGCATTTGATGGTTATCTAAGAATTGTGACTTTGTGCACTTCAGCATTATAATCCAAATAAAGTTGGTTCTGAAACTGCAGTGCCGGTGAAATCTTGTATTTTCTTTTTTAGCACAGCAATGAAAATTTAGGGAAGGCAATGATATTAATGGCTCTTGAAAAATGAAAATAAATCTCTTTCTCAATTAAATTCATCTCTTTAATTTGTATTAACATCTCCCCATCAACCACCTGCACCAAACATGAATCAGCATTAAGCCAAACAACAGAAGGGCAAAGGATAAAAACAATAAATCCCATATTCCTGAAATTAAATTTCTTAGACATCAGTCTGGAAGCAAACGGTCAGTTATGGAGGGTCTAAAGACAGAGGGGGAGGATCTAAAGACAGAGGGGAGGGTCTAAAGAAAGAGGAGGGTCTAAAGACAGAGGGGAGGGTCTAAAGACAGAGGGGGAGGATCTAAAGACAGAGGGGAGGGTCTAAAGAAAGAGGAGGGTCTAAAGACAGGGGAGGGTCTAAAGACAGAGGGGGAGGGTCTAAAGACAGAGGGGGAGGGTCTAAAAACAGAGGGGGGGGGGTCTAAAGAAAGGGGAGGGTCTAAAGAAAGGGGAGGGTCTAAAGACAGAGGGTGAGGGTCTAAAGACAGAGGGGAGGGGTCTAAAGACAGAGGGTGAGGGTCTAAAGACAGAGGGGAGGGGTCTAAAGACAGAGGGGAGGGTCTAAAGACAGAGGGGAGGGGTCTAAAGACAGAGGGGAGGGTCTAAAGACAGAGGGGAGGGGTCTAAAGAAAGAAAGGACAGGAATAGATTAACCTGGACATATCTATCTATCTATCCATCTATCTATCTATCTATCTATCTATCTATAAGATGCCATGACAAGTTTATTTAGTTGTCAAATTAATAAATTCTCACTAAGATGAAGTTTAAAAGGCTTAACAGCTCAATATCATTCTTTTGGGAGCATCAATAAATTCATTCTGTACCAATAAATAAAATTCTGTCATCGTGTATCACCTAGTAAACTCTAATTTAATGCTACTGCCATGACAAGCTAGTGTCCATGCAGTTTCTCTGGAGTGTAAATAACGCTCTGATGATAGCTTCCCCTTCCTGTATCCAGATATCCATCAGCTCTGGGCTCGGAGGAGAGAATGGACAGAAACACCTTGGAAGGCAGACGGATGGATGGACAGCATTAATGCAGAGTTAATGCAGAGTGCATTAACCTTTCTGCAGGCCTGTCTAACACACTCATAGGTACACTGAACACAACAGAGTTCACTCAGTTGCCTGCGAGTGACTTGAAATCAGGAACATCTGTTTTTGGGCCCACTTGACAAATATAATAAAGATCACTCAGAGAGAAAAGCAAACAGATCCAGATCCCAGGGAAGCCATCGACGTGTGCAGACGCCCTTTGCCCTTTGACAACAGGAATAGAGATCGAGATCATCCTGCAGGGATTATCCCTTTTCTAATTTAGCTTAATTTAGTGTGTGATATCAATCAATGCCATTGTGTTTTCCAAGGCCATGTAACACCACTTCCAACGGCCCGGTGTGTTCTACGGTGCTGTGGTATTGAGCCACATTAAGAAGATTATTAGTCTGCTCATCCTCCTCTGCTTCATCCTTTACCTGATGACTCTGAGTAGAGGATCTGATTCAAGGGCTCAACAACCTAATGGATTCTCTCCCCCGAGCCTCAACCTGCTTCTTCTCCTCCTCCTCCTCCTCCTCCTCTTCCTCCTCTAATGATTCTGCCATTTCTTCTCAAAACTAAGTTGGACGCCATTTATAATATTACTTCCCTCATGGGAACTAAAATCGCGATGCATCCTCTCTTTAATGACAGATCAACTTATGAAATTAGCTTCATCAAATGTCAAAACAGACAAGGTGCAAAGGCCTATACTGATGAATGAAGAGACGGTAGAGAGAGAGAAAGAGAGAGAGAAAGAGAGGGCATGAAATAGAGTGGGAGAGGAGGATGAGTGAAACGTTGAGGTGGCAACGGTGGCAGACGGCGAGCGGCGGGGATGACAACGTGATTTTCTGGCTCATTAACCTGAGAGCCGTTGTGTTTCGGCACAATAAAAAAGCTCCTTGTTCTGTGATAATGTGAAAGTAATGCTCATTACGGCAACAGCAAAAGACAAGCGCGGTGTAATTACAGCTTCCCTGCAACAAGGGATCGGCCTCGGCGTTTAGGAGTAATCACTCATGGAAGAATATGGAGTGTGGAGTCGCCGGTGATCTGGCAGCCACCTTGTCATCCCCGTGAACTTTCATTTATCAACTCCAGCAACATGATGCTCTTTCTTTCTGTCGGGGAAAGACTCTTTTCTACAACATACAGCTTCAAAACCATAAATGCTCACATATATTCTGGGAGGTTGAATAGTAGATGGATGGAAAATAATCAGTTTGCATCGCCTGCAATACATTTGAGTTTAGCTGTCAAATCCTGTCAGCGTCAAGTTCGGTCCAAAGCACAGCAACTCAAACCATAATGGATCGTTTCTGAGATGTATTTGCACACCTTGCATAGATGCTTTTGCAGAGGACTGTAAATCTATAGACTGAAAACATCAATAAACCTGTCACTGAAAATCAACTTGTGATTCAAGCGTAATTTTCTTGACAATAACGGACCGATCTGCCTCGTCTCAAGATATTAACTGAAAAAAAAATGAAACTGCATTGGAAACTAGTGGCATTTCTGGCAGACATCTGCAGTGTAGAATATAGCTTCTATTTTATTGCCCAGTAATATCTGTTCTTCAAAAAAAAGAGGTTTCAGATCCCAGGAATGAACACTGCCAACTGAAGTCTCTTGAGTGACAGCCCTTCTTGGCCTGGTCCGATACGCCTCAGTAACAACTCCCAGTTATCTCCGTTGAAGTCCGTGGGTCGTTTTATGTGGCTGTCTGGGTTCAGCCGCGGTACGAGAGCAGTTGACAAGACGCATGAGAAGAGGGTGGGTGTAGGGGGGTTCGCCACCCGTGGTGAGAGATAAAGACCATGCTGTAAAAGAACACACACTCGGAAAGCAGGTATCGCAGACATAGTGTCTAATTACCTGCCCCCCACCTCGCGACCCCATGAGGGAGCTGTATTCATCAGATGAATGGGCAATCAACCAAATAATGGTTAATTGAAGTCTCTGCATGATTCTTTTAGCAGACAAAGTTGTAATTTTTAGTTTAGTAAATGTTTTTGATGCTGCAGAAAAATATAAGGTGAGGCTGTTTGAGCTAGGCCTCGAAGCATACGTACTTCAGAATGACGTCGTAAGGCGCTGGACCCGTGGACCAGAGTCTCGTCACATGCGATCGTAATGATGTTGGGCGCTAATCACAAACCAATTGTTTATCCAAGGCAAAAAGCAGCCGCTTGGTTCTCACCAGTATTATTTTTTTAGCTAGATCAGGTTTCATGACCATCGAGCCCACAAAACCCATTCAAACGTGACAATTACATCTTAAAAACGCTTGTCAATCAATCTGGAAAACACTGAAAAGCTTTTTGAAGGCGTTCACCCGGCAGCTGCCATATGAAGGTTTGGGGAACGTGGAACCGAAGCAATAAGGTTCTTCCATTACCCAATCCTCCGCGTTCAGATGGCTTGACAACCTGCTGTGTCTTTGTGTCTGAGTAAACAAAGAGCCAATCCTCGGAGACATTAGCGCGTCTGACGGACCTCCTTCAAGTAATCTGGGGAAGCTGGTACATCTAATAAAAACGAGCAGGGGCGTCTAATTCAATTGCACCAGCCACAATTAAATAACAACCGAGAGCAAAACTAGATTTTCCTCAACAATGACAGCTGAGAGAAAAGGGCGATTACCGATCACCGATAGCAGTGGCTTAGAGCGGGAAAGCAAATTGCCTCTGAAATGGTTAGGACTGAGCAGAGAACGTGGAGTGCAGATAGAAACCCTCGCAAAATTGCCCAGCCCAGACTGGATGGTCAATTCAACCAGACCCACAGATTGCTAGGACCATTAACCATGAGGTAGTATTTCCACTCATACTGCAAAAGGAATAGCATCCGATTCGGATGGTAGAAACAATTCACCTTTCATATCATTCGCTGCTTTTACCAGACAGCAAAACAGACCGAGTTCCATTCATCATTGCATTTAGTGAAAGGGGAACAGAGACTGATTGAAGAGTCCATTTCTATCATGGTAGGGGCCAGAGATGACGAAGGCCCCCGCTAGGATCTCATCCAGCTAGAACCTTCTACTCTGAGTCTCCCAGCTCTCTTTACTTCGTAATGAGAGAAAAATACTCAGGGAAGCGGTCCCGGCCATTCTTCACACAGAAGAGACTCCATTAGCGTCTCCCTTCAATGCATCTACGGGACAATAGTATTTAGGCTCTGAGTGGGTTTCCTAAGAGGGGCCACTGCTAAGCATGGCATTTACTACTTCAGATTTTGGCTCCAGCGTAATTGCATACGATGAGATCAATATACACAATAGTATAACCTGGTTTGCTGCTCTCATGTGCGATGGTAGAAGGACAGAGCTCGAAATACCAGCTGGGAGGGCTTATTTTAAAAATGTCTCTACCTTCAAACCACATCAAAACACGAGTGACGCGACTTGATATTTCTGAACACATTCAGGTGAAACGTAGTCATTGTATTATTCCTACAGGCCTTTTTCTCATGTAGGGTAGCTATATGATGGGAGCACAGAATTGCGATATTTTGGGTGAACAAAAGGTATTGATATACGGACGCCAAGTTATTATTATTATTATTATTATTATTAATAAGTGTTTTCTTGTAGACCTTTTTTTTCTTTTGTCTGTTCATCTCTTAGTTTTCCAACGTCAAAGCCAGGCGTTCACAGCTCGCCCCAATACGAACATATTGATCTGTACTGCGGTGATTGGGGGAAAAAAAGCACAAACAAATTATTTGGAACCCCCTCAACGCAACCTTTTTAGCTTTCATGAGGATGCCTATGTCTGTTATGGGAATGCCGAGCACCCCCGGGCACCCCCGTATTTCGAACCGTGCAGAAGTTTAAAACCCAGGTTTCCTCGTCTGTGTTCACCCTAGTTCAAGTTAAGTGCCACATCTTTGACTCCCTCCTCAGCGTGTGCGAGCTGTTTAGTATTTCCATTTCAACCTTCTTTCATCCGGCAAAGCTAAATAGGAACGGTGCAAGTAAGAAACAAAAAACAGGTGGCAAAAGTGAATTACAGACGTGATTGAATTTCTTGCCTTCGAGTCGACCCAATCAGTCCAAGGCTGAGGCTAAATGAGAGAGCAGACTTTGGGGATACGTGGAAGGTCCTCTCGCAAATTTATGGAAATAAATGGAATGAGGGAATTGCCTCAGCAGGCTCTCTCACTCCCCACCGACTACCTGACACAATACAACAATCAACCATCAATCCAACATAACCAAACCGACGCTATAATAAAATCTTTCTGTAACAATTATGTACTAAACTAAATGATTGATGAGAAAGCTGCGTGGCTTAATGGGCTGAATTCAATTATGAACGCACAGCGATCTGTTGGACTGGTTTTAATTGAGAGTTTACATCACATTTATTTCTTTTTAACCGGATTTCCTGGGGAAATTAAGCACAAACAAACAATCATCATCATCTGTCATCATCTGTGTTTTTGTTTTCTTACTTCTTAGTCTCGCCACAAATCTGAGCACTTACATATGTACTGGAATACATTGAAGACTAGTGGAAGAAGTGAAAGCATCTCAGCAACACACCAGTCAATGCAGACGGATGCAGCACAATAACTACATCGGTGGAGGAGCGTTATCAGTTCATCGTTTTGGAACGGTCCAGCTCTCGGGGGGTAGAGGAGATGAAAACCTAAACAGAAAACTAAATCTAATTATTGTTGATCTTTAGAACAAAGAGGTTGCTGGAGGTCAGGACGAACAGTCTCTCGTTGGTCGCCCGGAAGCCCAGGATTGGTTCGTTGGAGTCCAGGCTGGCCACCTGTTGCTTGGCAACCTGTCCCACCTGACGGCCCTGCTTCCTGTTGAAGAGCACGGTGTCAACGGGCGACGGCTGTCTGTAGATGAACGCCCGGCGGAGACACTCTCCCAGGGTGGCGTAGGAAAAGTTTGGAGCGCAGGTCGCAAACTTCTTATCACGTTTGGATGCCTGGACGTAGCCTAGCCAAGACAGGCGGGTGAAGAGGAAAAAAGAGAAATTACCAACACACCTCTTCATTTTCTGGTCCACATGAAAGCTGCATTAAGGAACTTGGAACATTGATGACTCCGAATGGCAGCGAGGGGCCAGAAACCATGTAACACACCATGATCATGTTAACCAATGGTCTGTGATCACTGAGTACCAAAGGATATGAAACGGATGAGAGAGGCAAAAGATCTAACTCTGGACGGACTGCTTGCTTGCTGCTGTTTATAAGAGGTTTTGTATTTCTCTCATACGTTTCAATTTGTCACTTCCTGTGAGCAGAGAAGATTTCCCGCCAGGCATTTCAATCAGGGTGGATAGGACACTTCTCTCTATTGCAGTCCCACTTTGTGAGTTAGGCTGATGAGTATATTTTTACCAAAAACCTTTGCTTGCTTAGCAACCGCCTCTCTGCTGCCCGAAATTGGTCCCTTGAATGGATGAATGCTGGCGGCGTGCTCGGCTCACAAAAGTCAGAATAAATTTTAGATCTAAAGTCAGTGAAGAATCAGCCACTGTAATGACTATTTCACGTTTACAGGTGTACCGGAGCAGATGCAGCTCACTCAGAAGAAGAAGACAACATCATCACAGTATCATAAAATAATTTCTACGGGAAGGAAAAGAACATGTATCAGTATGCAGAAGATATTTGTCTGAAAACAGGTTGTCTAGGACTCCCAGACACAGAACCGTACAGCATAGCCAGCAGCGGGCTCAAGACATAGTGATCAAGTTTTTTTTAATTGGCAAAACAAATTATCATTGACTGTGAAGTGAGAAACGGATTTCAACTGCAATTTTTCAACAATCTTGGGATAATTAACAGACCGACTGCTATGGGCGTCAAAGCCGAGCGGGTATCTGAAATGAATCCCAACAGCCAATCAGAATAGAGTACTCTCCCAGGCCCCTGTATGGTTCACGAACGTTCGAGCGTGACTGCATTTCCCTTCACGCCACAGCCGACTCAGCAAGGTAATTTTCGTAAATATCACCAGAGATCCCATCTATGGTCTCATATTGGATGATGTATTAATTGGAGGGAGGCTCTAGAGATCGGCATGCTTTACACCTAAGCTCACATGCACACGATCAATTACTATGAGACTGACTTGATTGCATCCATAGCAGAAGGAGGTTAGGCTGTAAATGTTTCAATGGTTTTTTATGCTGGTGATTACTTGCCCTCTATAGGCTACAAACAATGTCAGCAATAACCCTCCTGTCATACACTGCAGCTGTATCACTCCCACAGGATTTCTGTCGCCCCCACTTTAACGTGTCCATAATTCACCCAGTGCCAAGACTTGAGGCATGGCAGCTGGATGGAAAACACATTGAATAGCTATGAGAATGACTAGTTCAGGGTATGTTGGGTGTCAAACACAACAGAATTCACACATCCAAACCATTATATCAGCCATAATGTGACTGATGTCGCGATGCTCCACATATCTTAATGGTTCACTAGGCATGACCTTAACCAGTGTGACATAATTAGATGGAGGTGTCTTAACCACGGCGTTACAAAAGTCTTCTCTCCTTCACTTCTCTTCCCTTCCCCAGTAAAGACCTACCCAACGCCAGATGTTGAGAACAGGCAGACGTAAACGTTTTCATGAACTCTGTATGTGGTTGAATCTTGATCGTAGAGAGAGCAGCAAAATGGCAAAATGCACATTTACTGTATTTACATGAACTAGTTATGGCATTCAGCTCTCACCAAGGGCGTTGAACGTGGCGATGTGCTCCCACATGTTGCTGGGCTGGCTGGGCCGCGGCTGCCACACCAGGGCGTCCACGTCGTGGCGGAGGCAGAAGCACGGCATCTCAGACGGGTCCACGTCCACCGTGAACAGGTACTGGTGGCCCCCCAGATTCACCTGGACAGAGAGACACCATATTTCATAGAGTATTTACAAATGTGTTTCTCTGTGAATCTCACTTTTATACACATCCATCTCTGCTTTTCACCATCAGAGTGGAGGGTTCGGGTTCAGTGCCTTGCTCAAGGACAGGCAAGGACAGGAAGCTGTGACTTTCCAGTTACCCGGGGCGGTCTGTCGTCACCGCGCCACCCCGTCACACGTCTTTCCTCTTCAAATTAGTGATTTCCTTTGCGCCTCCTCCGTTGCGAGCAAGTATCACGCAACACTGAAAATGACTTGTGCAATGGGAGAAGTATCATTCCCAGAGTACATCAGGTTGATTGATACATAAAAGGCCCAACAACACCCTGAAAAATGAATTACCTTCAATGGGCTTTTTAAAAAAACAACAACCATCAAATCAACTGGGACAGAAAATCTAATTTGTCTAGTGATGTGTGTGCAATTTCCCACAATGCTATTTCGCCTCCAATTTTCTTCCCACGTAGCGACTGCCAAAGATAAACAGAGAGATATACACCTCTGTGTGCGCCGTGGCCATTACGGGCGCAGCGCTTTATTGACTCGTAATTACAAACGGTCAGTCAGGTCCGTGTTTTTGTTGCATACGTGAGCTCATTCATTCTCATGCCGCTGACGTCACCGTACGCGTGTGTTGTCTTGCCGTTATCGTCTAAAGCTGACCGCGTGTGACGTCTTCGCTCCTCAACATCTGACTGTTCACACCACTCAGCCCACATCCTGTGAATCCAACTGCCAGCGCTGTCCTCCCCGTCTCAATACGCGCCTGACAGGCTTTGAAAATTCAGCGTAAATCCCATACGGCGGAAGGTTCTGGAAAATGACAAGCCTGTTAGAGAAGCCATCACTCCTCCTCCTCCTCTCTGAACACAATCCACACATCCGCTTTTGTACAGTTTATATGTGCAGGCACGCTGACAATGATGCCAGTGATTGCTACGGGCTTGTGACGCGCAACAAGCAACCAAGGACACGACACAAAGGAGCCAATATTTATATATTGCAATGGTTGCAAAGTATTACAATCTGCAATTTGCCATCAACCGAAAGGCAATTTGAGAGATTTCCTGCAGGTCTGAGGAAACATTTGGCGGGCTGTTGGTTTCAGATATCAAGCTTTTCATTAAGGTTCACATTTTTAATTTCTTCTACACTAAAAACCTCACATGGACTCACAAGTACCTCATTTATAGGGTTTTGGTAAATTGTCATGAGTGAGGTTAGAGATGATGGCAGTGGGTGGAGGGTGACTTTATCGAAGCATGATGGACTGTGGCTCTATGCTGTAATTTCCCTTCTCTGGTGTTCATGCCAGTTAGGATCACATGAAGAAATATATATATGAAATATATGAGCATCAGTCCAGACTGAGGTTTGGCCTCGTTTCATTTTGTTATGCCAGGCTTTCCAAGCATGATGAACTGCTGGCTATCACTATCACTATGAAACCACATACTTTGCGTTCATTTCCTGCAGTTGGTTCAGATTACATTCCCACTCAAAAGCTCAAAAACACACCACAGCTCATTTTCAGGCGTCTCTGTGTCGATATTTGGTGCCACCCAAGTTCAGATGGCATCCTCACCTGCTCAAATGAACCAAACCAAAAAAAGAAAAACTTCTGAAAGCACCAAACATCAGCAAACAAATAGACACTGCTAGCTGCACGTTAGGAACAATACAAAAAACATTTGCTGCAAGAACCTGGTAAAGAAAAATAAAATACATTTAAAAATATCAATTATCACTACTTGTTGAGGAGAGGAAATATTTAACCAATGAATATAAAGAAATAAAAGTCAGAGCCGTGAGTGTTAATTGCGTTAATTGTTAATTGTCTGCAGCACAACTTGTATTGTAGCGGATGGGAAGTCCTACTCTACTCAACAGACTAGGATCTGTATAACAGCCTACATTATATTATATTATATTATATTATACTGTAACAAATCACAATTAAATTTCAAAGCCCTGCAGCAGTGAAATCACCTGCTGTCAGCCTCTTGACCCTCCATGGCTCAACGTGGTTGAAGGGCCCTGCTGTAAAGTGTAGCTCATTTTTCTTGTCAGAGTCACAACGTAATTGAGCGTTTCACATCCTGTGACTAACCCGCTGACCTGAGTCACGAAAAAAATGAAATTCAGCGGCTTGAAAATGAAACACCTTTTTGTTTGGGTGGCGGCGGCCTTTTTTTGGTTTGGTTCATTTGGGGGGGGGGGGGGGGGGGGAGAGAGAAGAAAAGGAGGGTTTTATCTGACTGTTTCCCAGTGCACCTTTTTCTCCTGCGTACTTATTGTGATGTAAATGCACAGAGGATGGAGGAATTTTACCTGATAAAAAATAAAAAGACTCAACATCGAACAAGATGAGCTCAAAAACAAATTTCTACTCTAATTCTGTTTCTTCACAAAAGCCGAAATCAAAACGACGAGGATTTAAACCGCCGCCGGCACAACGGATTAACCTGTTGGATTGAGAATCTAATTCCCGCGGTCCCGCAAAAGCCAGATACGCTACACACAAACGAGAAAGCGATAAGGATCACGGGATCATGAACGCTAGGGGCTCAGTGCTGAGGTACCAGACGATACTGACCAGAGGCTGTGGACGCTCTCTGGTGCAAAAATGAAAGTATTATCCACTGCACACAGAAAGGCTTTGGCTCACCTTTCCTGCTTTAATAGATTGAATGCATCTAAACAGCAGATAAAAGAGGTTGAGCTGCTTTCCCTTTGTGTGCCCTTTCTGTTTAGGGTGTATAGCTTCACTAAACGTGTTGAAATGTGAATGTGAGTGGGTCTGAAGCCTTTCAGCGTGCGATGGGAGACTCTCACATCAAGAGTGTGTGTGGGGCTTGAAGACGGGAACAAAAGGCAGATGCATCGGGTACATAGAGGCCAGATGTCAGTAAT
Organism: Hoplostethus mediterraneus; assembly: GCA_034670385.1. Taxonomy (NCBI): domain Eukaryota; kingdom Metazoa; phylum Chordata; class Actinopteri; order Trachichthyiformes; family Trachichthyidae; genus Hoplostethus; species Hoplostethus mediterraneus. Next base: position 3,934,234 of record JAXDDW010000009.1, read on the forward strand.
AACAGCTGAAATGCCAGCTCTCTGTCTGCTGCCGTGTCATCAACACTTCCCCTCGCGCTGCCGGGGAGGCTTGCCGCTCCGCTCACCTTTCCGACGTGAGGACAACTCGCTGTTTATTTAGACTCTCGCCGCGTTGCCTTTTAAAACCACCCAAATGCTTTGTTTTGGTAGTAAAGAAACCTGTGGCATCAGACAACATGCAGCCATCCTGACATTTTGATATCACTCAGTCTGCTACGTACACACTACAAGACACCGACATTGAATTTGTGGCATCAATCCTTCCCCGTGAGAGACGGTGTCATTTAGGTGTTCAGTGAACTGATGTACAGATACACTCCATTGTAAAAAAACAGATTACAGATAGAGCCAGCGGATGTGACTCACCGCCTCCATCTGAGGAACATAAAAGGCCATTTTCTTTCAATTTGGACTGCAAAGCAAACAGGAGCAGATCAACAAAAGGTGCCAAAGTAAAAGGAGGTCTCAGGAGCTTTTAAAAAAGGGCAGCGTGCATCCTAGTGGGCCATCTAGCAACAAAGCATAAGATGGATGAAACGGGGGTGGGAGGATGAGACTTCTTGGATGGAGGTACAGATAAACACGGGCCTGAGCGTGCACACACACACACACACACACACACACACACATATGCACACACTCACACATATAAAAGGCAAGCACAAACAACCCCGCGTTTCCTGCGTGAGTCCGATGATGATACGATTACAGTATTTGCAGAGTAAATGGAGAGAGCAGCGTTGAGGTTGAGGGGCCTTCATTCACACCAGGCCCTCCATCAGACTCTGGACCTGACATTCAGCGCTCGCTATTAGCCCCTCGTCACGCAACAGAAGGTAGGGGTGGGCGATAATCGTGTTTGTAATCGTAATCGCGATTTTAATTATGTAATCGTGGCAAATTTTCAAAATCGTTCATTTCGATTGTTATTTAGGCTACAAGAACGAGGAGCGTCTAGAAGCGCCAGTTAGCAAAGCAACCAGTATGAGTGTGTGTGTGCGTGCGCATCAGATGTAACATCACTTTCCCGTGAATGAACGGGCCAAATACTTTCCCCAATACTGCGTTCATGAACTGTCCCCTGAATACTACTACGTGGTATTCAGTCACGTTCCTCCGCCCCGTCGAGTAACGCCGTGTTCAGACAGGTTTGGACTGTTCGTTTTTTTGCGAGCTGCGAGCGAATGTGTCAAGCCGGGCAGGAAGTCAGACACAGGAACGGCATAGAGCATCCGGTCAATTTCAAAATAAAACAAATTTCAAAGTAAACCAAAACAAATAAATTAATCATTCATTAATCGTAATCGGGGTAAAAGTTTGAAATAATCGCGATATTGATTTTTAGTCATGTCGCCCACAACCAAAGGAAGGGTTCGCTTTTCACCGTTCAGAGAGGTTGTGCGAAGTCTCAAACGAATGCACACAGGAACTGATTGGATATCTTGTGCACATGAGACTCAACAATGTCTACAGGTTTAATGTCTTTATATCGCCTTTATATCTGTACATCACCTGAAGCTCTTCATTCAATATCCCAGGTATAGGGGTAATCATGGTACCATCATTTGATAAAACATGTTGTGCCATCAATCATTTTGTAAGAGAACATGTTTGTTTTTTTAACTTCACATTTATTTTATCAGATTCAAGCCTGAAATAAAATAAAATAAATAAATAAAATAAATCCCAAGGTCTTAAATAAAAAAAAGAAAACTGCAAAATGCGACTGCCAAAGCAACGTTGGGGCAGATAATGGCTTGTGGCTAGAAGGTCGTTGGTTTTATCTCAGACCCCCAGGGAAGTGAATACCATCCTCTCCGCTCCCTCAGTAATTACAATGGAGGTGCCCTTGAGCAAGGCGCTGAGCCTCCTAACGCCCCAGCTGCTCAGCGGTACAAGGTTGTGGTCGCACTGTGCAGCACCGCAGTATGAATGAGTGTATACGTAACCGCCCCCCTTATACAACTTGCCTGGTCAAATAAGGATTACAGAAAACTGGAAGGACATTTTTTAGGTTGCATCCCCCTCATCAGTTCATGAACAGCCAACTGTCACCGTCCTCTACATCCATAGGCGGCGATTTATGTTTTTGCCAGTGGGTGCTCAAATGAAGTGAATACCACCAAGGTGAAGATTGTCACAAAATCACTTTTATTGCGCTTGCTTTAGTAATTACCGTGGTGCAGGATACTGTCATCTGTCAACGTAGACACACACCGAAACGACATGCAACACTGCTCTGCTACAAATTCATCACTGGTGGTGGATCCTCACTCTGACTGTCTTTACACTCGGTATCTCTCTCCGTTTTTTAATTACAAATTCGTACGTTTTTACCCGATCATCACCCGTGTTTCACACTTGCTGTGTCGCTAGCTAGCAGCTACGTGATGGAACAACGTTGGTCTAGCCGACTCTAACGTTACATTGGCAGGTGGCTATGTGGCCACGCCCCTTAACGTAGCCTACACACAACAAGTTTAATTGGATAATGCAATTTGCAGTTAAAACGTTCACCGATAATAAGTAACAATAGAATAAATAGATGCGTTTTTTTTTTGTTTTTTTTTAAAAGATGCAGTTTTTTAATACATTTATTTATTTATTAATTTATTTTTTAATAAATAAATCTTCCCTGTAGGTGCTCGAGCACCGGATCGGCGCGTGATTGGCGCGTGGCTACATCGGATATCTGTAGCTTTGTTAATCATTTGCTTTCATTTGGAAAAAAAGCTTGAAAAGTCATATTTACTAACACAAACTTATATGATGTGACCTAAATAATATCCCATATTTGTTCAAACATGTTCAACTTTTCTAGTGGTGATTTTGCTTGTGTGCAATTATCAATAATGAGAAAACATTAAAACCTTGACTCCAGTTTTCTGTCTGTTGTCATCTTGAGGCATGCATGATGAAAATGTGTATCTTCTTTATCTAGCGTCACTGTAAACGGCTGCATTGTGTTGGAATGGATAAGACTCTTTTGTCCGACCGCAGTAGGAAAATATCAAATATTTCAGCCAAACGATAACAAATAAATCCCCCCTTGAGCGGAGTTTATAAGATGTAGCGATAGCCTATCTTTGGAGGCACGTCAACAAGGCTGTTTCTTTCTCCTGAGAAAAGCAAAGAGTCGGCGTGTGACTCAGCCGCACGACAACAGGAAAAATCTGGACCCGACAACATCAAAGAAGAAAAATAAAAACAGGAATATGGACCAACGCCATTTTGATGCATCACTAA